>JASDQU010735392.1:40973-63755 GCA_032191745.1 Picea mariana
TATTTGGTTCTTAACAATTGTAAATACCATTTCTATTTTATTTTGATTTTGTTTTAATAGGAGAATCCATAACCCAAAGCAAAGGCACTGGAGCTACGTGTCCTTGGCAGCTCGTAGGGAGCATGCCATCCCATGTGGAGCCTAAGTTAGCACATAAAATTGTCAATATCTTATGAGGTGTGGTTTCTACCCAGGTCTATAATTTTTTCTGTCTCTCTTCCTTTTGCATACCTGATCATAAGGTTTTTCCTCTCGTCTTGTAGTTGTCTTCTTTTGTCTTCACCCATTTGATAGACCTGTTTTTCCTTAGCAGCTCGCCTGAGAAATATTGGCCATAAGCCTTCATTTTTTCCCTAAGGTCAATCACTTCTCTCGTTACCTCTATTGTTGATCTTTTTGTTTCCCGAGCCCTCAACTAGTGATCTAAGTAATCGTTCACAAGCCGCAGTCATGACCACCAAGAAAAACACTTGAAGCAGTTTATGTGGACTCAAATCAAGTGAGAGGAAAAAGATTAGTTTTCAACGACAGAGATCCTTCAAGCAGATTAGATCCACGACCATCGGGTAATCAGGATCATACAGTTGCACCAAGTTTAGCGTCAAGGAGAGGTTTGAAATCACGAAATTATCGGAGCCGTTCATTTCGAAAGGACACATGGTGCAAGATTAGAATTTCGCGATTTCGCGAGATGGAGTAGTCAAAAGAAAAGTCTTTGGAACTTTTAAAATGAGAAATCATGAAAATATTGTAGCCGTTGATCAAAGGAGAGATCTGGACCGTTGGATCATCTTTTCACGATTTCGCAAGTTAGGAAAGTAGGAGGGTAGAGTCTTGAAGACTCATGACATGCAAAGTCCCAAAATGATCTTGACCGTCCATTTGTGAAAGACTTGTGGCGTATGATCAACATGGAGAAATTCGTTTTGGGGGGGATATTGAAGTAAGAAGTTCCAACGGCCCAAGGTCCCAAAATGTCGATGTTCATTGGGGTTGTCCGATGCAAAGGGATACATGTCACCTGATCCACGCAATCGCGATTTCGTGACTCAGGGATTCTAGCAGGGATCACAATGTAAAATCACGAAACGCGAAATCCCAAAGCACCTCAGAATTAGGCACACGGTCACAGCCCAGGGTCAGATGAAGAGGAGCTACGCAAAGGATCACAGTGCCTGAGTTGGTCACAGAGGAAGATCTGTGTGACCTTGAGTTTTCAGAATTGACTCGAAGGAGTCGTAATCTCACCCAGGACATTCATGGGTGTCAGGCCTTGCTCTGATCTTGATGAAAGTAGTTAATGGAAATGTGGAAGGTGGTTGAAACCTCATTTCACCACATAAATGGAAAGCATGGAGAATCTGGCCGTGGAGGGCAGACTGTCAGCCGAAATTTCCCTTGTCATGGATTTTTCTAGCAAAGCCCATACCGATGTGATCTTTGCATTTGGAAGAAGAATGCAGGTGCAACCATAAATGAAAGATCCAGACACCAAGCCTTGAATGCGATGACCATAATGTGTTTATGAAGGGAGCAAGTTGTTTTGAGTATAAACACTCAGTTTTGATATTTTGTTAGGGTTGATGGTAGAGCTAGTCTCTCGTGTTGTAAAGTTTTAGTAAAGCCTCTGGTTTCTGGTTATGTATCTGTATTTGAGACTTCTTGCTTAATCTAAGTCAACTTTCTTCCTTTGTCTTAATATGCATCTGATACTAAATGTTCATGATTGAAGGATTCACATGGATGGCTATGACTGTGTTGTAATGAATGTTTTATTGTAGTGTTGTTATAACATTTTCAGTTTCCTGAAGTTATGAATCCAAGAAGATCTTGTTTTCTGAATTTTTCCTCCTTAGGATGCTAGAAGACCAGATTTCCATAGCAGACCTCTTCACTCTCCTCAAGTTCTTCCCCCTACTCACCAATATACCAAACTTACTGACTGAATTTATACCAAGACCTCACCTGCTTATGCTTTCCGATCCAGTTTTCTGAGTTAGAACGATACCATCCCGAGTCTGCATCCATTAGACCACCTTTAAATTTATTTTTCGTGACATACAAACTGATGGGTATTAGGCTTACCTCTTCCGCAATCTAGGGGTGACTTATGGTGCTAACACATTTGAAATTTGATGATTATTTGCAGTAGTGAAGAATTCATGATAGTACAACGACATATGGGTCAACATTGTGGATAGTTGAGTAGCAGGTTTGGACATATATATGACAGTGGATGAGAGCATGGATTCATATATTGGTGGTTCAGAGATGGATTCAAAGATTTGGTTCAAAAATTTGTTCAGAGAGTGGTTCAGAGGGTGGTTCAAAGATAAAGGAATATTATCATAATGGATTATAATGATACATGAATATTTGAATGCTTTTTATATATGTCAATTGATTACACAAGGAAGCACCAAGGGACAATAACTCCAAAAGGAAGTAGATACATGGTGACCCACATTGATCTACACATCAATGTCTAGTCAAATCATCAGAGAGAGAGAGAGATCTAGAAACATCATTCAGATAAGTTTTCAGACAAAAAGATAAGAACATAGGTATGATTCCAAGAGGAGAGTTGGTAGAGATGATCATAGAGGGAGCATTGGAAACCATGACATCAACATTGCATTGGAGTGATACCATTTTTCAAAGGATGAGAGATTATTCATATTAATGGAGAGAGAGTAATCATATGCTTAGATACATCGAGAAATATCAACTCCATTTAGACAGGGGGAGCAACCCCAAGGAGCGTTTAGTCAGGGGGAGTAGCCCCAAAGGGAGATACCATTTTCCATCAATGTCAAATGGGGAGAGATAGAAACATTGATGAGGAGCAATGATTACAGATGAAGTATGATCATGAGTATTTCCATCAATGTTGGTCTTGCCATCAATGAAAAAGGGGGAGATTGTTGGATAGTTGGATAAGGTTGATGGACAATTGGTTTGGATAGTTGGTTGTCATTGATGTTAACCTTTGGATAGTGATGTTGGAGATTGATGTCAACCCTTGGATAATTTCAGTAGCGGATTCCAGTAGCACAAAGGTATGTGTAATGGACCTAAGTTTGTTTGAGGTATAAATTCATGAAGATCAATGAATATGTAGATAAGAATATTATGGATGGATAGTACATGCCATGCCGTTTCCGATGATATGTGGTATGTCACGTAGTTCCTCATGGTTAGTGAGATATGGCTTTGTGAAGTCGAAGAACCCTTTAGAGTAATCTAGAATCCTCTAGAAGGTCAACAAGAAGCCAAATATTCTAGAAAGATTCTAGAGAGTCTTTAAGAAGATTCCTAGTCAAAGTGGTTGCAAAGAGAAATTATTTAAATAATAAAGTGGTTGCAACAAGAAAGTAGTCAAGGGTAAAGAAGTTATAATTTGACTAATTAAGGAATTGTTAGTTGCAACAAGAAGTGGCGAGTTTATTAATTATGGGTAAAGTAGTTGTAATAAAAGGTTGAATAGTCAAAGTGGTGGAAGAAGAAATAAATTAAATAATAAAGTTGTTGCAACAAGAGGTTAGTTAAGGGAAAATAGGTTGTGTTTTGACTAATTAAGGAAAGTTATTTTCAAGAAGAAAGTGGGTTATCCTTAGAAGATGGAGAACGAGGTAAAATAGTTACAAGGAAACTTCTAGAGGAAGGCACTTGACAAAGTATAAATAAGAGAGAAAGGGACTCCTATTAGCACCTACCTACTATTGAACATTATTGAATATCTATGTTGTGAAAGGATATTTGCAGGTATACATTGAAAAACATGAGAAAGCATAGGTCTGAAGTTATGAAAGAAAGTCAAGGGTGAAGTCTTGGATTTGCAACAAACTCAAGTAACCTTAATCTCTGAGACATCCACGAGTTGCATGTAATAAGGGTGTGGATATACACAGGCTTAAGTGGAGTAAATCACAGAAACCCGTGGGACGTAGAAGAGAAAAACATGGATCTATAGAAGGGTTTGTGCAAGCTTGAGAAGTGATGCTTGTTCTAGGTTTCTAAGGCTAAGGGTGGTATGTTGGTCTGAGATATAAGGTACCAGGTCAGTTACAATGTGAAAAGGTAAGTCTATATTATTATGATGTTATATCTTAGTGATTTTATGGAACATACTTGAGGCATGACTTTGTGATATTTGGAATATGCTCTCTTGGATGTTTTGTATATGTTGTTTTGTATGGTTTGAGGCACATTGTTGGTGCACTTGGCTTGGTTTTATTGGTATATCTTGTGCTGCACTATGAAAAGCATTTGTTAGTAGTCTTTTTATATGATTGGAATATGAGTGGTACATGGTTGAGGGTTTTTGGTTAATATGTGTTGCTGAAGTTATTAGTACAGATTGAGGCTGCATAACAATGAGGATTTGATGTATCGCTGATATAAGGGTTTATGGTATTTGGTTATGGATAGTGTGATGTTTTTCTAGAGAACCTTTGATGATTATATTGGTATAAGTCTTTAGTACATGGTTGAGATACATGTTGGAACGTATAGTTGATGAATTAACACATGCATAAGGTGTATGGTATGGTGGTGTATCCTGATGAGGCATAGTTTGGTTTGTTGTTGATACATGATTGGTACATATTTTTGGTTATCTTGGTATAGTGTTGATGTACATGGTTGATGTACATGATTGATGTGCATTGTTGGCACATAGTAAGGTACATGGTATGGTACATGATTGATACTTAGTTGAGGCAAATTTAGGTGATATTGTGCATATGATTGAGACATGTCTTGTTGGTTGATCTAGGTGATTAGATATGGTTTGGTTGTTGTGTTGATGAGAAGGTTAAGTCATACAGGTTGGTATAGTTTATTGCTACATATTGGTACAGGTTCAGTACCAGGTTTTACAGTGACATATTGATAGAAACAAAGACAATAATAGTGAAACTGGGAAAGTTGGTAGTAGTTAGTGAGTTTCAATGAGGAGAGGTGCAGACATCCATGAGTTGCAGTGAAGAGAGGCATTGACATCTGCATGTTGCAGAGTAGACATGTCACATATATGTAGAAATGTTTTAAATATTTTTGGTACATGTTGTGATAGTTTGTTGGTACAGGTTGATAGTGACAGAGTGGTAGTGGTAGTGTTTGATTCAGTGAAAATGACGGGTTGTCTATATTTGGAATTTATATTGCAGGGCGGTTGGACGGGGTAAGGATAGGTGGTTGGATCCACCTTCCAATTGGAGCTGGAGAAACAAGGAATAGGATCTTCCTTCGGGTTGGAGCCTGATAATTAGGGGGTTGGAGCCTCCTTCTGGTTGAGACATAGAATTGGGTGGTTGTATCCACCTTCCGGTTGGAGTCAGAAAACATAGGGGGTTGGAGCCTCCTTCTAGTTGGAGCTAGAGAATTGGAAGATGGTGCTTCCTTGAATGTAATTCTTAAAGACATATAAGAAAATCATTCTATGGTTTTCTCTTGCATTGGATTTCCACATAATATAATGGTGTACTGTGCATTATGTGTATGTATCTATTATTGTTTATTATGCACTGATGGATGTTAATGTTATATTATGAAATGGGATATTAATGATGAACTAATGACCATTGTTGAATAGGTTGAAAAAATATAAACTGTGGTTAAAAGTTTATAAATTGCTCATTACTAATTCCCCTCTCAGTAATCCAATAACTACCCCACATATATTACACATAGTACACACCTTTTCTGACTGATTGGAATAGTGGATTATTGTAGTTCAACAATATAATGACAAGCTCCAATAGAAAGTACAAAAATTGAGAGAGGTTGTTACTACAACTACTTCTGTCACGAAATTAGAGCATGGCTTGCATATGAAGGAAGAATCCACAATTGCGGCTGTGATAGACAAGTTTGAGCAAGTATGGCCTTCTTTCCACAAGATCATTCCTGAGCTTCTAGAATATATTAATCTAGTTTCAAAACCATAGAGAGTTGAGCTCATTACTAGCGCATGGTCATAGTTGGCTATAAAAATAATTACCTTGCAACATGATTTAGCTGCATTCAAATTGAAGGAAAAGGAGAAACTCTAATAGCTTCTCCAAAATATGACACATGTAGTCGAGGAGGGAGACACTATTAAGCCCTCTCTTCAAGCCCGAGCCGATGAATGTCTTCATCTCTTTGATATGGTCAATGATTGGGTTGGATTGATAAAACATTGTAGAAAACCTATTAAGGAATTGTGCACCCAACTAAGCAAAATGAATGCATAATCCCAAGAAATAATCGATCCAGTCGAGCATGCGACCTAGTTTGCAACAATCTAGAATGAGATAGAATGACTTGATTCCCTAGATGAATCTACTCTGCTGCCAAGAAAGAGATCCACATTGTTAAACCTACCATGCAAGATGAGTATGTCCAGTTACAACACATCAATAACATTTTTGAGACTAAATGGATGAATTTGTTAGCTACTAAGCCCGAGGAACCTAATGTGACCACCGCTCAATATTTTGTTGCGAGAGCCGCAATCTTAGCAAGAAAATAGTAGGATCATTTGGACCACTATGATATTTTCTGCGAGCAAGCCCTTGCCATTGTACCAAGGTTGGGCCCTTCATTTGAAGGAAACCACAGTGAAAGAGTGGAAGGTTGATTCGGGATGAGTCAAATATTTTGGTTGGGGTTGTTGGGCCCTTCATTTTGGAGGATGTTCATTTTTCTATAAAAGCGTAGTAGGGAAACAAAAGGATAGAAGCGATGAAAAGTAGCTACGACGAGAATAAATATAACTACAAGCGTGCCAACAATAGAAATAGTTCATGCACTAGCTAGACCAACAAGTGGAAATATATAGAACTTTGAGTGCATGAAGAATGAAAGCGAAATCAGGAAAATATAAGAGCGGACTGAAGAAGTCAAGAAGCACCGGAGGAAAAGTCATAAATATGGGAATATGTGTAATTGATAGTTGCGATACTATTTAACAAGATTTTATGATGTATGTGTTTATCTTTATGTTGCGCAACATGAACTATCTAATGCATTTACTGGTTTAAGACTTCTGATGATATGATCTCTCCACATTCAAATATTTGTCTATGTTGTATTGCGCTAGGTCTGATGGTCTGTCCTCGTTAACTCACTTTATCATACATAAGTCTCTGTTGCACTTTATGTGAGACCTCCTTCCCTTCCAAAATGTTGAATATGTCAGTGCTACAACACTACAATGGTACCTTTGACGGTAACCTCCAAGAACCTTGGTCTCCAATTTTGTGCCAACACCACCTTCCCTGATACTACTAAGTTGTATCCGCAATGAGATTTCAAGGCACTTGAGATTTTCACTTCCTACTCCTAGGTTGTGTGCCAACTCATGATTTTATAGTAATAAGAGAGCGCCTAGTATCTTCCAAGGCTACATGCATACATGGTATCCAACTTGTGCTCTATGCACAAAGACTTCAAAACCAAATTCACTTCTTGTCACATGAAACCTAGTTCTTCAAATCGTTTTGTAGTCAAATCATGGTCATATATTCCCATTGCTCTCCTACAAAACTTCACAATGGAAACAAGGTTTTTTTCCTCATTGCCCACTTCCTCTACATATGAATCTAAGTCTTATTAGGTGAGTGCCTACTCACACTACTTGGACCCAACACTTATATTTTCTACACTGAGTGAGCTCTCCGACTAATTTTCCTCCTCTTCTTTGTGGCTCCACAGAAAACAAGGTTCCTCCTGGTAGATCCCTTGTTCAACGACATCCACAAGAGTTTTTAGTGCAAGCTCCATCTTTCCTTTAACTCCTTTCTTCTAACCCTGTAAGTTCCACAACCACTCAACCTTCTCCAAACCTTCCTTCATTGAAGTCTCCATTGTTTTCAACTTGCATTTTTCTTGGCTCAAGCCACCCTTGGTGCCCAATGATTCCATGCTTGAATCCATATCTCACTTACGTGCGATGAAATGAGGTCTGTCTACATGTCCAGTGGCCACCTCAATCATCCTCATTGTTGACATTCAAGGAATTCACCCCAACTTCCTCTTAGTCACCATAGGCACACTAAATGTTTTGGATGCAACCAAAAAAGCCAAGCTAATCTCATGTGTTATGGGGACTTCCTTAGCAATCTTGAGAAAATCCTTCCCCAAGACCATCGTATGATCATCCAACGGAGCCACCATAAAATCCAAGATGCCAAACTAATTCCCAATTTTCAAAGGTGAAGAGCGAACCACTCCCATTGTCAACTTCATTATTGAATTGACCACCTTGAATTTGGTCATGCTTCTCTCAGGATTATGATGGAGTGATTTAGATATCCTCTCACTCACAAAATTGCATGTCACATCAATATCTACCAAATTTTCCATCTTCAACCCACTGACTGTTGCATCCACAAAATATAGTCTATTCACCTCCTCATCTTGCGAATAATGTACATGACCTACTTCGACAAACTTTCCTAGACTAGCTATCAAGGTGTTCAACCATTATATTATCTCCTTGAAGCTTGCGACACTTGGTCACTACATCCAATGTTGTTATCTTCTTCTCCATCGACTTCACTTAGAATTCTTCCAAATTGGCCAACTTTTCCTTCAATGGAAAATTTCTCATGAAGTGGTTTTGAGAACAAAGATAACAAGAAACATGCTTAAATCTGGATGTAAAAAATCTAGGGTGCTTCTTTTTTGTGATGTTGTGTTTTTCTTGGGAGTCCTCCTACCTAAGCAAGTCAAACCTCGACAATGTCCAATAATTCACTTGGTTTGAAAAGGCCTTCAAATTCAAGACTCAAGTTTCCACCCATGTGTTGACCTGCATCAACTTCCCCATGTGAACTTAGCACAAGTGGAAAACCTCCTATTCCATTTGTTATGACCCAAACACTTAAACTATCATAATAGAACATAAGTACACACTATGTACAGAATGTAAGCATAGAGCACAAATCCAAGATAGATACGTTACATAATAACTCCTTAAAGAACATGAAAACCTCCTTCAAATAACCAGTTACATTCATACTTCAGAATTCATTGGTCACAATAATGAATACATGATCTCTAAATATACCTATTCACACACTACACATGAAACCCATTTACTATTAGGTCGACCCTATTACACATATATTTACACTCTACATGTACATTTATCCCCATATATGACCCCCCTTGGGGTCATATCATATACATTTATCTCTATGTATGTCCTCCTCCGGTCATAAAATAATACTCTCCTTCAAAAATATTTGTCCTCAAACCTTTGCAATTAAAGGCTTCACATGTGATGAAACCAAGTAATATGATTTTCTTATGTTCCTACTTTCTTCATTCCATTGATGATGATATATCCATCCAAAATCAATTCTTTTCAGCCTTAATCCTTGGTGTCTAGTTGTTGCATTATTTTCTTTCCTTTGATTCCATGTATTTTGTTGTATCTTCTCCAATTTGTAGTAGTTGTTGGTTTCTGATAATAGCTTGTTGAAGAGTAGCTTTGTGATTCCTTGTTCCATGAATATTGACAAGTATTCCATCTTCTTCCTTCATAATCCTGATATCGACCTTCTTTTCTTCCTTGAAATGTTCACTGGTAATGAGGTTGTCAATATGGTTCCACTTTTGATGGTTTTTCTTCACTCTTCATGTGAATTTCATCTATATTCTTCTTAGAGACAATGTAATACTCTATATTCCTTTCTTTCTATTTGATCGTTCTAGATTTGGATATGATACCATCATATTTGTCATGTACATCCTCTAGATGAATTTCAACTTCTTCAAGTCTCTTCTGGTGACCTTCTTGAATCTTATCTTCTTTCTCCTTTTGAAGCTACAATGTTATGCCAGTTATCAAATTCTGATGTCCTTCAATTCTAGATTACATTTCTAATTTTACCTCATCATTATTTAGGGATTCCTCAACCTTCTTGCAAATTTCCTCTTCAAGTCTTTTGATAGATTCTTCATCCAATATCTTAATTTCTTCTTGATTTTGATAATTCTTATTTTCTTCTTTCAATCTCTTAACCTCATCCAACACTTTTTTATTATGGCTTCGTAATCTACATATCTCTTCATCTTTCTTTTTCAAATCTTCCCTTGACTCATCTTTTTCCCACATTCCTTTGCTAGTCTTTTCTTGTTTTAATTTTTTATTTTCTTTAACTAGTTCTTCATTAAGAAATAGTATCTTAGATAGCACATCACCCTTATTCTTGATCTCCTCCTTTTATTCTTTTAACTCATCTTTATTTTTTTGCATCTCCTCCATTATTGTATCCTTGACCCATTTATTTGAGAAGATTTTTTCAAATTATTCCCATGTGCAATTGCATCTAGTATCCTCATCAATATTCATCCACCACTTCCAAGATTCACTAAAAAAATAATTTCTTTCCTTTGAAGGAGTCATATAATATTATTTTACAAACCTCAACCATTCTATAGGATTGATTTCATATTTACGTTCATCTCTTGTAAATTTAGGTATTTCCATTGATTCTTAAGTAAGGTCCAACCAAAATCCTCAACTTCCAACCTTATTATATTAACGATAATGATATAAATTAGTTATAATCCTTGTTCCAATATAAAATTGTATTTTTTCTCTTTCCAATGGATTTTGAATCAACTCAATCAGACATCCCAATCAAAAGTTATGATAGTTTTAAGTAAACATACCTTTGAAACCCTGATTTGTAGTTTGTCCTCCTAGTTGACCTTCCTTATAGTTTATTTATGAAATTTAGGCTCATATGAGTCTAAAATGTAGACCTGTAGTACATTGAAATTTTCTCTCTGCAATTCCACATGTCTGACCAATATTGGGTGTGCCAAATGAAATATATGGTAACTTTCCCAAACCTTGTTGAATTTTGTCCTATTCAGAAGAGCGAACTTGTACAACATGCCACATACCCAATATTTGACATATGATTATGAAAATCACAGAAAAATTGATATGACTGTATAATTTCCAATGCAATTTCTATCATTGAATTTGTATCCTCTATGAGAATATATGATTGTTTTACCCATAACACCTGTTTGAGACTAGTTATACAACTAGTAAAAAACCATATCTTCCGCAGGGTGTATATTTGAAATTGCAATGACCTAGGAGCATAAATTTGTACCCCATGTACCTTGATATGTCTTCTAAACATCCTCCAATTTTTAATTTCGGAAGTGGCCCTGAAAAACCGCTATAGATAAAATTTCAAGATGACTTTATTGAGGAAGAAAAACCCTATGATCGATGCTCTGATACCAAATGTAATTATCCAAATGCTTAAATTATCATAGCAGAACATAAGTACACATCATGTACAAAATGTGAGCATGGAAAACAACTCCAATATAGATAAGTTACACAATACCGTCTTAAAGAGTATGGGAACCTCCTCCAAATAACGAGTTACCTTCACACTTCACAATTCACATGTCACAATAATGAATACACGATCTCTATATATACCTATTCACACACTACACATGAAGCCACTACACTATTAGGCCTCGATCCTATTACACATATATTTACACATTACATGCACATTTATCCACATATATACCCCCCCTTGGGGTCATATCATGCCGATTTACCCACATATATGCCCCCCTTGGGTCATAACACCATTGTTCCAAGATCTTGGCCACATCATCTAACTTGGTCTACTAGGACTCACCTTCCATGATCTTGATGCTCCAACTCATGAACAATGCAAATGTATCGACACATAAAAAATTCACCTATTAAGTCTCAAGTTCTGTGTCATCAATCTGCCTCAAACTTGTGAGGTTTCCAATTCAACTTGCCTTCATCATGCTATTTTCCCATGCCTAGTGTACCTACTACACCAAATCACCAAGCTTGGGTGCCTTGTCTAGTTATTAAGCCAATACGCTTACAAAGTGCCCAACTCATCGAAATTTTGTGGTCCCATTTCAAGTTCACCTAGAAGGCTTGCATAAATCTCAGGGGGGTCTCAACAATACTTGACATGGAGGTGTCTATGGTGAGGGGTGACCGAATCATCCCAAGTCAAATATTCATCCATCATCACTAGACTGAAATTTCTGATTTCACCAAAACTTGCAACCAACTATCAAACAACTTTGATGCCAACTATAATGAACCTACAATCCACCCAGAAATGTTTGCAACAACTTGGTGAGCCTAATTCTCTTTGACACTTGTGGTCATTTAACACCGCCTTGCCTTGGTCGTGATGATATACCCACACCAAGCCTAATACAACCAAACTACATCCCTTCACTCATGGTATTCTCATAACTTCTCCTTGAGCTACAACATGTTAGATAGACCAAGTCCTACTCAACTAAGTTATCCAAGAAGAATACTAGGTGCACATTCAACCATGGCCTCAAACATTTCATAAAAATACACACTTAGCCAATATTACTCTTAACCAATTCAAAAGTATGAAAAAAGAATGAACATTCAAATACACATACCATCCACACAACTACACAAGATATGGAGATGTGTGACACTCATGAAAAGTGCCTAATACCCTTACACGTATAAGGATGTTACATATGATACAAGATACAAAGAGGGGATCTTAGTCACCACCACAACTCAATTACAATAGGAATAATTGTCAAGATGAAATACCTCCTCCTAGAGAACCCCACAAAACTCACGCCAATCAACCCCTGTCGCACCCATAGGCCTGCCTCCCATAGGTCATGTTCAAGTTACAATCATTTTATTGCACACAATGTACATTATACAAATATGGTATTTTTGAAACATTTATCTTCCCATTGAATATGAAATACTGTCTTATCTACAAATAAATCAAAATAACACTGGTTCGTTGGTCGTATGCTACTTGTTCTATTTTTAATAGTGAAACCAACACTATTGAACTAGGCCAAAGAGATACAAGAAAATACTATGGACATGGCCTTTGGAAATTCAAGATCAAGATACAAATGCTCCAGAATCCTAAATAAGGAAATGTAAATTCTTAATTGCGACAAGAGAATGTTAAAGAAGATTCCCATACATGTAGAAAAAAATATGATTATCTATTGAATGATCCTAATATGCCAAGATAGAATTATTATACCTTATACAAACTACACAGGTTTTTATATGACCATGAATGATCACTGTGGTCAACCTTTGTAGATAAAATATACTAACCTTTAACTTGAGAATAACCAAAATGTATCCTCCCAATAGTCAATAAAATAATATATAGAGAATCCTTAAGGTAGGATAATGCCATAAAATAATCCTTATGGAAGGAATCACTTCACAAGCCATGTTTGCTGCAATACAATACTCATCATTTCCTATACAATGAAACTCATGTGTATATATACTTTCTCATTATTCCTTGAGGTGTATGCCAACTACCCGTCGTTATTATATTATTCCCTCTAACTTCCTAATGGGCCTATTTATTACCCATCAACTACCAAGTATACCTTATTCCATGATTATAGCCACATTACATTAATTATTCTGCTTGGGTACATCCCTAGGTACATTCCATTCCATTTTAATAAATAAAAGACAAAGCCTTTAATTTGAGAATAACCAAAATGTATTCACACAATTGACAACAAATAATATAGAGATAACCATTAAGGTAGGGCAATACAATCAAATAATCCTTGTGGAAGGAATCACTCCATAATCCATGCTTTCTATAATACAATACTCAACATATCCAATACAATGATACTCATGTGTATACATACTTTCTCATGATTATTCTCAAGGGTCTATGCCAACTACCCCTCATTATTATATTATTCTCTCTAACTACCTAGTGTACCTATTATTATTCACCAACTATCAAGTGGGTCTTATTCCATGGTTATGTTTGCATCACATTAATTATTTCCCTTGAGTACCTCCCTAGGTACTCCATATTATCCTTCCTATGTACATTGCAGCCACATTGTTTGAAGGATCGAAGGAACATTGAAAGAAGACAACTTGGTGAAAAACAAAGATTGTATATCATGTCCAAGGAAAATACGACCATCAAAAGAAGAAGGGTACCATGAAGCTTAAGTAAAACCAAGGGATCCGAGTGTGTAGGTTTTCACAGACAATCATAATACTTGAACTTAATTTTCTGGATATACCCCATGTAACAAGTTTTGGAACGTCCAACGTTTCGAGTGTACACTCCACCCATCATCAAGGACAAAAGAAGCTAATATGTTAGAAAATAGTGATAGGCTTGCTTTCTAGCTGACAAAATTTAGTCCTTTGTTGGTAAAACTCCCTCGTTCATCAAAGATTCCTTCGATTTTAAACAAAAAACCCAAGATCTTTACTTTGATGAACAAGACATCATGGTCAATTTTTATGTTTTTTCTCTATTTACTAAAATTCATGTGTTGGAATCCCTTGCCTCGATCTCCAAACTATTTGAAATCGAAACCATTAACCTCATTGAAAATTTTCTCACTTATAATTTCTTCACCTTCAAAGGGGTTTGCTATGAATAAACGAAAGGAACAAACATGGGGTCTTCCTTATCTCCAGTGGTCATCAATATTTTCATGGAAATTTTTGAGACTTTATCCCTAAACAACTTTCATCTCAAACCCAAGTTTTGGTTTCTCTTTGTTGATAACATGTTTTGTTTTTGGCCTCATGGCCATCCCACTTCGATATCTTTCTTGAACCATCTTAATAGAATTCCCCCCAAATACAATTTACTATGGAGATGCAAAAGGATAATTATTTCCCCTTCTTGGATGTTCTTATCGCTTGTATTATTGATGGCTCCATTATCCATCAAGTTTATAGGAAAAATACCGATAATGATAGATACCTTCATGCTCATTCACGTAATCATCCATCCCATATATATGTGGTTCTAAAAACTCTTATTACTCAAGCCATTCATATTTCTTCTCCTCAATTTCTTGATAAAGAAAAATCTCACATAACCAAGGCCCTTATGGTCAATGGTCACTCATCTCTCAAATCAACAAATCCTTCCACTCGCCCCGTAATCTAAAATCAAAGAAATCTTCCTCCTCTTCCCCTCCCTAAGATCACATTTCTCTTCCCTTTATCCAAGGCACTACCATTCATATTTATGAAATTTTGGCTAAAAAGAATATCAAAACCCTTTTCAAACCTTGTAAAACGCTCAAATAGTTATTGAGAACTTCTAAGGACAAATATGACCTAATGCTTGGCCCAAGAGTTTATCAAATTGCTTTCTCTTATGGAAAATCATACATAGGCCAAACGGGTAGATCCTTTAAATCCCTTCTTAAAGAGAATGTAGATGACATAACCCACAATCATATCTCTAAGTTAGCTATTGTTGAACACTCCTTCAATTCTAAACACCTAATTTGTTTTAACCAAACCAAATTTTTTGCTTCAATCCCTTATCACTCCTATTGCATCATTTGGGGAGAATTGGAAATTGAAAATCATCCTAATAATTTTAATCATGAAGATGGATACAAGATGAGCCAATATTGGAGGCCCACCATTCATCGTCTTGGTCATTAGGCCTAGTCAGTTGACATTTCTCTTTTTGACTCAATTTACTATCTTCGAATGTCCTTTGTTTTGTTTTTATTTTCCACCATCATTCTCTCTCTTGACCTTTCTTTTCCTTTTCATCTTGTTATACCTTTCTATTTATTGCTATTTATTTAATTGTAGTTTCCCTCCAATCCTCCTTCTTCATATGATATTTCTCGTCTACTTTATATAATGTTCACCCCCCCTTTATTTTCTTATTATGTTTATTATCTCATCTTCATAAAGCTACGACTAATTTTTAAAATTAATTTTTCCTTTATTAATAATAGCTATTTTGTTATTCTATTACTTATCCTCAATTTATTCCTCTTCGTCTTCTTCAACGATCATCTCCTAATATTTTCTTTAAAACTACACCTTAGCACTCTTTTCTAACATCTTAGTTTATTTTTTTCTCGATGATGGGTGGAGTGTCCACTCGAAACATCGAACGTTTCAAAACTTCTTATATAGTGTATATCTAGAAAGTTAAGTTCAACCAAAAACCAAGTGTTTTAGATCATACATCCCATAATATAAGTTTCTTTGATGCCATACCATTGCAAATGAACGATTTAAATGGTCATCATATTGGATGTTAGAGAAACACTATGTTTAAGGGTGCAACATAGGAACATGATGAGGGGTCCAAATTCGCTTGAAAACAACAAGGGGTACTCCTTGGTATACAATCCCAATTAGATTACACACCTTTGGATTAGGAGTCCCATCCAGAATTTGGCCCGACTACCATTTATTGCTAAATTTTGGTTTTCTTACCAGTTACGATCCGGTGTACCGATGAAATGGATGGGTACAATTAAAAGATGTAGATGAAGACCATGTATGTAAATACAACTAATCTATCACTAACCTTTGCTAACCTATCCTAGCTAGGAGTAATTCTAACGTAACCGATGAGTTATAATGAAACCAAAACTTTAAACAACATTAATATAGTTAGATATATAAAAAGATAAATATTGGAAGCAAATACCATACGTAAGCGTGTAACCAGATTAGTCTAGATCACAACAACATATACTGAAATAACTCTCAAAACTCAAGACATTGGACTATTCAAAGGAATATCAATAACTACAGAATATCAGAGATTGTATAAGAATTAGTCTACAACAAAACAAAGCATTCTTACAGTCCATAGTAACAACAAATAAATTCACTTGAAATAGTTCAAATCTTCGATCCGTTTCCACACATAATTCCTTCTATAACATGCTGGCCCTAAGGGCTTCTCAATATTCATTAACACTGTATATTTCTTGAAAAGTTTATTGGGTATATACAATGCTTGAAAAGACGAAAAAAAAAATCCTTGTTCAAGGAGCCTCTAGTATAATTTATAAAAATAATAGTAACTCCTATTTGTCTTTTCACCTTCTTCTTGAAGAGACAGTTACGAAATTGTTCACATTCCCTTCTCTCATGACAAGTGGAAAAAAAAAGGACCAAACTTGAGGTAGTTAAGAAAAGGATGAAAGGGAAAACAATTGTTTGTCCTTTTCCTATGAACTTTTGCTCCAGAGATAAGCTGACCAGACTTCCACCTGGTTATATAGTGACTCAATCCTCCTATAATATAACTTCTCTAACATTTCTTCGATCATGGAAATGCTATCATCCAAGGCACTCATATCTTTCTCCAATCTTGTCATGTAAGCATGTATCACAGTATGGAGCTTCGTTGGCCGTAGTAAATGCTGATCAATAAGATCTGTTGAGACAAAGGTTGATGTTTCAACTATTTGTCTCCTTATACTTGTACTTTCCTAAACCACATTCACTAATTCTTCCGTGACAAAATTATTCTGAAGTTCGTCTAACCTTGGGAGCTGACCATGCCTTATCAACTCTTGAGAAGCTTTGTGAGTTCTTGAAAAGATCCCCATTTCTTTGGTTACTTATTTCTCTGCTCATTGCCCTACCTTTTGGAAATGGTCTAACGCATACAGGTTTGTCTTCCTTGCAGATTTCGAGGGTCTATACAACTCTAGAGGTGCATTAGGATTCTCTGCAATCCAAGTATCAATGTCTGATATACCTTTTTGGATAGTGTTGTATTGCGTCAACTACATTTGTATCTGATCGTTTTGTTCAATAAATATTGCAGACATGTTTTGGAAGAGATGCAGGTTGGCATACATATCGATGATGGCACCTTCCAACTCATTTCTCACCTTTTCTGTGCTAGCTTTAAAATTGAGAAGACTTCTTTCATATATCTTAACTTGTTGGAGCCTCTCTTCTGACTCTTTGATCCTCATTTCCTTTTCCTCGTTCTGTTGGAACAACCTTTGTATATTGTCCATAGTTGCATCCATGAATGAAAATCATGACTTAGTTGTTTCCAAAGGGTCTTCCCTAACATCTCCTGTGACACGAATCTGAGTCACTATTGATAAAGGAGCTCCTTCTACTTCTAGAACATTTTTACCCCTTTCTGGTATGATTCAGCTAGTTTTTCTATCGTACATGAAACCACGAAGATCCAATATTTTAGCTGAATGAAAAAGGTTCCCAAGGCTCTAGAACCAAAAAACTACTTGTTTTTGTTCGTGCGCTTGTGGTGGATGTTCCAGGGACATCCAAGTCCAACGGGTGTGTGTCACCCTCTCTATCATATGCATTCTTCTTCTGCCTTTCTTCTTCAACAACTTTATCTGATGCTTCCTTTTATGTTAATTCTTTTGCTACTCTTCCTGCTTCAACTAACTCTTTTTCTTTTTCGACAATGGATTTTTCTTCGGCCTTTTCTTTTTCTCTTGCTTCATTTTCTACCCTGGTCTTTGCTTTGTCAGATTCTAGATTTTGTTTATTTTTAGCATCATTTCTCTTCTTCAACACCTTGTCTTTGTCCCTCCTCTTTTTATTAGTTTTTTCTTCTTCATATCCTTTTGTAGAACCATAATGAGTTGATAAGGAGATAGGGGAAGACTCTCAGCTTCATCTCTCTCTGCATCTTTTCTGACTACCTCTCTTGCATCTTCCTTGTATGTGATCCTACCTTTTGGTTAACCCTACCTATTGAAGATGACCTCGCCACTCTCTTGCATCTTCCTTGTATGTGATCCTACCTTTTGGTTAACCCTACCTATTGAAGATGACCTCGCCATAAATACTGACATTTTGATGTACTCCTTCTTCTTCCCAGAACTTGGTGGTGTAATCGTAAGGGAGTCTCATGTTATGAAAATGATCTTTGATGATGTTCTTGGGGTTGTGTCTCTTGAATCTCTCTTCTCCAAAATGGTAGGAAATAAATATGTCTACTTCTTCCTGGGCTTGTTCGGTGTTTTCAAAAAATGTATTTTCCAATGTAAAAAGGAAATGGAGGCCAAATGGATTTCTTCGACCTATATATCATTCCTACGACCCCATGTATGATGGTTTGATATGCTACTTCCTAGATAAAAAACTTGTCCTGGATGAACCTAGGAAGTAGATGAGGTGGTTTCATTGCACCGTATATCCTTATATATATACCATGTTCCATTAAATACCAATCCCCAATCCTCCTTATATATGCTATGTCTTTGTTGGTCATACAAGGAGGGGAGGTGAAAAAAATAAACTCGTACAATGGGGCAAGGAAATGTTCATATATCCTTTGATAATTTGTTGGATATTTGTGCTCCAAAATCACCTTGGAATAGCTATGGATAGCGACATTAGTGGGAAACCAAATCCATCCCATGTTTGAGTATTTGTGAGCAATGCACATTATGTATAGAAGATATGAATACATGTGGAAACTGGGGAAGCTTCTTGGTTGTGCTTGTGTAACTGTTGAGATAACATATTTGAGATTCTCAAACAATATGTTTGCCCATGTGAATGAGGCTCCTACATATGCACAAAAATATATCAGGGGCATGTATGATAAGGGAAAGTGGGTTGCATCTGGCTCCCCGTACAACCTACACAACATGACTACCATGTATTGATTGGTAGGGTCTTTGTAAATTTGTTGTGGGGTATCAGATTTTGGGCCGATATTTGAACTACTTGTCTTCTTTGTACCATGGAGGGAATAAATCCTTCGGTGTGAGCTCTAATTCACTAAGAAACTGGCCATCTATCTTTTTTTTCCGACCTCAAGATGATAACACTTAGATAAATCATCAGGCATGAAGGAAGTTATCAACTCTTTTCTTGCATTAAAGATATACCTTCTATCTACATTTGCATTTTTCAAAATCCAAGAGATGGCATCCACACAAGGAAAAACTATTGGATGTGCCGCCACCCTGAAAATTCCTGATTTTCTGATGTTCTTAAATGCCTGGAGCTCATCTGGGTCCTCTGCTTTTGTAGAGAAGTTTGTTTTCTTGAACATGTAATAGACTTCCCCATATCTTAAATTCTCTCCTTCTTTGTCCAAAATTATCAATGTATCGTCATATATGACCTTGACACTTTCTCTCTCTACCGACTGCTGGGTTCTTCCAGATGGATCAACACCTGCTGCTTTCATTGTTGTTTTCTTTCATGGAGACATGCCTTAACCTACAGATAGGATAAATTTGGAGCATGTTATTTGAAAATAATTAAATAATCAAAACGATCATAAGAACTAATGAAAACCAATCATGGTTTGCTGTTTCTTGTAAATGTCAAGTGAATAACAGTCAATGCCCTTTGAGATTTTAGGGTGAAAAAGCTTGGGCATTAACCTAAAAAAGTAAAATCGAATCAAAACAAAAAAACTCTCTAGATGTAGATCGGAGTAAAAAAGAGAAACTCCTCCAAGCATATCAGAGGATTTAATAACAACACCTCCAAGCATATCACAGGAGTTAATAACAACTCCTTTGAGCATATCAGAGAGGTTGTTAGTAACTTCTCCGATAAATATTTAGAAGAGTTTTAACCAAAGTCTTGGGGTGCTCATAGGTCTTACAAGAAACTCTTCTGATCGTTTCGAAGGAGTTAATATTAACTCCTCTAATATGATCAAAGGAGTTGTTTCCAATTGCTTCGAAGGTGTGCGAAGGAGTCTAGTTCAAATTTCTCGAGCATATCAGAGAAGTCAGTAGTAACTTCTACGATATGCTCGAAGAATTACTAAACAAGTTTCCAGACAATGTTTTTCGCGAACACAAGAATGGAGAGGAATAATTCAACTAGTGTAGAGGAACATGAGGGACGTTTAGGGTTTACTTAGGTTAAACCTCCATGCCTTAGACAGGTTTGGAGAGGGGTTTGCAATGGCTAAAAGCGAGAATAAGGCCTAGGAAAGGATCAATTGTGGTTTTCCTCAGAAGGGGAAAGGATCGATCATTTTCCTATTTCGTAGTTATGAGTCGATCGAGGATTAGTATAAGGCCGATGAAAAATGTGTAGGACCTGTTGTTGGTGAAGTGGCGAATACCATCAAGTGATATTTATGTTCCAGAGAAAAAAAACGATAAGTGAAAAACGATAATGTGCTAGGTTAGGTCGAAGGCAAAATTTTTCTTAATTTCCGTCCAAGCATTGGTCATTTTTCTTAATTTGTGCTTTTGGGTCTTTTGAGCTGTGATGAAACGGAAATCAACCCTTGGCTAGTGTAAACCCATTGATAAGATAATAGTTTTCCAATTCAATTCCATATAGTTTTTGGACAGAAATTTTGCCTTTTTTTTTAAACATGACAAAATTAAGAAAAATTAACAAGAGTCACGTAGCAAACAAAACCCACATCTTAACTGATTAAGCTAATATAAATGAACTAATAAAAAAATTTGTTTTGATTTTTGTTTTAAATTTATAATTCCATCAAATATCAAATAGATAAGTAAATTATAATTAAAAATATGTTAATTATATGTGCTTGTACGACAAAGATAGAAATTTTCCTACAACATAAGTCAATATGACAAAATCTTACTACTATGCTTTCATCTTTACTTTTAAATAATAGCTTAAACAAATTCATAATGAAGATTCTTAAAATTATGATGAGAAAGATAGAACCATGATTTTTTTTTTATGGGGTTTCATCTATACTTTTCATAATTCAAACAATACATACAATTTTCTTAATGAAAATTTTGTTTTGTGCTTAAAAATTTTTCTACGGTATGTGTCGTATGATTTTGAAAATTTTCGATCATAAATATCTTTCTAAATGGTATGTCATTCTAATATTGACGTTAAACACTTGTATTGTTGTGGGAGCAATTGTGATCATTGTGGGACTTTGGGACTTTATGCTACACTATGGGGCAAAGCAAATGACTTAAGAACCCACATTGCTGAGGACTCCAAGAACCATATTCAGTTCATAGCAGCACCATTAGAAAATGAACAGACCGTCGTTTGAAAAAGGCATTTTCATATTGTAAATAGTTACATAAAAGTAGTGCTATACTCTTGTTTATGGGTGGATATCTTTTCGTGCAAGCATTGTTATTCTCTTATTTATGGATATAATTTGCACGAAACTCACTAGGCTTAATAAAATCATTGACTCTCTGGCTCCATACCCTTAGTGGCCTTATGTATTAATAATAACCTCATTTGGGGTGGAGGGAATTCTTCACGCTTGTGATATTTAATTAGATTGAGAAAGAAAGGAAAGTTATGCATCTTTGGATCAAGTAAAGAGAGGAGGGTGGATCTCTGAGCTTAGGTTGTGGTATTTTTATGCATGGATCTATCGTCGTGTAGAAAAAATGGCAAAATTTCTGTCCAAAATCTATATGGAATTGAATTGGAGAACTATTATCTTATCAATGGGTTTACACTAGCTAAGGGTTGATTTCCATTTCATCACAACTCAAAAAACCTGAAAGCACAACTTTCTTTGAAAACATAAACAAAACAAAACCAGATCTTGGTGGTGTTATTCAATGTTGTGATGGTGTCGTTCAAGACAAATTCAATGTTGTGAGTGTAAGCACTGTGGTTTAAATCATTCAATGTTGTGATGGTGTCGTTCAAGACAAATTCAATGTTGTGAGTGTAAGCACTGTGGTTTAAATCTTAGCTCTGACGAAAAATGTTCCACTTGAAGTTATCAAAGCCACCTTGGTTCATCCCAGTTATGTGCCCCACATCGTTGCTACTATGTTCTACCTCTGTTTGTGGAATGCATCCACTGCCTCACCCGATAATTGGTCACAAACTCATAGTGAATTCAAAATGGAGCTGTAAATATAGACTCGAGAGTCTCAATGTTGGCTACATGATTCTTTTGGCATTCTTTGTATCTCACAATCTTCTCAACACTCTCTGCCTTCTTC
>JASDQU010735392.1:63775-98261 GCA_032191745.1 Picea mariana
CCTTCCAGAATGTTGAATATGCCAACGCTACAAGACTACAATGGTACCTTTGATGGTAACCTTCAAGAACCTTGGTCTCCAATTTTGCGCTAACACCACCTTCCCTGTTACTACTAAGTTGTATCCGCAATGAGATTTCAAGGCACTTGAGATTTTCACTTCCTACTCCTAGGTTGTGTGCCAACTTATGATTTTATAGTAATAGGAGAGCGCCTAGTATCTTCCAAATCTACATGCATACATGGTATTTGACTTGTGTTCTATGCACAAGGACTTCAAAACCAAATTCACTTCTTGTCGCATGAAACCTAGTTCTTCCAATGGTTTTGTAGTCAAATCATGGTCATATATTCCCATGGCTCTCCTACAAAACTTCACAATGGCAACAAGGTATTTTTCCTCATTGCCCACTTCCTCTACATATGAATCTAAGTCTTATTAGGTGAGTGCCTACATGCACTACTTGGACCCAACACTTATATTTTCTTCACTGAGTGAGCTCTCCGACTAATTTGCCTCCTCTTCTTTGTGGCTCCATCGGAAACAAGGTTCCTCCTGGTAGATCCCTTGTTCAATGACATCCAAAAGAGTTTTTAGTGCAAGCTCCATCTTTCCTTTAACTCTTTTCTTCTAACCTTGTAAGTTCCACAACCACTCAACCTTCTCCAAAACTTCCTTCATTGAAGTCTCCATTTTTTTCAACTTGCATTTTTCTTGGCTCAAGCCACCCTTGGTGCCCAAGGATTCCATGCTTGAATCCATATCTCACTTACGTGTGATGAAATGAGGTCTGTCTACAGGTCCAATGGCCACCTCAATCATCCTCATTGTTGACATTCAAGGAATTCAACCCAACTTCCTCTTAGTCACCATAGGCACACTCAATGTTTTGGATTCAACCAAAAAAACCAAGCTAATCTCATGCGTTACGGGGACTTCCTTAGCAATCCTGAGAAAATCCTTCCCCAATACCATCGTATGATCATCCAGCGGAGCCACCATAAAATCCAAGATGCCAAACTAATTCCAAATTTTCAAAGGTGAAGAGCGAACCACTCCCATTATCAACTTCATTATTGAGTTGACCACCTTGAATTTGGTCTTGCTACTCTCAGGATTATGATGGAGTGATTTAGATATCCTCTCACTCACAAAATTGTGTGTCACATCAATATCTACCAAATTTTCCACCTTCAACCCACTGATTGTTGCATCCACAAAATATAGTCTATTCACCTCCTCATCTTGTGAATAATGTACACGACCTACTTCGATAGACTTTCCTAGACTAACTATCAAGGTGTTCAACCATTATATTATCTCCTTGAAGGTTTCTACACTTGGTCACTACACCCAATGTTGTTATCTTCTTCTCCATCAACTTCACTTAGAATTCTTCCAAATTGGCCAACTTTTCCTTCAATGTAAAATTTCTCATGAAGTGGTTTTGAGAACAAAGATAACAAGAAACATGCTTAACTCTGGATGTAAAAAATCTAGGGTGCTTCTTTTTTGTGATGTTGTGTTTTTATTGGGAGTCATCCTACCTAAGCAAGCCAAACCTTGACAATGTCCAATAATTCACTTGGTTTGACAAGGCCTTCAAATTCAGGACTCAAGTTTCCACCCATGTGTTGACTCGCGTAAACTTCCCTATGTGAACTTAGCACAAGTGGAAAACCTCCTATTCCATTTGTTATGACCCAAACACTTAAACTATTATAATAGAACATAAGTACACACTATGTATAGAATGTGAGTGTAGAGCACACATCCAAGATAGATAAGTTACATAATAAATCCTTAAAGAACATGAAAACCTCCTTCAAATAACCAGTTACATTCATACTTCACAATTCATTGGTCACAATAATGAATACATGATCTCTAAATATACCTATTCACACACTACACATGAAACCCATTTACTATTAGGTCGACCCTATTACACATATATTTACACTCTACATGTACATTTATCCCCATATATGACCCCCCTTGGGGTCATATCATATACATTTATCTCTATGTATGTCCTCCTCCGRTCATAAAATARTACYCTCCTTCAAAAATMTTTGTCCTCAAACCTTTGCAATTAAAGGCTTCACATGTGATGAAACCAAGTAATATGATTTTCTTATGTTCCTACTTTCTTCATTCCATTGATGATGATATATCCATCCAAAATCAATTMTTTTCAGYCTTAATCCTTGGTGTCTAGTTGTTGCATTATTTTCWTTCCTTTGATTCCATGTATTTTGTTGTATCTTCTCCAATTTGTAGTAGTTGTTGGTTTCTGATAATAGCTTGTTGAAGAGTAGCTTTGTGATTCCTTGTTCCATGAATATTGACAAGTATTCCATCTTCTTCCTTCATAATCCTGATATCGACCTTCTTTTCTTCCTTGAAATGTTTATTGGTAATGAGGTTGTCAATATGGTTCCACTTTTGACGATTTTTCTTCACTCTTCATGTGAATTTCATCTATATTCTTCTTAGAGACAATGTAATACTCTATATTCCTTTCATTCTATTTGATTGTTCTAGATTTGGATATGATACCATCATATTTGTCATGTACATCCTCTAGATGAATTTCAAGTTCTTCAAGTATCTTCTGGTGACCTTCTTGAATCTTATCTTCTTTCTCCTTTTGAAGCTACAATGTTATGCCAGTTATCAAATTATGATGTCCTTCAATTCTAGATTACATTTCTAATTTTACCTCATCATTATTTAGGGATTCCTCAACCTTCTTGCAAATTTCCTCTTCAAGTCTTTTGATAGATTCTTCATCCAAGATCTTAATTTCTTCTTGATTTTGATAATTCTTCTTTTCTTCTTTCAATCTATTAACCTCATCCAACAATTTTTTATTATGGCTTCATAATCTACATATCTCTTCATCTTTATTTTTCAAGTCTTCCCTTGACTCATCTTTTTCCCACTTTCCTTTGCTAGTCTTTTCTTGTTTTAATTTTTGATTTTCTTTAACTAGTTCTTCATTAAGAAATAGTATCTTAGATAGCTCATCACTCTTATTCTTGATCTCTTCCTTTTATTCTTTTAACCCATCTTGAATTTTTTTCATCTCCTCCATTATTGTATCCTTGACCCATTTATTTGAGAAGATTTTTTCAAATTATTCCCATGTGCAATTGCACCTAGTATCCTCATCAATACTCATCCACCACTTCCAAGATTCACTAAAAAAATAATTTCTTTTCTTTGAAGGAGTCATATAATATTATTTTACCAACCTCAACCATTCCATAGGATTGACTTCATATTTGTCTTCATCTCCTGTAAATTTAAGTATTTCCATTGATTCTTAAGTGAGGTCCAACCAAAATCCTGAACTTCCAACCTTAGTATATTAACGATAATTATATAAATTGGTTATAATCCTTGTTCCAATATAAAATTGTATTTTTTCTCTTTCCAATGGATTTTGAATCAATTCAATCAGACATCCCAATCAAAAGTTATGATAGTTTTAAGTAAACATACCTTTGAAACCCTGATTTGTAGTCTATCCTCCTAGTCGACCTTCCTTATAGTTTATTTATGAAATTTAGGCTCATATGAGTCTAAAATGTAGACCTGTAGTACATTGAAATTTTCTCTCTGCAATTCTACATGTCTGACCAATATTGGGTGTGCCAAATGAAATATATGGTAACTTTCCCAAACCTTGTTGAATTTTATCCTATTCAGAAGAGCAAACTTGTACAACATGCCACACACCCAATATTTGACATATGATTCTAAAAATCACAGAAAAATTAATATGATTGTATGATTTCCAATGCAATTTCCATCATTGAATTTATATCCTCTATGAGAATATATGATTGTTTTACCTAGAACACTTGTTTTAGACTAGTTATAGAACTAGTAAAAAACCATATCTTCCTCAGGGTGTATATTTGAAATTGCAATGACCTAGAAGCATAAATTTGTACCCCAAGTACCTTGATATGTCTTCTAAACATCCTCCAATTTTTAATTTCGGAAGTGGCCCTGAAAAACCGCTATAGATAAAATTTCAAGATGACTTTATTGAGGAAGAAAAACCCTATGACTGATGCTCTGATACCAAATGTAATTATCCAAATGTTGAAATTATCATAGTAGAACATAAGTACACACCGTGTACAAAATGTGAGCGTGGAAAACAACTCCAATATAGATAAGTTACACAATAACGTCTTAAAGAGTATGGGAACCTCCTCCAAATAACGAGTTACCTTCATACTTCACAATTCACATGTCACAATAATGAATACATGATCTCTATATATACCTATTCACACACTACACATGAAGCCACTGCATTATTAGGCTGATCCTATTACACATATATTTACACATTACATGCACATTTATCCACATATATTTACACATTACATGCACATTTATCCACATATATACCCCCCCTTGGGGTCATATCATGCATATTTACCCACATATATGCCCCCCTTAGGTCATAACACCATTGTTCCAAGATCTTGGCCACATCATCTAACTTGGTCAACCAGGACTCACCTTCCATGCTCTTGATGCTCCAACTCATGAACAATGCAAATGTATCGACACATAAACAATTCACCTATTATGTCTCAAGTTCTGTGTCATCGATCTGCCTCAAACTTGCGAGGCTTCCAAGTCAACTTGCCTTCATCGTGCTATTTTCCCATGCCTAGGCCACCTACTGCACCAAATCACCAAGTTTGGGTGCCTTGTCTAGTTATTAAGCCAATACGCTTCCAAAATATGCCCAACTCATCAAAATTTTGTGGTCCCATTTCAAGTTCACCCAGAAGGCTTGCATAAATCTCAGGGGGGTCTCAACAATAATTGACATGGAGGTGTCTGTGGTGAGGGGTGACCGAATCATCCCAATTCAAATATTCATTCGTCGTCACAAGAGTGAAATTTCCGATTTCACCAAAACTTGCAACCAACTATCAAACAACTTTGATGCCAACTATAATGAACCTACAATCTACCCAGAAATTTTTGCAACAACTTGGTGAGCCCAATTCTCTCTGACACTTGTGGTCATTTGACACCACCTTGCCTTGGTCGTGATGATATAACCACACCAAGCCTACTACAACCAAACTACATCTCTTCACTCAGGGTATTCTCATAACTTCTCCTTGAGCTACAACATGTTAGATAGACCAAGTCCTACTCAAGTAAGTTATCCAAGAAGAATACTAGGTGCACACTGAACCATGGCCTCAAACATTTCATAAAAATACACACTTAGCCAATATTACTCTTAGCCAATTCAAAAGTATGAAAAACGAATGAACATTCAAATACACATACCATCCACACAACTACACAATATATGGAGATGTGCGACACTCATGAAAAGTGCCTAATACCCTTACACGTATAAGGATGTTACATATGATACAAGATACAAAGAAGGGATCCCAGTCACCACCAAAACTCAATTACAATAGGAATAAATGTCAAGGTGAAATACCTCCTCCTAGAGAACCCCACAAAACTCGTGCCAATCAACCCCTGTCACACCCATAGGCCTGCCTCCCACAGGTCATGTTCAAGTTACAATCATTTTATTGCACACAATATACATTATACAAATATGGTATTTTTGAAACATTTAGCTTCCCATTGAATATGAAATATCGTCTTATTTACAAATAAATCAAAATAACACTAGTTCGTTGGTTGTATGCCTACTTGTACTATTTTTAACAGTGAAACCAACACTATTGAACTAGGCCAAAGAGATACAAGAAAATACTATGGACATGGCCTTTGGAAATTCAAGATCAAGATACAAATTCTCCAGAATCATAAATAAGGAAATGTAAATTCTTAATTGCGACAATAGAATGTTAAAGCAGATTCCCATACATGTAGAAAAAATTATGATTATCTATTGAATGAACCTAATATGCCAAGATAGAATTATTATATCTTATACAAACTACACAGATTTTTATATGACCATGAATGATCACCGTGGTCAACCTTTGTAGATAAAATATACTTACCTTTAACTTGAGAATAACCAAAATGTATCCACCCAATAGTCAATAAAATAATATAGAGAGAATCCTTAAGGTAGGATAATGCCATAAAATAATCCTTATGGAAGGAATCATTTCACAATCCATGTTTGTTGCAATATAATACTCATCATTTCCTATACAATGAAACTCATGTGTATATATACTTTCTCATTATTCCTTGAGCTCTATGCCAACTACCCATCGTTATTATATTATTCACTCTAACTTCCTAATGGGCTTATTTATTACCCATCAACTACCAAGTAGACCTTATTCCATAATTATAGCCACATTACATTAATTATTCTGCTTGGGTACATCCCTAGGTACATTACATTCCATTTTAGGAAATAAAAGACAAAACCTTTAATTTGAGAATAACCAAAATGTATTCACACAATTGACAACAAATAATATAGAGATAACCATTAAGGTAGGGCAATACAATCAAATAATCCTTGTGGAAGAAATCACTCCATAATCCATGCTTTCTATAATATAATACTCAACATATCCAATACAATGATACTGATGTGTATACATACTTTCTCATGATTATTCTCAAGGGTCTATGCCAACTACCCCTCATTATTATATTATTCTCTCTAACTACCTAGTGTACCTATTATTATCCACCAACTATCAAGTGGGTCTTATTCCATGGTTATGTTTGCATCACATTAATTATTTCCCTTGAGTACCTCCCTAGGTACTCCATATTATCCTTCCTATGTACATTGCAACCACATTGTTTGAAGGATCCAAGGAACACTGAAAGAAGACAACTTGGTGAAAAACAAAGATTGTATATCATGTCCAAGGAAAATACGACCATCAAAAGAAGAAGGGTACCATGAAGCTTAAGTAAAACCAAGGGATCCGAGTGTGTAGGTTTTCACAGACAACCATAATGCTTGAACTTAATTTTCTGGATATACCCTGTGTAAGAAGTTTTGGAACGTCCGACGTCTTGAGTGTACACTCCACCCATCATTAGGGACAAAAGAAGCTAATATGTTAGAAAATAGTGATAGGCTTGCTTTCTAGCTGACAAAATTTAGTCCTTTGTTGGTAAAACTTCCTCGTTCATCAAAGATTCCTTCGATTTTAAACAAAAAACCTAATATCTTCACTTTGGTGAACACATCATGGTCAATTTTGATGTTTTTTCTCTATTTACTAAAATTCATGTGTTGGAATCCCTTTCCTCGATCTCCAAACTATTCGAAATCGAAACCATTAACCTCATTGAAAATTTTCTCACTTATAATTTCTTCACCTTCAAAGGGGTTTGCTATGAATAAATGAAAGGAACAAACACAGGGTCTTCCTTATCTCCAGTGGTCATCAATATTTTTATGGAAATTTTTGAGACTTTATCCCTAAACAACTTTCATCTCAAACCCAAGTTTTGGTTTCTCTTTGTTGATAACACGTTTTGTTTTTGGCCTCATGGCCATCCCACTTTGATATCTTTCTTGAAAAATCTTAATAGAATCCTCCCCCCCCATATACAATTTACTATGGAGACGCAAAAGGATAATTATTTCCCCTTCTTGGATGTTCTTATTGCTTGTATTATTGATGGCTCCATTATCCATCAAGTTTATAGGAAAAATACCCATAATGATAGATACCTTCATGCTCATTCCCATCATCATCCATCCCATAAATATGTGGTTCTAAAAACTCTTATTACTCAAGCCATTCATATTTCTTCTCCTCAATTTCTTGATAAAGAAAAATCTCACATAACCAAGGCCCTTATGGTCAATGGTCACTCATCTCTCAAATCAGCAAATCCTTCCACTCGCCCGTAATCTAAAATCAAAGAAATCTTCCTCCTCTTCCCCTCCCTAAGATCACATTTCTCTTCCCTATCCAAGGCACTACCATTCATATTTATGAAATTTTGGCCAAAAAGAATATCAAAACCCTTTTCAAACCCTGCAAAACACTCAAATAGTTATTGAGAACTTCTAAGGACAAATATGACCTGATGCTTGGCCCAAGAGTTTATCAAATTGATTTCTCTTATGGAAAATCATACATAGGCCAAATGGGTAGATCCTTTAAATCCATTCTTAAAGAGAAAATAGATGACATAACCCACAATCATATCTCTAAGTTAGCTATTGTCGAACACTCCTTCAATTCCAAACATCTAATTTGTTTTATCCAACCCAAATTTTTTGCCTCAACCCCTTGTCACTCCTATTGCATCATTCGGGAAGAATTGGAAATTGAAAATCATCCTAATAATTTTAATCATGAAGATGGATACAAGATGAGCCAATATTGGAGGTCCACCATTCATCGTCTTGGTCATTAGGCCTAATTGGTTGACATTTCTCTTTTTGACTCAATTTACTCTCTTTGAATGTTCTTTGTTTTGTTTTTCTTTTCCCCCATCATTCTCTCTCTTGACCTTTATTTTCCTTTTCATCTTGTTATACCTTTCTATTTATTGCGATTTATTTTATTGTAGTTTCCCTCCTCCATTCCTCCTTCTTCATATGATATTTCTCGTCTACTTTATATAATTTTCACCCCCTCTTTATTTTCTTATTATGTTTATTATCTCATCTTCATAAATCTACGACTAAATTTTAAAATTAATTTTTCCTTTATTAATAATAGCTATTTTGTTATTTTGTTACTTATCCTCAATTTATTCCTCTTCATCTTCTTCAATGATCATCTGCTAATATTTTCTTTAAAACTACACCTTAGCACTCTTTTCTAACATCTTAGTTTATTTTTTCCTCGATGATGGGTGGAGTGTCCACTCGAAACGTCGAACGTTTCAAAACTTCTTATATAGTGTATATCTAGAAAGTTAATTTCAACCAAAAACCAAGTGTTTTAGATCATACATCCCATAATATAAGTTTTTTTGATGCCATACAATTGCGAATGATCAATTTAAATGGTCATCATATTGGATGTTAGAGAAACACTATGTTTAGGGGTGCAACATAGGAACATGATGAGGGGTCCAAATTCTCTTGAAAACAACAAGGGGTACTCCCCGGTATACAGTCCCAATTAGATTACACAACTTTGGATTAGGAGTCCCATCCAAAATTTGGCCCGGCTGCCATTTATTGCTAAATTTTGGTTTTCTTACCGGTTACTGTCCGATGTACCGATGAAATGGATGGGTACAATTAAAAGATGTAGATGAAGACCATGTATGTAAATACAACTAATCTAACACTAACCTATGCTAACCTATCCTACCTAGGAGTAATTCTAACGTAACCGGTGAGTTATAATGAAACCAAAGCTTTAAACAACATTAATATAGTTAGATATATAAAAAGATAAATATTGGAAGCAAATACCATACATAAGCATGTAACCAGATTAGTCTAGATCACAACAACATATACTGAAATAACTCACAAAACTCAAGACATTGGAATGTTCAAAGGAATATCAATAACTGTAGAATATCAGAGATTGTATAAGAATTAGTCTACAAAAAAACAAAGCATTCTTACAGTCCATAGTAACAACAAATAAATTCACTTGAAATAGTTCAAATCTTTGATCCGTTTCCACACATAATTCCTTCTATAAAATGCTGGCCCTAAGGGCTTCTCAATATTCATTGACATTGTATATTTTCTTGAAAATTTTATTGGGTATATACAATGCTTGAAAAGACAAAAAAAAAAATTCCTTGTTCAAGGAGCCTCTAGTATAATTTATAAAAATAATAGTAACTCCTATTTGTCTTTTCACCTTCTTCTTGAAGAGACAGTTACAAAACTGTTCACATTCCCTTCTCTCATGACAAGTGAAAAAAAAAAGGACCAAACTTGAGGTAGTTAAGAAAAGGACGAAAGGGAAAACAATTGTTTGTCCTTTTCCTATGAACTTTTGCTCCAGAGATAAGCCGAACAGACTTCCACCTAGTTATATAGTGACTCAATCCTCCTATAATATAGCTTCTCCAACATTTATTTGATCATGGCAAAGCTATCATCCAAGGCACTCATATCTTTCTCCAATCTTTTCATGTAAGCATGTATCACAGTATGGAGCTTCGTTGGCCATAGTAAATGTTGATCAATAAGATCTGTTGAGACAAAGGTTGATGTTTCAACTATTTGTCTCCTTATACTTGTACTTTCTTGAACCGCATTCACTAATTCTTCCGTGACCAAATTATTCCCAAGTTTGTCTAACCTTGGGAGCTGACCATGCCTTATCAACTCTTAAGAAGCTTTGTGAGTTCTTGAAAAGATACCCATTTCTTTGGTTACTTATTTCTCTGCTCCTTGCCCTACCTTTTGGAAATGGTATAATGCATACAGGTTTGTCTTCCTTACAGATTTCGAGGGTCTATACAACTCCAGAGGTGCATCAAGATTCTCTGCAATCCAAGTATCAATGTCTGATATACCTTCTTGAATAGTGTTGTATTGCGTCAACTACATTTGCATCTGATCATTTTGTTCAATAAATATTGCAGGCATGTTTTGGAAGAGATGCAGGTTGGCATACATATCGATGATGGCACCTTCCAACTCATTTCTCACTTTTTCTACGTTGTCTTTAAAATTGAGAAGACTTCTTTCATCTATCTTAACTTGTTGGAGCCTCTCTTCTAACTCTTTGATCCTCATTTCATTTTCCTCATACTGTTGGAACAACCTTTGTATATTGTCCATCGTTGCATCCATGAATGAAAATCATGACTTAGTTGTTTCCAAAGGGTCTTCCCTGACATCTCCTGTGACGCGAATCTGAGTCACTATTAATAAAGGAGGTCCTTCTATTGCTAGAACATTTTTACCCCTTTCTTGTATGATTCAACTAGTTTTTCTATCGTACATGAAACCACGAAGATCCAATATTTCGGTTGAACGAAAAGGTTCCCAAGGCCCTAGAACCAAAAAACTACTTGTTTTTGGTCGTGTGCTTGCAGTGGATGTTCCAGAGACATCCAATTCCAATGGGTGTGTGTCACCCTCTCTATCATATGCATTCTTCTTCTTACTTTCTTCTTCAACAAATTTATCTGTTGCTTCCTTTTTTGTTAATTCTGCCGCTACTCTTCCTGCTTCAACTAACTCTTTTTCTTTGACAACGGATTTTTCTTCGGCCTTTGCTTTTTCTCTTGCTTCATTTTCTTCCCCAGTCTTTGCTTTTTCATATTCTAGACTTTGTTTCTTTTTAGCATCATTTCTCTTATGCAACACCTTGTCATTGTCCCTCCCCTTTTTATTAGTTTTTTCTTCTTCATATCCTTCTATAGAACCATAATGAGTTGAGAAGGAGATAGGGGAAGGCTCTCAACTTTATCTCTCTTTGCATCTTTTCTGGCTACCTCTCTTGCATCTTCCTTGTATGTGATCCTACCTTTTGGTTAACCCTACCTATTGAAGACGACCTTGCCATAAATACTGACATTTTGATGTACTCCTTCTTCTTCGCAGAACTTGGTGGTGTATTCGTAAGGGAGTCTCATGTTATGACAATGATCTTTGACGATGTTCTTGGGGTTGTGTCTCCTGAATATTTCTTCTCCAAAATGGTAGTAAATAAATATTTCTACTTCTTCCTGGGCTTGTTCGGTGTTTTCAAAAAACGTATTTGCCAATGTAAAAAGGAAATGGAGGCCAAATGGAGTTCTTATACCTATATATCATTCCTATGACCCCATGTATGATGGTTTGAAATGCTACTTCCTATATCAAAAAATTGTCAGGGACAAACCTAGGAAGTAGATGAGGTGGTTTCATTGCACCGTATATCCTTATATATATATGATGTTCCATTAAATACCAATTCCCAATCCTCCTTATATATGCTATGGCCTTGTTGGTCATACAAGTAGGGGAGGTGAAAAAAACAAACTCATACAATGGGGCAAGGAAATGTTCACAGATCCTTTGATAATTTGTTGGATATTTGTGCTCCAAAAGCACCTTGGAATAGCTATGGATAACGACATCAGTGGGAACCAAATCCATCCCATGTTTGAGTATTTGTGAGCAATGCACATTATGTATAGAAGATATGAATACATGTTGAAACTGGGGAAGCTTCTTGGTTTTGCTTGTGTAACTGTTGAGATAACATATTTGAGATTCTCAGACAATATGTCCGCCCATGTGAATGAGGCTCCTACATATGCATAAAAATATATCAGGGGCATGTATGATAAGGGAAAGTGGGTTGCATCTGGCTCCCCGTACAACCTACACAACATGGCTACCATATATTGATTGGTAGAGTCTTTGTAAATTTGTTGTGGGGTATCAGATTTTGGGCCGATATTTGAACTACTTGTCTTCTTTGTACCATGTAGGGAATAAATCCTTTAGCGTGAGCGCTAATTCACTATGAAACTGACCATCTATTTTTTTTTTTGACCTCAAGATGATAACACTTAGATAAATCATCAGGCATGAATGAAGTTATCAACTCTTTTCTTGCATTAAAGATATACCTTCTATCTACATATGCATTTTTCAAAATCCAAGAGATGACATCCACAAAAGGAAAAACTATTGGATGTGCTGCCACCCTGAAAATTCCTGATTTTCTGATGTTCTTAAATGCCTGGAGCTCACCTGGGTCCTCTGCTTTTGTAGAGAAGTTTGTTTTCTTGAACATGTAATAGACTTCCCCATATCTTAAATTCTCTCCTTCTTTGTCCAAAATTATCAATGTATCGTCATATATGACCTTGACACTTTCTCTCTCTACCGACTATTGGGTTCTTCTAGATGGATCAACCCTTGCTGCTTTCATTGTTGTTTTCTTTTGATGGAGACATGCCTGAACCTGCAGATAGGATAAATTTGGAGCATGTTATTTGAAAATAATTAAATAATCAAAATGATCATAAGAACTAATGAAAACCAATCATGGTTTGTTGTTTCTTGTAAATGTCAAGTGAATAACAGTCAATGACCTTTGAGATTTTAGGGTGAAAAATCTTGGGAATTAACCTAAAAAAGTAAAATCGGATCAAAACAAAAAAACTCTCTAGATGTAGATCAGAGTAAAAAAGAGAAACTCCTCCAAGCATATCAGAGGAGTTAATAACAACACCTCCAAGCATATCAGAGGAGTTAATAACAACTCCTCTGAGCATATCAGAGAGGTTGTTAGTAACTTCTCCAATAAGTATTCAGAAGAGTTTTAACCAAAGTCTTGGGGTGCTCAAAGGTCTTACAAGAAACTGGTTTGATCATTTTGGAGGAGTTAATATTAACTCCTCTGATATGATCGAAGGAGTTGTTTCCAATTGCTTCGAAGGTGTGCGAAGGAGTTTAGTTCAAATTTTCTGAGCATATCAGAGAAGTCAGTGGTAACTTCTACGATATGCTCGAAGAATTACTAAACAAGTTTCCAGACAAATTTTTTCGCGAACACAAGAATGGTGAGGAATAATTCAGCTAGCGTAGAGGAACATGAGGGATGTTGAGGGTTTACTTAGGTCAAGCCTCCATGCCTTAGACAGGTTTGGAGAGGGGTTTGCAATGGATAAAAGGGAGAATAGGGCCTAGGAAAGGATCAATTGTGGTTTTCCTCAGAAGGGGGAAAGGATCGATCATTTTCCTATTTCGTAGCCATGAATCGGTTGAGGATTAGTATAAGGCCGATGACAAATGTGTAGGGCCTGTTATTGGTGAAGTGGCGAATACCATCAAGTGATATTTATGTCTAGAGAAAAAAATGATAAGTGAAAATTAAAAGAAAACCCAACCCTAAGTTTAAAGAACATGAGAGAGAGGGATAAACTTACCTGGTTAACGTTGCCACATGTTGGGAAAGGATGGGGGTTTGCTCGATCGACGTCTTAGCCCAAATCTTTTTTTCTACGGTTTCTAGTTGCTTGCATGTATTCCAATGGAAATAGTCTTAACCCCATTTAAATTTATATATTCTCAGGTCAATTAATGCTATTTAATGTGCTAGGTTAGGTCGAAGGCAAAATTTTTCTTAATTTTCGTCCAAGCATTGATCATTTTTCTTAAGTTGTGCTTTCGGATATTTTGAGCTGTGATGAAATGGAAATCAACCCTTGGATAGTGTAAGCCCATTGATAAGATAATAGTTCTCCAATTCAATTCTATATAGTTTTTGGATGGAAATTTTGCCATTTTTTCTTAGGCATGGCAAAATTAAGAATTTTTATTTTTATTTTTATTAGTTCATTTATATTATCTTAATTAGTTAAGGTGTGGGTTTTGTTTGCTACGCGACTCTTGTTAATTTTTCTTAATTTTTCCATGCCTAAGAAAAAATGGCAAAATTTCCGTCCAAAAACTATATGGAATTGAATTGGAGAACTATTATCTTATCAATGGGTTTACACTAGCCAAGGGTTGATTTCCGTTTCATCACAGCTCAAAAAACCCGAAAGCACAACTTTCTTTGAGAAAATAAACAAAACAAAACCAGATCTTGGTGGTGTCATTCCTTGTGATGGTGTCATTGAAGACAAATTCAATGTTGTGAGTGTAAGCACTGTGGTTTAAATTTTAGCTCTGATGAAAAATGTTCCACTTAAAGTTATCAAAGCCACCTTGGTTCATCCCGGTTATGTGCCCCACATCATTGCTACTATGCCCTACCTTTGTCTGTGGAATGCATCCACTACCTCACCCGATAATTGGTCCCAGACTCACAGTGAATTCAAAATAGAGCTGTAAATATAGACTCGAGAGTCTCAATGTTGGCTACATGATTCTTTTGGCATTCTTTGTATCTCACAATCTTCTCAACACTCTCTGCTCTCTTCGACTTCTCCACCAAAGGATTCACATTCTCACCATTCCCATTTTAATTGACATGAGAATTATTGTTATTATCGTGTATGTAATTTCTAGTGCCAGTGTCATCAACAATATATATATATATATATATATATATGATTTCTTTTACTTTCAAATTTATTAAATAAATTTATTAATGTATAAACTTTTTTCAAGTTTTTGCACACACAAAAGATTTACATTTTAATAAATTTAATTCTCCTATACATTTAATAAATTTAAGGTTAAAATGACATTAAATTTGTAAACCTAAATAACAAAACATGTCCTAAGTTACTTAGGAATAATTTTCATCTATTTTAATGAAGAGTATGGTTATCTTGATATTAGCTCAGCTTCCTTTGATGAATAAAGAAATCTCAAAACTATGTGAAATGGCGCGAATGTATGGAATGCATTTTGATCCAAAGAATTCCTAATTAAACTTCCATGTTCGATACCCTAAATACAGATCATCGATTGGTTTATGGTGCTTCTCAACCCCAATTTAACATCCAATAACTCAAAGCTCTTACACAATGAATTTTCCTCATAGAAAAACACTTTGCAATTAAGTAATAAACTACCAATGCATTTAATCTGGTGAGGTTACTGTAAAGTAGAAATTTAGGGAATCGAGGAGAATCTTTATTAAATTCCCTAAAATCACATGAAGGACTTTATTTTTTATGAGAACATAGGATAATATTCCCTAGAAAAACACATAAGTTGTATAAAAAATAGTTATTTTTCAAATGATTAATATAACCAACTTGCGAGAAAGTAAAGGCATACTAGATTTGATTGTATGTTAAAAAATTGGAAAAAATCTCAAAATTTTTCTTGATGACTTGGTGTGCCCAAGTCGTTCCGACACTTGCAGTCATTCGACACTACCTTATCTCGATCGCGACAATCAACCCACACCATGTCTACTACAACCAGACTATGCCTCTTCATTCAAAGTATGCTCATAACTTCTTCTTGAGCTACAACATGTAGATACACCAAGTTTTGCTGAACTAAGTTATCCAACAAGAACACTAGGTTCACACCCAACCGTGGCCTCAAACTTTCTGTGACAATACTACACTTAGCCAATATTACACTTATCTGATTCAAAAGTATGCAAATAACATGAACATTCAAATACACAGACCATCCACATAGGTACACAAGATATGGAGATGGGCGACACTCAAGACAAGTTCTTAACACTCTTACATGTATAAGAATGTTACATATGATACAAGATACAAAGAGGGGAGCTCGGTCACACCACAACTCAATTAAAACAGTACAATAAATGTCAAGGCACACTACCTCCTCCTAAAAATTCCCATAAAACTCACACTAATCAATCCTTGTTGCATATAAATGCTTTCCTCCTACAGATCTTGTTCACAAATTGATCATTTAACCAACTTGGGTGACCTGCGATCTCAAGTGCCAAAACAAACCACCGTAGATCCCTTCATCAACTATTTCTTCTTGATGTCCTCTTGATTCCATGCTTGATTCCTTAGCTTGGCATGGCCTCTCCATACTTATATGCAACTTTCCGAACACTTGGAAAGTCATGTCGCATGGAGTGGTCCCAAGCTCCATCACACAATCCAGACCACATGATTCACCCTAAGTGTGCTACATCGTATGATCATCCAAGTTGCTTGGAGTCCAAGTCACCCCATCAGTGATTCTCCTCATTCGTGCCAAAGTGATCCAACCAATTGCATCCAAAGATTGCATATCTACAATATCATCATCTACAAGTCATACGCAAGGGAGTATGCCTAGAAAGTGTGTCCACAATTGTGATCCATGGAAACTTATGTTTGAAGGCACGTCAACCGCCCATCACAACCCCCAAGTGTGGATAGCCCAACTCAACTGGTCTGTGCCTCGACACTCCAACTCCTCAAGTCTCTAGCCAAGTCCATGCCACTTATAGGTGCATCTAACTTAAATTGTCTGCAACACCTTGTCCATATGCAGGAGCACTCAAGTCTCTATAGTCCATGTGCTGAGCTCTTAGTTTATCTGCAGGGGTGCCTAAGGCAATTTGTCTGTACTTCCTTGCAAGGAAACCCCAAAATGTGTTCCTTGCTCTCGGTCCAAGGCATCTTCGTCATCTAAAATGCCTAATTTTATCTTTGCAATGGAGGTGCACTGCACCCCTCTAGGTGAGGTTCTGACATCCTCCCCCACTAAAAGTCATTTCCTCCCTTGACAACATCCCAAGAAACTACTTGAACACTTGCGTCTATCTGCAACCAAGTCTATTGTAAACCCCAAATTTTGTGCCAATGACTAACTCCATTCCACTAACTATTGGAAACCCAAAATTTCCACAACTTAGCACAACCATCTATAATAGGCGTCTAACTATCCACATTATTCTCTGCCCAAAGTTGTCATGCGACTACTCCACCCAATCCGCATATGAATGCCTTGTGCCCAACATTGTCCTCAATGATTCAAGCTTCTATTACCCCATTGCAGTGCCCATACTATGATGATGTTGCAACCATATCCTATATCTATTCTCATCCAACCTTTCGTTAGGAAGATTTCCAAAAATTTCTAAGTGTTGGACCATCTCAACCTAAAAATGTGTCCGTACTTGAATCCATCCATTCATTATTCTGCACATTGAGCTCTCCCATGCCTTGAACTAGTTGGGTGATTAGTCCATTTATCGATTCCAATCCATGAGCATGCCTAAAAGTTATTTTTCATCTATACTTCATTCATTATGTCCAACCTGCATGAACCAAGGCAAAGCCACCCCCTTTTCCCATGGCTGCTAAGTCACCCCTCCAATTCAATGTGCCAAGTACTATCAAATTTTCTACCGCAACCCAACATTTGTTGACTTTGTTGCACCAGGGAAAGATCACCACTTGTTGGGCCCTTCGTTTTGGAAGATGTTTAGTTTTGAGGAAGTATCATAGTTTTGTGGAAAATCGTAGCAATGCAACAAAAGGATAGAAGTAGTAGAAAGTAGCTATGATGAGTGGAAAACTAACTACAAGTGTGATAACATTAGAAACAGTTCATGCGCCATCTAGACCAGCAAGTGGAAAGATCTAGACGCTTCGAGCACATGCCAAACTGAAGCATAATCAAGAAAAGATAATAGGGGAATCAAGAAGTCAAGAAGCATCAGAGGAAAAGTCATAAATATGGGAATATGTAATGGGAAAGGGTTTCCTAATTATCGGGATGATAGGTTTCCTAGTTGTTGAGTTGCTCTTTTGTTTTGTCATTACGATTTCACCATTATTGTCTGTTGTGATTAGCCATTGTAAGGGATTTTGGGGAATTAACTGTGTAACACCCTGTTTCCCCCAATTTGTAATTAATCATAAAATAGGAATTTCCATGCTAAGGCATGAGGACAATGTAAATGTATTATTGACTGAGTTGCCAATGACTGACTGTGGGGGTGAATCCTTGAAAGTACTGACCATGATATCACTAGAGGAAGAATGTGAAAACTATAAGAGAGGGTTCATTATGAAAAATAACCCCAAATTTCCCTTGATGAGGATGACAAACTCCTTTGGATTCCAAGTAGATAAATCAGTTAATGAAGAAAGGACCAGTGGTTGAATTATCAACCACCCCCATGAATGGAAACATGGGTTGTCAGCCCAAAGTACCATAGGGACCTGCAAACCTAATCTTCCTTCTGACAGAAGGAACAGGATAGGTTGGCAAACCTTCCTAGGTAAGAGGGATAAACATGGGAGAGGATAGACTAGACAAAAAGGGTGTAAGTTTGCAAGGGAGATGAGCGGAGCTCTCCAGTGAGTCATAAACTGAAGGCCACGAGATTGATGCCGAGGAGCATATGAGAAACCTCACCAAGGCCATAACCGAGAAAGAAAGCTCTGAGTTACAAAGAACATGACCCAAACAGAAGCAGAAATGGAGGAAGAACCCTCGACAAGTGTGAGAATTCCCTGGTAATATCATGGCTTGGAATGGGGATGGCCAGAGTAATAAGAATGAATGCCTCTGTGCCTATGGTCAGGTGGAAGGACGAACACCCATAGTTAGTTGATTGGCGACAACCTGTAATAGATAAGTGATTTCGTACCCTGTGTAATTTAGCCATAACTGTGTATGAATTGGTTATAATGTGTATGCCTTCATGAATGTGAATGAATGCTTAATGGATATACTGTATCCCTTCTATTTCTGCGTGATTGTATAATTAGGCAAGTAAGGAATTATATGGTTTAGACATGACTTATTCTCATCAACTCTTGAGTTTTGTAGTGTCTTAAGCTAGAGCCATGAACTGTGAGCTCGTTGACCTTAGGCGTAGTTGCATGTACGATGGTTTACTCACCTAGTTGTTCTGAGTCCCTTGGAGGACGGAGTTTGTTAAAATCATGAGAGGTAGTGCAGATATGCACAGGCTCTCTGCGATCAAATAAAACCCTGAAACCCCTTGATGAAGGAGAGAAATAATTGTGCTGAAGACTCTTCTAAGAGTCAAGTCTAGGAGAAAGAGAGCAAAGCTCTCAAGTCCTCCATAGCTGACGAAGATTAGGAAGGAGAGCGAGTTTCAAATACCGAAAGAGAGTACCCTTTCATTTGCTAGATGAACAGACGAGATCCTTTTGGAGGATCTGAGGTCTATCTCGACCGTTAGATTGGAGGAAGGAACAAAGGCATTAATACCTCGACCCCTTCAACCTTCACAAGTAGCGATGGGATCCAGGACCGTAGATCCAAGGATCTATCTAAGCTCTATTGACCATTGATCTTAATCCTTGCATAGGCAGGAGAGTGGACTCAACGAAGTCGAGAAAGTCCCTAAGTATTTGGAACCGTCGATCGACATAGGACATGTGGCTTTTGGTCGACGTTTCGGCACCCGGGAAACCAGAGGGAAAGACCCCTCATCTTCGCAAGTCGTGAAATCCTGTTATACAAAACCCTGATGTGCTTGTTTAGCATGAACAAATTTCGGTGTTTTGGCACATGAGAAACCAGAGGGAAAGAACCCTTGTCTTCGCAAGTCACGAAATCCCGGTATACGAAACCCCGATGCGCTCTGTGGATGAGCTGGTTTAGCGTGAATAACTTTCAACGTTTCGGCACCCAAGAAGCCAGAGGGGAAGACCCCTCATCTTCGCAAGTCATGAAATCTCGGTATAAGAAACCCCGATGCGCTCTGTGGATGAGCTGGTTTAGCATGATTAAGTTTCGGTGTTTTGACATCCAAGAGATCAGAGGGCAAGACCCCTTGTCTTCGCAAGTCGTGAAATCCAGGTATACAAAGCCCTGACGCGTGATTAAGACTGAGTGTATTTCAACACCCTTAAGCTTAGTAGGGATAGTGACTGTCAGATATAGATCAACGAGGGTCGTTGATATCATACACGAAATCCCATATAGGAGTTCGGGGAATGGAGTGACCAGTGGTTTGGGTCACTGCATTTTGAATTCCCAGTGACCAAAATCCTGATACGGCCAGCACCGTCAGATCAGGGGGAGATTCGCAGCTATCGATCTCATCGGAGGTAAGATTTCAGGTTTTGGGGTTTGAAGAGTCGAAAGACTTGACTCTCTCGCATCGCTGAGTCGCGAAATGTGAAAGGCACCTCTTGTCTTGGCATGTGGTCATAATCAACGATCACATGGAGGTGGATAAGGGAAGAGCTAGCCTATGCTAGGCCCTCGTAGGAATTCGAGGATTCTATCCCTTGAGGAAGAGCGGAAATTTTATTTTTGCTGTAGTGGGTATGTGACAAACTGTGATTGCGTAGAAGTCTAAGAGTCCATATCAGATACATAATTGATGATTCTGATGTATAAGTCATCTTATGAAAGAAGTATTATATGTATGTTGGGTTGTGATCTAATAATACATGAAGGATTATTCGGGCTCCAAAAATGTGTTATTATGTGTATGGATGCTTGATCTCTTTACTGCGCAATCTGTCCTATTCTTTGTAATTGATAGTTGCAATATTTTTTAATAAGTTTATGTGATGTATGTGTTTATATTTATGTTGCGCAATATGGACTATCTGATGCATTTACTGGTTTAATACTTTTGATGATATGATATCTCCACATTCAAATATGGTTCTATGTTGTATTGCACTAGATATGATGGTGTGTCGTTGTTAAGCCACTTTATCATACATAAGTCTCAACTGCGCTTTGGGTGAGACCTGCTTCCCTTGTGGAAGGTTGAATATGCCAATGCTACTAGAATACAACGGTACCTTTGTTGGTAAACTCCAAGAACCCTAGTCTCCAATTTTGAGCCAACAAATGGTTCTGTTGCTAGGACCTTAAGCTTTCCAGTGAGTTTTTAGAGGATATCACATCACATATTTAAGTATAAGATTGAGAATTGGTAGGAAAGAAGGTGTGACAAATTTATTTTGCAAGAAGCTGAGCTACGACACAAAAGTGTGAGGGTCGTGAAGAGCGCCAATTTTAACTCGGAACGAACAAGTGATCAGTACAAGATCTTCTGTATTTGATTCTCGGAAGCGGTATTCTAGTGGTTTGACTAGTTACAAGAAACACAAGAATTCAAAGATTGAGCCAAGAGAACCTATGATTGGACCGTTGAGCATTTAACAACCCTTCCCTAGATAGATCATCCAATTTATGGAGCTTTCAATTTCTAGGTATAGGCCATCTTGGAAGGATATATCATTGAATTTTCCGCTGAGAACCACAAGTATTTTTCAAAAGAAGAAGCCATATTCAAAGAAGGATCCCAAGGAATATTGTTGTGGGAAATCCCCCTTTGGATTAAAATTTTTATTGCAAAAGAGAGGATGTTACTTGTTCCCATGGAGGTGGAAACGTAAACCCCTGTGCCTTGGGGGGATGGTTTGAGGAAGGGTCATGAGCCGATAAATAAGGAGTTTTGGGCGATGGGGGGATGATGGGATAAAATTGGAAGAAATGAACGAACTTTGAGGAGGGATGTGGCGGCCAAAAAGAGGTGGTGAACTCAGATGAGAAAGGTTATGAAGAGATTTGATCCATTGTGGAAGGAGATGGATTGTGATGTTATTCAAAAGAAGGAACTAGAAAGGTTGTGAGAGTTGTAGAGACATGGAAGGCTGGCTAGTTGATGGTTGAAAGAATGATTTAGCAAGAGTAGTGAGGGTTATGAAGGAAGCATACAAGAGACATGAACCTTATTTGAAACAAACGAAGGAGGGATAATAGTTTTTGTATTTGGAGAAGGTGGCTCAATTGATACCTTAGAAGGATTTATGAGAGAATCATAAGTCATAACGTCAAAAGTTACAGGACTGCACTACGAAGTAGAAGGAATATTGCAATATCACATGAACCCCTAGATTAAAGAACTGTGTTCTATCATTGAAGGGCCCCGACTCGAGTTTATTACTCCCCCAACACCCTCTAGAAATTTGGTAATCCCTCTAATACATCTTTCTATAAGTTATATAGTGTCTAACCCGTATAGTCTAGGGAGTTTAAGCAGTAGTAGTCAAAGTAGTGTGGCGAATACTCTAGTTATTTCACAACCATGAACATCAATATTTATATTGATAGTATCCCAAAGTTTTCTGATGGGAACCCAACATGCATGATCCCTTAACTGATACCCATAATTCTAGGGTAAAGGGATGAGGATGTTGAACAACATTGGTTCCTTTGTGAGGCCATATGGAAATATCATGTAACTTTGGATGCTAATAAATTAGTCGCGTTTTAGACCACCTTGAGAGGTCATGATTTGAAATGGTATATGAAATCCATTGAACTAGGCAATCCTCAAGCACAAACTTTCACTCTTGCTCAAGTCAAACAACGGTTCATAGAAGAATTACATTTACCCTAGTTAGAATAACAGTCCCTCTCTGAGTTGTGGGAGATAAATTAGAGAGATGTTGATTCTTTATGAGAGTATGACCAAAGATTTAAAGATGTGATAGGGAAACTAGAAAACCCCATCCACGTTGACCACTAGTGAGAACGGTTTTTATAGGGAATATTACCATTAACCCAGATACCATTAAACCAACAATGGATAACTACATTGGGGGAAGCCTTAGAATAGGTGATGAAATTTGAAGAAATGGTTGGCTACCCAAGAAGCTTGAGGGTTCTGAAACCACCGATTTAAGATACTCGTATTCTGTAGGTGCAAGGCCAGATTTCAAAATTAACCAATAAAATTCAAGAGTTGAGCCTCTCTAGAGAAGGTCAATCATAGATGTGGTGTATCAACTGCTACATCGAGGGTCGGATAGTGACATAATGTTCTATATTGAGGGGCACAAGACCCTCTCAACACGTGATGGTGCCCCCTCTAGTGGGACCATCAGGAGGGTTTGCACAAGATACCACTACAATGTAAGTTGGTGGAGTATTCAATCTATAGGTGAAGATTCAAAGCTATCTTTTGACAACTAGAAACAAGGAAGATATGGAAAATTCTCAAGGCGTTGTGTGACTATTAGAGTTTCCAAGTGGGTGGGAGCAGAGGTTAGAAACTACTCTATATACGATGGAACATCACATTTATGCATCTTTCTTGTTGGGTTAGAGGATAAAGTTGTGCCAGAGTAAAGAATGCATGTACCTGATCTCGGTTAAGATCCTCTTTAGCTAGATGGTGGGCCACCCACATGGTTACTTTATCTTCCTGGAATGAAGCAAAGAATTCCATCCAACATTGCTTTATTCCCCCTTCATAGGTTACTCAACTAAACCAAGAATATGAACCAAACACTCCGACCTCAACTTTGGCAGCATACAATGGGTTTTATAATCCATGGGAGCATGTTATGTATTGTATTCAAGTATGAGAAGCTACGAAACTACCCTCTCACTTTTGGGTACATCAGTTTATTCACTCTTTGGGACAAATTCCAACCTCTTGGTATGTACATGAGGAGTCTCTATGCCAAACCACTTGCTGAGAAATCCTTCAAATCCAGTTCTGCAAAGACTTCTTATTCTCACATAAGTCCTTTGAAATCACTCTCGCTTTGCAATAGATTAACAATATGTTTTCTACTGATGAATTTAAGCCTATACATGCTCCTACCGTCTGTCCTGAATATGAATACCTCCTTCATCATAGCCTTTGCCCATCCCTTGCATGAATACCTCTGACTTGTAGTAAAATTGATGAAAACCCAAGAGACCCCAAAGGCCTAGAAGATCTTAGGAATTTTACATTTAAAGAATCATGAGGCACTAGATTTTTGCGCAACACTAATTCATGTGATGTTAATAGCTCTTATTTTAAACCCTTGAAGTTGTGAAAAAAAAACATAGGGAGTGAGGACCACCCTAAGATAGCTTCCATAGGGGATTATTGGGACGAGCATATCGTGACAGAGATATAGGCTCTACTGCGGGAATATGAGGATCTATTCCCTACAATATTTTAATAACTAAAAGGTATTAAGGGAGATTTAGGGGAGATGAAGATATAGCTAAATCTTGACTCAAGACTAGTTAAACATAGGCCATACCATCTGAACCCCAGAATCAAAGAGAAATTGAAGAAGGAGATTGATAGGATGTTGGCAGTTGGACTAGTTTTCCTTGTTGATAAGGTTGAATGGATTAGTCCTATCGTCATACAAACCAAGAAAGGTATGTAGGATATATGAGTTTGTGTGGAATATAGAATCCTAAACGTTTCTTGTGTACATGACCCCTTTCCTACCCACTTTAGTGATGAGGTACTGGATCAAGTAGCGGGAAACAAAGCATATTCCTTTACAAATGGTTTTTCTGGATACCACTAGGTTTGAATCACCGAAGAAGACAAGAAAAAGAATACCTTCACTATTGAGTGGGGATCATTTTCCTATAATGTTATGCCTTTTGGACTCAATAATGCCCCAACAATGTTCTCTCAGATAATGATCGTAGAATTCCATGACTTACTTCATATGTTTCTTGAGGTATACTTGGATGATTGAGTTATGTATATATTACTAAAGGACCACATTTGGCTACTACGGTTCATGGTTGACAACTGTAGACAACTACACATTTAACTTAATATGAGAATATGTATTTTTTGTGTACCCTTTGGGAATCTTCTAGGATATGTAGTTTACAGGGAAGGAGAGTTAGTCGATCCTGCGAAAGCTGCAAAAATTCTCAATAAACCTCCTCCTACCACTTTCAAATATTTTCAGACTACTTTGATCCATACTGGATACTATCACAAGTTTATTAGGAATTACACAAGTATAAAAACACCTTTGGAACAACTACTAAAGAAACCTGAATAATTTCGTTGGACTCACGATTGTGATAGAGCGTTCGACCTACTCAAATAAAAGTTGAGTACTGCACCTATTTTAACTTATCCTAACTGGCATATCGAGTTCCATGTGCACATTGATGCCTCTGCAATTGTGTTGGGTGCTATCCTGGCACAACTAGGGGAAAGAAATATTGATCATATTGTCTACTTTTCCAACATAAATCTTTCCTAGGATGAGCACAACTATACTGCAACTGAAAGGGAAGGTTTGACAATGGTTTATGCTTTACAAAAGTTTAGAAATTATTTGTTAGGAAGTCATTTTAATTTTTTTACTGATCACTCTGCTTTGAAGTATCTCGTTAACAAACCTGTGTTAGAAGGTTGAATTTGCAGATGGTTGTTGTTCTTTTAGGAGTTTTCTTTTGAGGTCATTGTCAAGCTTGGTAAACCAAATGTGGGGCTAGATCATTTGTCTAGACTAGAGTCAAGAAAAATAAATAGAGTTGTAGATGATGAGATCCTGGATGCATATCTCTTCCATATTGTGGCTATTCCTGATTAATATCAAACATTGCATTATTTTTAACCATTGGTACTAAGCTGGAGGGATATTCCGTAACTCAAAAAAGGTACCTAGTGTTTTATGTAGGAGACTATCAACTAATTGCAGTCCAATTGTGGAAATTAGGATTGGATATCATCTTCAGGTGTTTTGTGGTAGACCATGAAAGATATGATATTCAATAGGAATGTCACAATGGATTTGCGAGAGGACATTTTGGTGGAAAGGATATTGCCAGGAAGATATTACAAGTAGGGTTATGGTGTCCTATAGTGTTTAAATATGATCAAGAATATGCGCAAGCCTGTGATGTATGTCAAAGAGTGGGGAATCCATCTCTTCATGATGAGTTACCTCTACACCCTATCCAAGCACTGCAAGAATTTGAAAAATGGGCTGTCGATTTCATCGGTCTGATAAATCCTCCTGCCAAGCATTCCAAGGAAAGATACATAATTATTGCAATTGATTACCTGACTAAATGGGATAAAGAGGAAGTTGTTCAATATTTCTCTACAATCACAACAACACAATTTATTTTTGATAATATCATTACTCGATTTGGGTTTCCTTGGAGCTTGACCAATGATCAAGGACACCACTTTATTAGTGAGACTATTGTGACCCTTACAAGAGAGTTTTTGATTCAACATCATAATAACAATCCCCACCATCCACATGCTAACATAGCAGTTGGAGAATTTAATAAAATTCTGGAGATGGGATTGACTAAAGTCTATTGCATAAATTGGGATGACTAGGATGAGTGATTTCCCGTTGTGTTATGGGATTATAGGACTACCATGAAGCGATTAAAAAAACACACTCAATTTCAACTAGTATATGGCAAAGAAGCAATAGTACCAGTTGATTTTCTCACCCCAAGTTGATTCATTGCGCAAGATATCGAAATGACTGATGATGAATCCATTGTTGTGAAGGTTGAGGAATTGATGGAACTTGAGGAGGTTAGGCTCTTACCAAACTTTCATTAGAATGTGGAGAAATCCTGACATAAGCCTTGGCGTGACCGACATATAAAGTGTAAGTCAATTGTATAAGGTGACTTAGTCCTGTTATACAAAAACAAGTATTAGAAACATCTCGAGAAGCTCCAAATGTATTGGCTTGGACCTTTTATAGTTTCAAAAATCAGGGACTCTCGAGCTGTCATATTAGTGAAACTCAATGGAATTCTTCTACTAGGATGGTTGAATGGCGCACGTGTAAAGCCTTTATGATCGGTAAGTACATTGGTACAATGCTCCTGTACCCGAGAGTGCATGCAGTAGACAAGGTTTTTCTTTATAGTTCTTGTTTCTTGTTTCTGCTAATAAATCAATGACATGTCCAATTGTTGCTCGTCATAAAGTCTAGATGTTATTGTTAAGTTTCCATCTCGGATATCACCTTTGTGGTCGAGGAGGTCTTAATCAAATATTTATGTATTAAATGTTTTCCATGTTTGAATTTTATGCCCTGTCTCTGTCATTTTGGATGTTAAAGGTAGTTGGTACTTTTTCACCTACTGTCTTTTCATTACCAGTCATAATCATTTAAATATAACCAACTATCGATCTGTTTACTGTCAATTATTGGTGTGACCATTAATTTTTCATTTTCCTTGCGACCCCATTACCGGTTTACCATTCGTAGTCTTAACTACCGAAATCTCTCTAGGATTTCGCCATGTTCAGGGGTCATCTATTATGTTAGGGATGAGTTACTCTTCCACAATCACTCTTGATGCATGTCGAGTACACCACTTCCCGCATGTCACTTATATAATTACCATTTCCTGATGATCCATTGATAATTATGTTTTCATCCAGTTGCTTGCAAATTTAGTCCTGAATCCATTTGAGCAACCTATGAGCTCGCATCCACGACTCTGTCCATCGGTGTTATTTTTTTACCAATGTTGACTTGTTACAATGGTTCACAGAGCTAGTCGGGGGGGCCTCCCCAAAACCACTATTCCAGTGGATTTTATTGATCGGTGGGTCACCGTTCAAGGTGATATACATGGGAAGGTCGAACAAGCCTTTTTGGTTGACCTTGATTTTATCGATGCTGCAAAATATCCACACATGGACATCCACTCATTTATGGATTGTGTCACATTACTGGATGGAGAAATTCAATGGCATTGGAAACCTGCTTTAATACCATTTCATGATTCCACATTGACGTGTCTTTGCGACCTACTAGTCTTCGACACAACTAACGAAGTTTCTCGGTGCACAAATTTCCTGATCAAAATATTTCACACTAATGCCTTATGGTTACATAAGGCTTACCCAATCCATGTGGAGGATATACATAAGCTCACAAGCATGTCTATGGAAGGGTAGGATGTTATAGACAAATTCCAAGGCTCGAGGAAACACGACCAAAACAAAGGGGATGTTAGTATCTATGAGATATATGGAACCAAACAGGGGTTCAGGGAGTGAATATTGCACTGATAAGGGATGAACAAGTCCACATGGCTTGCTACCTGATTGTTTGGAAAATAATGCAGAATTACAGTCGAAATAAGTGTACCCTTAATGTCATTTCCACAATAGAGTTCAGCAAGAATGGAGTACCATTAAATTGGTGTAAATATATACTCACTGAAATGTTACAGGAATACACAGATGCACAGAAAAAAATGGGGTACTTTGTATATAGTTATCTATTGGTAGCATTTTCCATGTGGAAATGGAAGCCACCAATGGGTCGTCGCATCTATCATTATGTTGATGACTGTTTTGCCAAAATGTTTGACCCTTGGAGTAGTCACATTGTTGGTTGCAATTACACAGCTCACACTACATCCTTCCTACAATGGTACAACAAACTCATCTTCATGACACAATGAATGCAAATCCCCCCTCATTACTCAATCGACATATACACAACATTTGGTTCAAAATGAACTGCGACTATACTTTTGTTTGATCTCTTGAGGCCGATCCAACACTCTTTGATGTGAACTCTCTCCTATTTTACCTAGATGAGACTTTGTTCGACAAAGAAATTGTTGCATGGCTAGGTTTTACTATCTAACAAAAGAGGTCAGGCATCTCCTACACAATGCCTACTCTCGCACAACGGTTAGCTCCAACACAAAGTATGGATGTAGGGACCAGTTTAGCAAAAAGAGACTAGTCACCTTCCAGCTCAGAATAAGGGGTTGATGAAGGAGAATAAGAAGTGATAATAGGGAAGGATATCCCAGTCCCTTTTTCTTCCATTCCAGATGATTCAATGATCTCGGGTAAGAAATTCCACGAGGTCATGAATTCTATATTTCATTTAAAGAAGAAGCGTATTGGTTCTCCCAGATCTAATTTTACAACCAACCCCATCATCACCATAGCTACTCGTTTGTCATCCCTTCCACCCTCTACCTACACCATTTCCACCTCGCCTTGCTCTAATACCCCCATTATCATCAATGTCCAGATTATCCACAACAACGATGATCTCCCAAATCCAACAAAATCTACCCCCATCACTGAAGAAATCACCACTCCACATCCTAGTATCTCCACCAATACCCCAATCACCAATCCATCATCCCCTGACCAAGCCTACCTTGATACTATGGGGATTGTAACTAGAGACCCATTTTCCCCTACAACAAGAAGTTTTACCCCCCCATTGCCTATTTTTCTGCAAGTGTCGCAAGTTCCACTTCCCCCTAACCTTAACTAACTCGACATGATTTCGTCACAGAACACCAAACCCCCTTCTGTCACTCTTGGTCTTAATGTTCCATTAGCCTCCACTTCTCCCCAGGACCATCAAGTTCAAATCCCCTTGGACACCGAACCCAAAATGATCATCCATACTAGGCTAGAGACAAATGTTCCAATGGACTAACACCACCACCACAAGATCCCATGGACAACAAGGATGATGCTAAATCTACTGATAACATGACTTCGGTTAAGGAAACAATTGTGCCCATGCTGCAGGACCTACAACTGTGCCATGAAATTTTAGAACTTTTCTTCGAGCGGACTTATGTGGTGATAGAACTTCCTATGTATATTTAGGATCGTTTTGTGCACAACATTCACACTAGTTCCCCCAAACCGGATGATGTTGGTACCCCCAATTTATTAGAACATTCAATTTCAAGTGACCAACCACTTACTTAAAGAGTGCCCTTGGATCCCTCTATTCTCTCTGGGGATATTTCCTACTAAGATACACCATAGATCTTACACTTGGTACTCACCTCTTCTGACCAATTGGAACAATGGATTATTGTAGTTCAACAATCTAATGATGAGATCCAATAGCAAGAACAACAATTGAGAGAGGTCGATACTATAGCTACTTCTTCTATGGAATTAGAGAATGGATTATTATGTAGGATGAATCTGCAAATTCATTCATTGCAAACAAGTTTGAGCAATTTTGGCCTTCTTTCCGCCAGATAATTCCTGAGCTTCCCAAATATATCACTCCATTTGCACCACCATAGAGATTTGATCTCATTGTTGGCACATGGTCACAGTTGGATGTAAAATTAGATACCCTACAACATGAGTTATTTGTGTTCAAATTGAAGGAAAAGGAGCAACTTGAATAGATTCTCCAAAAGATGACACATGCAGTCGAGGAGGGTGACACTATTAATTCCTCTCTTCATTCCTAGGCTGAGGAATGTCATCGTCTCTTTGACATGGTCAATGAATGGGATGTTTTGATAGGACACCATAGAAAACCTATTAAGTATTTTCTCACCCAACTAAACAAAATAAATGCGAAATCCCAAGAAATCAATGATCCAGTCGAGAAGGTAGTTAAGTTTATAGTAATCCAGATTGAGGAGGAATGACTCGATGCCCTGGATTAATCTACTCACACTGTCAAGAAAGAGCTTCGCAATTTTCGACCTACCATGCAAGCCCAATATGTCTAGTTTCAAGACATTGATAAAATTGCCAAGACTAAATGGACAACTTTGTTGGCTACTAAGCCTGAGGAAACCAGTGTGACCGTTGCTCAAGAGTTTTTTGCGGGAGCCATGATCTTAGAAAGGAAATGGTAGGATCATGTGGACCACTATGATAGTTTCTGTCAGAAATCCATTGCCATTGTACCATAATTGAGCCCTTCATTTTAAGGTGACCACAGTGAAAGAAAGGAAGTTTGACTCAAGAATAGTCAAATATTATGGTTGGGCCCTTCGTTTTGGAGGACATTTATTTTTGTAGAAAAACATAGCAGGGAAGCGAAAGGATAGAAGTGGAGGAAAGTAGATATGATGAGATAAAAGGTAACTACAAGTGTGCCAATAGTAGAAATAGTTCATGCGCCAATTGGACCAACAAGTGGAAAGATGTAGAATCTTTGAGAGCATGCAGAACGAAAGAGGAATCAAGAAAAGATAATAGTAGACTCAATAAGTCAAGAAGCATTGGAGGAAAGGTCATAAATATGGGAATATGTAATGGGAAAGGGTTGCCTAATTGTTTGGATGATAGGTTGCCTATTTTTTTAGTCACTCTTCTATTATGTCACTAAGCTTTCTCCATTACTGTCTGTTGTGATAAGCCATTGTAAGGGATTTTGGGGAAGGAATTGTGCTTCTGTAGAAGTCTGAGAGTCCATATCGGATACATAATTACCAATTCTATTGTATAATTCGTGTTATGGAAGAAGTAATCTATGTATTCTTGGCTGCGATTTGATAATACGTGAAGGATTATTTGGGCACCAAAAAATATTTATTATGTGTATGGATGCTTGATCTCTTTACTACATAATCTATTATGTTCTGTGTAATTGCTAGTTGCAATATTGTTTAACAAGATTCTGTAATGTATTTGTTTATTCTGATGCTATGCAATATGGACTATTTGATGCATTTACCATTTTATGACTTCTGATGATATGATCTTTCCACATTCAAATATTGTTCTGATTTGTATTGCAATAGATATGATGGTGTGTCCTTTTTAACTCACTTTATCATACATAAGTCTCTGCTATGCTTCAGGTGATATCTCCTTCTCTTGCAGAAGGTTGAATATTCCAGTGCTACTAGACTACAATGGTATCTTTGTTGGTTACCTCCAAGAACCCTGGTCTCCAATTTTACGCAAACACCACCTTCCTCAATACTACTAATTTGTATCCACAATGAGATTTCAAGGCACTCAAGGTTGCACTTCATACTCCTAGGTTGTGTGTTAACTCACATTTTTCTAGTAATAAGAAATATACTAGTAGCTTCAAAGGATACGTGCATACATGGTATCCGACTTGTGCTTTGTGCATAGGGACTTCAAAACCAAATTCACTTATCATTGCATGAAACATTTTTATTTCAATCATTTTGTAGTTAACTCATGGTCATATATTCCCATGTCTCTCTTGCAAAACTTCATAATGGTGATAGGGTCCTGGTTCTCATCGCCCACTTCCTCCACATATGACTCTAAGTCCTATTATGTGAGTTCCGCCATGCACTACTTGGACCCAACACTTATCTTTTCTGCACTGAGTGAGCTCTCTGACCAATTTTCCTCCTGTTGTTTGTGGGTCCACGAGAAACAAGGTGCCTCCTGGTAGATCCCTTGTTTAACGAACTCCAGAATATTTATTAGTGAAAGCTCCATCTTCCCTTTAACTCCTTTATTCTAACCCTATAAGTTCCACAACCATCAAACCTTCTCCAAAACTACCTTCATTGAAGTCTCCATCATTTTTAACTTGCATTTTTATTGGCTCAATCCACCCTTGGTGCCCAAGGATTCCATGCCCAACGAAATCTCTCTCTACTTTGTGATGACATGAGGTCTGTCTACAGTTATAGTGGCTACCTCAATCATCCTCATTTTTGACATTCTAAGCATTCACCCCAACTTCCTCTTAGTCACCATAGGCACACTCAATGTTTTGGATTCAATGAAAAACACCAAGCTAATCTCATGCGATATAGGGACTACCTTAGCAATCCTGAGAAAATCCTTCCCCAAGACCATCCTATGATCATCCAATGGATCCACAGTAAAATCCAAGATGCCAAACTAGTTCCCAACTTTCAAAGGTAAAGAGCGAACCATCCCCACTGTCAACTTCATTACTGAGTTGACCACCTTGAATTTGGTTGTCTTGCTCTCAGGCTTATGATGGAGTGATATAGCAATCCTCTCACTCACAAAATTGTCTCACTTCAGTGTCCACAAAAATTTCCACCTTCATCCCATTTACTTTTGCATCCACAAAAAAGAGCATGTTCACCTCCTCATCTTGTGAATAATATACGTAACCAACTTCCATAGACTTGTCTAGAATAGCTATCAAGGAATTCAACCCTTTTTTCATCTCCTTTGAATATTTATACATTTGGTCTCCACATCCAATGGTGCGATCTTCTTCTCCTTCAAATTCACTTGGTCTTCTTCCAACTTGGCTAAATTTTCCTTCAATGGAAAATTTCTCATGAAGTGGTTTTGAGAAAAAAGATCACAAGCAACATGCTTAACTTTGGATGTAAGTAATCTAGGCTACTTCTTTGTTGCGATGTTTTGGTTTTCTTGGGAGTCCTCCTACTTAAGCAAACCAAACCTAGATAGTGTCCAAGTCTTCGCTTGGTTTGATAATGCCTTCAAATTCTGGACCCAAGTTTCCACCCATGTGTTGACCTACTTCAGCTTCCCCATGTGAACTTGGCACAAGTGGAAAACCTCTTATTGCATTTGTTATGACCCAAATTCTTAAATTATCATAGCATAACATAAGTACACACTATTTATAGAATGTGAGTGTGGAGAACAACTCCAAGATGGATAAGTTACATAATAACTCCTTAAAGAATAGGAGAACCTCCTCCAAATAACCAATTAGCTTCATACTTCACAATTCACATGTCACAATAATGAATACATGATCTCTAAATATACCTATTCATACACTGCACATGAATAACCTTTACTATTAGGTCGACCCTATTACACATATATTTACACATGACATGTACATTTATCCCAATATATTCCCCCCCTTGGGGTCATATCATATACATTTAGCCCTATGTATGCCCCCCTTTGGTAATAAAATAATAGCCTCCAAAAAGCTTTGTCCTCAAAGCTTTGCAATTAAAGGATTCTCATGTGATGAAACCAGGTGATATGATTTTCTTATGATCCTTCTTTCTTCATTCCATTGATGATTATCCATCCATCGAAAAATAAATTCATTTCTATATTAATCCTTGGTGTCTAATTGTTGTATCATTTTCTTTCCTTTGATTCCATGTATTTTTGTTGTAGCTTCTCCAATTTGTAGTAGCTGTTGGTCTATGATAATAATGTTGGAACATACATTTTTGGGAGTTAAGCGCAGAATGGACTAAAGGAAGCAACACATGCTAGAAAATAAGGAAGACCAGCATGACAAAAGGTAAAAGAAGCAGTGCGCTGAGAAATAAGGAAGTCAAAGAAAGGATGAAGACCAACTACATAGAAGGTAGTTGGAAAGTGGGAAAGTTGAGTCCACTTAGGGTTAGGGTTTTTGTCAATGTGAGGGTTTTTACCCACATTTTTATTATAAATAGAATATGTATGAGGTAGATTGAAGTATCTTTTTCATGATATCTTAGCATGAGCTAAATTAGAACTCGTGAGCGACGAGTCTATTTTGGAGAGTCCTTTTTTAGTCTGAGGTTTTGTTGAGAGTTGTGGAACTTAGATGGAGTCAATTTTAAGATGTAATTGAGGTTCAGGTCGCAATATGTGGATATTGGTGTGACGTTGATCAGCCTCACCATTCATAACTTTTGATGTAATGCACATGGTGCAAGGCTATTTTTATGAAG
>JASDQU010735392.1:103391-131040 GCA_032191745.1 Picea mariana
ATGGATCATTCCTATGGTAGTGCATGGAAATAATCAAGGAGGGATAAAGATTTTTGTAGATCCGAGAAAATTGAATGATGTTTTCCTACATGATCCTTTTCCTACCCCATTTACAGACGAAGTTTTGGAGAATGTAGGGGGTCAAGAATCTTATTCTTTTACATATGGTTTTTAAGGATATCATCAAATAAGAATTGAACCAGAAGATAGACATAAGAAAAATTTGAGACATAATGGGGATCATTTCAATATAAAATTATTCCATTTGGATTGAAGAATTCACCAACAATTTTTTCAAGGGTAGTAGTAACATCTTTTAAGGACTTCACTCATACGTTTTTGGAGGTTTACTTAGATGATTGGACAATGTTCAGTTTGTTAAAGGATTATGTGGAAGTATTAAGACTAATGTTAGACAGATGAAGACAATGCTAGATATCATTGAACATTAAGAAATGTATTTTCAATGCTCCTTTTGGTATTTTGCTAGGGCATGTGGCTTGTAAACAGGGTATGTTGGTTGATCCTGCTAAAATTGATGTCATAGTTAACTTATCACCACCAAAGTCAGTGTGCCAGTTGAATATTACACTTGGTCATACAGGATATTACATGAATTTCATAAGAGGATATGCATAGATTACTGTGCCAATGGAGAAGTTGTTGAAGAAAGACACTAAGTATCAGTGGAATGATGAATTCTAGCAGAGTTTGGATATTTTGAAGGATAAGATGGTTACTGCGTCGACTTTAGTACTTCCATATTGGGAAAAAGAATTATATGTGTGTGTGGATGCATTTGCTATAGCATTATGAGTAGTATTAACCTAACCATGAGAAGGTGATATAGATCACCCTATTGAGTTTTCCAGTAGAAAGTTATCAGTTTCAGAACAAAACTATAACACTACAGAAAGAGAAGGATTAGCTATGGTGTATGCTTTGTAGAAATACAAACATTACTTGTCAGGGAAACATTTCAATATGTTTACAGATCATTCTTCCCTAATATATTTAGTCAATAAGCTAATGTTGGGGGGAATGATATGCAAATGGCTACTTTTGTTCCAAGAGTTTGATTTTGAAGTTGTGGTGAATCTTGGAAGATTGAATGCAGGACCAGATCACTTATCTAGGATAAATAATGGAGAAGAACCCAGTAACTTGGAAGATAAATTTCTAGATGCATAATTGTTTTCAGCACAGATAGATGATGAGTATTTTGCTAACAATATTGAGTTTTTGATTACATGATTTGCACCAAGATAATTTACTACTGCGCAAAAGAAAAATTTGGTGGTCAGAGCTGTAGATTATCAATTGATTGCAGGTCATTTATACAAACTGGGAACAGATAAAATCTTGAGAAGATGTGTGATGGAGCATGAAAGGCCTATCATTTTACCAGAGAAACGTGAAGGGATTTTTGAAGGACACTACACAACATAAGGTATTGCGCTCATGATTATGGTGGCCAAAATTTCACAAGGATTCAAAGGAATATTGTCAAAAGTGTGATGTCTACCAGAGAGTTGAGAAACCATCCCAGAGGGATGAGATGCCACTAAGACCGGTCAGAATATTAGGAGCCAGATATATTATTACATTGACAAAATACTTGACTAGATGGGATGATGAGGCACTAATAAAGGATTGCAACATAGAGACTACAACACACTTTTTATTTGAACATGTAGTGACAAGATTTGGATGTCCAATAATATTGATGAGCGATCATGGGACTCACTTTAATAATAGTACAATTGAGGCAATGCTTGAAGAGTTTAAGATAGATAACCATAAGATCACTCTTTATCACCCTCAAGAAAATGTAATAGTGGAAGCCTTTAAAAATATTTTGGAGAATGCCTTGACAACGATTTGTAATGTGAATAGAGATGATTGGGATTTGAAGGTACCAACAATAATTTGGGCTTATAGAACTACATAAAAGAAGCTAACAGGGCATACACCCTTTAGATTGGTGTATGGAAATGAATAAGTAGTTCCCTTAAATTATTTGATACCAAGTATGTGCATTGCAACAATTACAGATATGACAAAAAGAGGCACAACACAGGAAATATTGGATCAACTAATGGAATTAGAAGAGGACATAATCATAGAAGGTTTCCATTAGACGGTACAGAAATAAAAAGATAAAGCATGGCATGACAGACATATCAAGAAGAAGAATTTTAAGGAAGGAGATATGGTTCTCCTCTATAAAAGTAAGTATTTGCAACACCCAAGAGAACTTAGGATGCATTGGCTAGGTCCATATCAGATAAAGTCTATCATAGATGGAGGTGTTGTATAGCTACAATATTTAACAGGAAAGGGAGTTCAAGGACTGGTGAATGGCAGTCGACTGAAACTATATAGAGACAGTCGACCCACTAACCCTCAGTAGTTGCAATGCAACAAGTAGTTTTGTACATATTTTAAATAATAGGAGTTAAAAGAAGAAAAGTAAGAAAAAAGTAGAAAAAATGAAGAAAAAACAAAAAAGAGGTAGTTATAGGAATAAGTGAAAGAAAGATAGTTAACAATGATGGTGCAAAACAGACAAAAAACCAGTGCAACGAGAAATGAAGATATTGCACACAGGAAAAATAAAAAAAATAGGATAAACACCGCACTGAAGAAAGGAAAACACAACGCGCAGGGAAAATGGAAAAATACCAAAAAAAGGAAAACAATGATTGAGAAACTGAACAAGGATGAAAAAATTAATAACCATAGCTATGAAAAGGGAAAACCTTGGTGAAGTTCAACACTTAACGATTTTTTAGCAATAGAGAACTTAGGAGCACAAGTATAGGGTAATTGAGAAATAGAGATAGTAATTCATGCACAAAGCAAGCAATATGGAACCTCTCAAAGTTGGCAGTCCCGAACAATTTGCAAAGGTAACCCAATAGACAGGGAAGAAAAAGGAAATAATAACAGAACCAACAAATATAGTAGAGGTGGAGGATGTTACAATGTGGGAGGATGAATCCATTAGTACAACAAGGGTAGAAGAAGAAAAATCAATCGTAGAAGAGATGGAAGAGGATCAGAGTGCACAACAACAAAAACTAGAAAACCCTAATGGCGGGGAAAGCCCTAATTTAGAAAACTCTGTAGGAGCAGAGGAGATGAAAAAACTGATTGAGGGGACCCTAAAATAGGAAGTCATTGAAGAAGAAGTCCCGGTCGAAGACATTACAGGCCAACAAGAATCAGAGGGCGAAGAAGAAGAAGAAGTCTAGAAAGAACTTGTAGAAGAAAACCCAGTGGTGGGCCAGAAAAGGAAAACACCAGGCACTCCAAGAAAAAAATCCTCAGTGGAGATCATGCTACCTCGTATCCCAGGTGTTGTAATTGTTGTTGAAGACATGCTGGAAAAAGTGGAAAAATTGAAGTATGAAGATCATGATGTAATAGAAACAACAAAGTTTCCTGACCTTGTGCAATAAATCTTTTTAGAGAACAAGGAAGAGGTACGACCCTCAGGAAATCCAATTTTGGAGCCCCAACAGTGGATCACATGATTATATAAGTAGGGTATTATGAATTTGTCGGAAATATCACATTTTGGGTGCGGTAAGGACATGGGAAACTATGTGAAACAATTGCTAGAAAGGGTACATGGAGGTATCCTTTGGATGGATAGGCCAGTCCATATAGATGTATACCAAAGCAAGGGACAAGAGGATTGTAGAAGATGTTAACGCACAGTTCAAGATAGATAGGAGAAATATGGGCATAGTGATAAATGACATCAACAATCATGCGATGAGGTTTTGCATGAAGCTTATGGCCTATAAAATCTTGAGGAAGTGTATAAAGAAAGTGGCCCTGACATTAGTCATAGAAGAAACTGCGTAGTGTGAAAAGGCTATAGTATTCAACTAGGCGCCCTATTTATTGAACTGATTTTTGATAGAATGCATAGGATAATGGGAAAAAATTCTATTACTCTTAGATATTGATATTGGTAGAATTGGTAGGCTAGCAAGAACCCAAATTCACAATATTTCTAGGCAAAAGAGGGAAATTCAGTGCAGCGCGGTATACAACCTTATGACAGGAAAAATACACTAAGAACAAACAAGCGAACAATGCTTTGTTTGCAATGTTCCTAGAAGATATGCAATAGAATACAACTAACGTGTGGAGAATCCCAATTGAAGTAGTCAAAGAAAATGAATGAATTGCTAACTTTAAGGATTCAAGACACCACATATGGATTCATTCCATAAGAAATCCAAATAAGAAGTGGCTAGAAATGAGGTACTACAGAACTGGGGAGGAATTGGAATGGATAGTGAAGCACTGGCCTACACAGTGGAAATTTCTAGTAACACGGAAGAAAGGGACAAAACCTAATAAACATGTGGAAGTAGGTCCACCAAGGAAGACATGAAGTCCAACAGACAATACAAGGAAGGATGCAGAGCGCAGTTAAACCTCAAGGAGTAGCACAAAAATCAAGAAGACAAGGAAGAAAGACATTGTGTCAAGGGTAGAAGTGAAAGGAGATGGAGAGAAGGTAAAGGGAGATAACTCTCATAAAAAGGGTATAGGATGATGAAACAAAAAAGAATAAAACTGAGGCGTAGACCTCAACCCCAACCAAGAAGAGGACTGAAACATAGGAGGGAGAAATAAGGAATAAAATGAAGTACCATGAGAATTTCCAGTACTCACTATCACAAAAGACAATGCATAATTCGTCGCAGGCAAATTCCAATATAGAGGGGAGAATGCAGTACTTGCAATAGAAGTACAAAGAGAGGAAATTATGGAGAAGCTAGTATAAGTGCATGAAATTTTATAGAGTATGCATAAAAGTATAGTGCATCATCATACAATGTAACAGAAATAAAAATCAAAGGAAGCACCAGTACAGAAAGAATAGGAAGAGACAGTATAGACAATAGTAAAGGGTAGTGACAGGTTTAAGGTCACATAGGAAATGTGGGAAGTAGATGAGAACACAACGAAAAAATAGTTGAAGGACATGGAAAATCTAGATTTGGCTCTGGAACACATACCCATAAAGGCGTTATATGGGTTACATGAGAGTGTTATGTAGGAGGTCCATCCTAGAGCTAGGGAGGATGCCACCAACCTAGAGATCTACAGGGAGGTTAAGGAGATATTGCAGGTAACTTGTGAGCAAATAATACTGTATAAGGAGAAGGAGAAATAATACACAGACAAACTAGAGAAGAAACTTGCAAAAGTATACAACAACATACCAGACTGCGCGCAGTAACTAGAGGTCACAACATAATAAAGGATACAAAAGATTGCACATACAATGAAGAGATATAAGCAAGAGATAATATATTTAATAGAAAAATTGACTCCAAGAACACCCCCATAAGTGAGAGAACTGAAAAAATAGGAGGCTAATGCACACATAGCTAACATAACGCAGGAAGTAAAAGAAGTTGTTTAATTGTATGACAGGACTGCACACATTTCGACTAGCTTGGAAGAAGATGAGAGGATACAACAACTGGATCAAAGATAGGAAAAGGTGAGCAAAAAAGTACATGATTTAAAATAGAGGCAGAAATAAATAGCCATCCTAGAAAGGATGAAGAGTGCACAGGAAATGAAGAACCTACAATAATAACTGAAGGAAGTACAAGGAGAAAAAAACAAGAAAGGCAGACTCAATTGGAGCCATTGCAGCAAGATGATGAAACAATGATAGAAGAAATGCAAATAGAGAAAGGAAGACTAGCACAGACACATGCAGAAAGCAGGGAAGTGCTAAAAGAGCACATGGCAATGGAGGATGTGGAGATATTGATAGAAAAGAGTGCGCAGGAAAAGGAGAAAGTGACAAATTTGGCAAAGAAGTTTCATACACTAGAGGTAGCAATGCAGCAAGTGAACTAAGTATAAGTGGTTCGGGACGAGCCACATATTAGTGTTGTGGGCCTGTTGGAGCAGTTATTTTCGGGATTTATGCATAAAATGGACCAAAGGAAGAAGCACGCGCTAGAAAAGAAGGAATACCAACACGACAAAGAGAAAAATTAGCAGTGCATCGAGAAAGAAGGAAGTCAAAGAAAGGATGAAGACCAACCATGCAGAAGGTAGTTGGAATGTGGGAAAGTGGAGTCCACTTAGGGTTAGGGTTTTTATCAATGTAAGGGTTTTTAGAAAGTTTTTTTAGTATAAATAGAAGATGTATGAGGTATATTGAAGTATCTTTTTGATCATATATTGGCATGAGCTAACTTAGAACTTATGCACAGTGAGTCTATTTTGGAGAGTCCTTTTTGAGTATGAGGATTTGTTGAGAGATGTAGAGCTCATATGGAGTCAATGTTGAGGTATATTTGAGGGTCAGGTCACAAGTTGTGGATCTTGTTGTGACACTGGTCATCCTCACCATTCATAACTCATGATGTAATGTGCATGACACATGACTATTTTTATGAATAATGAATACAACAGAAGATATTTGTGGACATATCCCATGGGGGTGAACCATGGAAAATCATGTGTTGCAATGTGTCTGAATGCTTTTTGTTGTTTCTGCAATTATAAATGAATGGTTATATGAATGCGTCTGTTAGGGTTTATTCGCAGTGTACACTGAAATGAGTATGCATAATAGAAAATGTTGAATTGTTAATCTGATGAATGTTATGGTAAAATGAATGTTCAAGTAGAGAAGTAGTAAAGGAACATCCCCAATCACTTCCATGACTGCAGACATCTACATCCTATAGTCACCCATAAAACATCTTGGGTGAGACTGCGCTGTGCACTTTGTGCATGGTGTAGCCTTCTGGTTTACCAGAAGTGTCTATGGTGAAGAGGGTATTGTTCGAGAACTAAGGTAGAACCTAGGTTAGCCCATACATCCAATAAATATCTTATTGAAGAGTGGTTTTGTGATGCCTTGTTCCATGAATATTGACAAGTATTCCATCTTCTTCCTTCATAATCCTGATATCAACCTTCTTGTCTTCCTTGAAATGTTTCTTGGTAATGAGGGTGTCAATATGGTTCCACTTTTGATAGTTTTTATTCACTTTGCATGTGAATTTCATCTATATTCGTTTCATAAACAATAGAATCCTCTATCTTCCCTTCTTTCTCTTTGATTTTTCTATATTCGAGGATAATTCCATGATATTTGGCATGTACATCCTCTAGATGAAGTTCAACTTCTTCAAGTATCTTCTGGTGACCTTCTTGAAAATTGTCTTCTTTCTCCTTTTGAAGATGCAATGCTATGCCATTTATCAAATTTTGACATCCATCCTCAATTCTGGATTGCATTTCTAATTTTACCTCATCATTATTTAGGGACTCCTCAACCTTCTTGCAAATTTCATCTTCAAGTCTTTTGGTAGATTCTTCATCCAAGATCTTCATTTCTTCTTGATTTTGATAATTCTTCTTTTCTTATTTCATTCTATTAACCTCATCTATTAATATTTTTATTATGGCTTCATGATATACATATCTCTTCATCTTTCTTTTGCAAGTCTTCCCTTGACTCATCTTTTTCCCACTTTCCTTTGCTATTATTTTCTTGTTTTAATTTTTGTACTTCTTTAAGTAGTTCTTCATTAAGAAATCATCTTAGATAGTTCATAACCCTTCTTCTTGATCTCTTCCTTTTCTTATTTTAACTCATCTTTAATTTTTTGCATCTCCTCCATTATTGTATCCTTGATCCATTTATTTGAGAAGATTTTTCAAATTATTCTCATGTGCAGTTCCATCTAGTATATTGATCAATACTCATCCACCACTTCCAAGATTCATCAAAAAAGTAATTTATTTCCCTTGAAGGAGTCATATAATATTCTTTTACCAACCTCAACCATTCCATAGGATGGATTTCATCTTTATCTTCATCTCTTGTAAATTTAGGTATTGCCATTGATTATTAAGTGAGGTCCAACCACAACCCTCAACTTCCAACCTCAATATATTAAGGATAATGATATAAATTAGTTACAATCCTTGTTCCAATATAATATTATATTTTATCTCTTTCCAATGGATTTATAATCATCTCAATCGGACATCCCAATCAAAAGTTATGATAGTTTTAGGTAAACATACCTTTGAAACCCTGATTTGTAGTCTCCCTCCTAGCAGACCTTCCTTCTAACGTATTTATGAAATTTAATCTCCTATGAGTCTGAAATTTTGACCTGTAGTACTTTGAAATGTCTTCTCTGCAATTCCACAGGTCTGACCAAAATTGGGTGTGCCAAATGAAATTTATAGTAAATTTCCCAAACCTTGCTAAAATTTGTCTTATTCTGAAGAGAAAACTTGTACAACATACCATGCACTCAATATTGGATATCTGATTTTGAACCTCACAAAAAATCTACTAAGGACTGTATGATTTCCAATGCACTTGGTATCACTAAATTTGGATCCTCTACGAGGAAGATATGACCGTTTTACCCATAACACCTGTTTGAGACTAGTTATAGAACTAGTAAAAAACCCTATCTTCCACATGGTGTATATCTGAAAGTACAATGACCTAGAAGCTGAAATTCGTACCTCGGGTACCTTGATATGTCTTCTAAATATCCTCTAATTTTTTATTTTGGTAGTGGCCTAGAAAAAAACATTATAGATAAAATTCTAAGATGACTTTATTGAGGAAGAAAAACCCTATGAACGATGCCATGATACCAAATGTGATAATCCAAATGATTAAATTATCATAACATAACATAAGTACACACCATGTACAAAATGTGAGCATGGAACATAACTCCAAGATAGATAATTTACAAATTAACGTCTTAAAGAGTATGAGAAACTCCACCAAATAACCGGTTACCTTCATACTTCACAATTCACATGTCACAATAACGAATACCTGATCTCTATATATACATATTCACACACTGCACATGAATCCCATCTACTATTCGACCAACCCTATTACACATATATTTACACATTACATGTACATTTATCTACATATATTCCCCCCCTTGGGGTCATATCATATACATTTATCCCTATATATGCCCCCCTTGGGTCATAACATCATTGTTCTAAGATATTGATCATAACATCTAACTTGGTCTACTAGGAATCACTTTCCATGCTCTCCATGCTACAACTCATGAGTAAGGTGAATGTCTCAATAGGTCACAATTTCACACACTAAGTCTCAAGTTTCGTGTCATCGATCTACCTCAAACTTGCGACCTGTCTGAGTCGAATTTCCTTCATCGTGTTGTTTTCCCATGCCTAAGCCGCCTACTACACAAAATAACCAAGTTTGTGTGCCTTGTCTAGTTATCGAGCCCATATGCTGCCAAATTTCCCAAATCATCGAAAGTTTGTGACCCCATTTCAAGTTCACCTAGAAGGCTTGCATGACTCTCAAGGGGGTCTCAACAATACTTCGCATGGAGGTGTATGTGGTGAGGGGTGCCAAAATCGACCCAAGTCAAATATTCAACCATCGTCACAAGAGTGCAATGCTTAATTTCACCAAAAATTTCAACCAACTGTCAAACAACTTTGATACCAACTGTAACGACCCTACAATCCACCCATAAATTTTTGCAACAAATTGGTGCACCCAAGTTTCTCTGACACCTATGGTCATTCAACACTGTCTTGCCTCGGTCGTGGTGATATAACCACACTATGTCTTCTACAACCAAACTACATCGTTTCACTCAAGGTATGCTCATAACTTTACCTTGAGCTACAACATGTTAGATACACCAAGTCCCTCTCAACTATGTTATCCAAGAAGAAAACTAGGCGCATGTTGGCATAGGGGTAGACCCAGGGTTCAACACTACAACAACGCACCAACAAATCCCTAACTATCAACCCTTTCGACAAGACCTACGGAGCAGATGAAGTCTCACTCGAGGTAGAGGCAGGGGTGGTTGCAAGACTCAGGTGTCTACAACCTTAGCTGGGACACAGATATGTGATTAGAACACTTAATACAAATCTTAGCATCGTCAGTCCCTCATTATGCAATCACTATTCACTTCGTTGATGAAACAAAGCTTCACAATATTCACACTAATCTACAGTATTTAAGAACTTAGCATATAAATGGATCATTGTGAGCATCTCAATCACTAAGCATGACTATCTTGAACAGATATAATATTCTCACATAACATAAGCACAAAGCAGAAGTAGATCTATTTGAATATATCAAAGAACTTAGAAAATAACATGTGAACACATCAAGACAAAGCACAAAGTACATAACACAGTGTTTACGTGGTTCCCCCCCACCCTAGGGATATGTCCACCAACTCTTCTTCTTTATAGTCTTTGGTCAATCGGTTACAAGAACAGAGCCTCAAAAACCCTTACTCCACATAGGAAAAAATATCCAAGTAGCACTCTAGATCCTTCTTCCATGTGTTACAACACAAATCCTTCTACAGTCTCTCACGGGGACTTGCACTCAGCTCTGCAGGTCTTACATAGAATGCACAAAGCCCTGATCACACAGATCCAACTCTTAGCACTTATCTTACATCACATAGATGATGATTTCACTACTACTCCTCTATATGGCCTAGACATCTATATATATTACACAATAGGCCTACACATCGGTAAACCCATGGGCCAACATCCTAATCCAATTACATTATCCCCAAAACCCAAAAAGGGGGGCCGAGATCCCATGATCTTTGCTTCATCTTGTGCTCCTCCTTCGATAGGCTGTCAAAGTCCCAAAATAGGTCAACATGACCAAGAAACTCCCTAAACTTGGTCAAGGGCCAACAGGCCCCCAACACTCACTTGTGACTCATCCTGAGTCACTCTGGTCTGATCAATTTTGTCTCGAACACCTCGAGCTTGGATCAAGCTTCTTTAAATTGATGTTGTGTTGTGGCCTCTTGTTCGGTGAACTCCTGGATCACTTCGTCGTTTATTGGCCCTTCTAGGAACTGTTCTGCTATGATGACGACCTATTCTAGCTCTGCTCCTTGGCTCTCGACCTCTGTAAACAACAGGCATGCCTTGTCTTGTACTAGTTGGAGTCGTTGAGTGACTTCCATCACTTTTCTTTAAAGCATATGGATCTGCTTCTGAGCTGTGCATTGTTCTTGAGACCTCTTCATTCTTTCTACAACCGACAGGGCCTTCAACTGCGTCTGTAGTGTATCTACATGTTGCTTCGCTTTCTGGAGTTGCGACTCCAGTGTCTGTAACTCTAGGTTCTCAGTGAGGTTTTCATATGCCTAGGCACCGTGGTTACTCAACTACTTGCATTCCAATGCAAGAGCTTTTAGTCTGTCAACTGCACTGTGGGCAATTGCTTCTCGTTGGTCCCTTAAATCCCGTGGGGTCTTGGGTACAGTGCATAATTATATATCTGTGATGCGCTGCTGGAGCTGTTGGATCAATTCTTTGAGTTGCGCCACCTGCTGTGAAAATCTCTCTTCGGCCTTTACTTCTATAACTGTCACAAAGCGAAGTGCTATGTTGACTAGTTCCTAGTTCCTTAACTTTGAGTTGCTCTACGAGCAAATGTTCCTTTTCTTTATGCAATTGGGATTTTTCTTCATCAAAATTTACTTGGAGAGCAAGATTCTCTCGTTCTGCAGTCCTATGTTTCTCTTCAAGGAATCCTTGCACTTGTGCTAAAGCCTGGGTGGCTTGCGCTGTCTCCTTCTGTGCTCATTGAAGGTGAGCTTTGACTATATCAACAATCCAGTGGATTTGAGTTGGCTCATCTCCTAATTCTGGTGTTTTCGATGGCAGAGGCACAGTGGAAACTGCGTGGTTGGAATGTAGTGGTTACTGCACTCCTTTAAGTTCAACCTTGATTCGATTGAACACCTCCTCCTTCTTAGATTCTTGCTTCTCTACTATCTCTAGCAAAGCATCGTTTAGTGCTGCGATGATGAAGTTGAAGTCGTTTGAGGTGAGGGTGGTCTCAAACTTGGTCCTGGTATCTTTCATTTTCTTTCGGGATGAGGGTTTCGGTGGGGAAACCTTCCTTTTCTTTGAGGGGTCCTCCTCGTCTCTAGGTGGTGTAACCTCGCCTCTTTTTTGTTAAGCTTCTGGGCCATCTATCTCTCCGCCATTACCTCCTTTCTCAGATGATATAGAAGAAGTATTGGCCAAGGTGTTGCTTACATCTTGAGTTTCTTCATTTTCCTTGGTCTTTCTCGGTCCAGGTGTATCGTGCGTTGCTTCTGAACTATCAATACCAGATAGCTCCGCAGGGTCTATTGGGAGGAGGAGGTCCGTTGACCATTTCTTGGTGATTTACTCTAAATCCTCTTTTTTCAACTTGTAGTATGATTGTAGCTATTGTTTATGCTCATCAACGCGCGTTGTGATATAGATGAAATGATGATCCATGTTGAATTTCATCAAGGGCCTGAACCCGTGGAGAGTGTTCGGGGTTATGCGAGGTTCAAACTGGATGGTTGTCTTCTGCTAGTTGTAATAAGTGTGGAAAATGACATTTGATTTCCACTGCTTGTTCATATCACTGGAGTACCACAATGTACTAAACTTCGTGGCCAGAGGTTCAAAGGGCTCGATGTCGAGGAAGGTCACACCTTCCGACATCTCCCATGCGACGAAAGTGATAAGTATGAGAAGCCAGCTGAAGTGGAACTCATATCCTTGATGCTGTGCTTCCCTACAGTCGAGTTCCAACTGATTTACCAGGTACTTCGCCTAATTCATCTGAAGTCCTTCTACTCACTTCCCTACGATGTTGACTACGAATCCAGTGACTTGGGTGGGCCGATTCTTTCGAAACCAACTTTCCTGTGATCAATTGGCAGGTGAGGTGCACTGCGCCACTCTAGATAGAATCTACCTCGTAGCCTCGCATTCCCTTCTCTAAATTTCCATAAGTTTCCTTTATCTTCTACGCAAGAGCATGATCTGCAGTCTTTCTGGGGTAGAACTCTTGTGGGTCAGGGCCTTGCATGCTTAGCCCTGTGATCCGACTAATCAACATCGGATCCATTGTGATGTGGTGGTTCAACCACAAATATCCACCATGGTAATAGGATAGCAGTAACTTTATGCATGCGTTCACTTCTTGGTGCCTACCGAAGTGCGGGATCTTCATGACATTGAGTAGTGTGGACTGCGTGAGGTTATGGGTCCATGACTGGGGAACAAACTTCAGGTTCTTCCCTTCGGTTTTGGTTAGATACTTATGTGGGGAGAGCATACTATAAAAATTCCTGTCGCCGAGGTTGAAGTCACTAAACTTCAACTTTGTGATCTTATCTTGGTCTGCACACACTGCGCGTATCCCTTTCGGGAGGTACGCAGTGACCAAAGCATACTCAAATTCTCTGGGCACACTGTCACGATTTATTGCGCCGCTCAGGGGTGGTAGATAGGCAGGTAATATACTCGAAATTAACTTAGCATTTGCGAGGTCATCCCTATGATTAGTTTGCTTTTCATTTACTGGTTGGGATTGATTGGCTCGAGCAGTGGATGGAGAGGCCGACAGTCCTCTCATCGAAGATGATTGTACACCTGTAGACACTCCTATCTCCAACATGACTCTTTCAGTCCTTAAATCGAGGAGAACTTCTGTTACTGACTCTTCAACTATGGTGATCATGTCAGACATACGCACTTGGGATTAAAATTGTCGGGGTCACGATGAACTTAGATACATCACTACAACAAACAACAATAGCACAACGATCACTGTATACAATTTACTTAGTCTGCGGGCTCAAATTCTCAGTTAGCAAAAGTGTTCTCCATGAATGGCGTGATGAGATAAGTAGGAAACTCCGCAACAATTATCTTGCAATGATTATGAGCCTCCATTAACTCTTGTTTGATCCTTTATGCAACAGGCTAATGGTTTGATGATGGACATTTATTTCCTTTCTTCCCATTCGAAGCGTCTATCGAACAGTTATAATATCCCCAATGGCTATATTGCTTCGCCATGGCGAAGTGCTATGTGTCACGGTTCTGATATCTTGATGAAGCTATAATTTTGCAAATTTTCTTTCTGTGAGGTTCCTTCTGGAACCTTTTGTAATTTTTCAATATCAACCCTCTTCTTACTTATCTTTCTAGCCTTCTTTCCAGTGAGCTTCGTCTCGGTAGTTCGTTTTCCATTCTGATTCTTATCTTCTTTTAACATAGTTACTGTGCGCTATTGAGATTCTCTCCTAGGACTTAGGGGTAACACCTCTTCTTTATCTGGAGTAAGTGCTTCACTCTCCCATGAGTCTTCTAATGTTGTTGCAACTTCGACATCTGGGTTTCTAGTGTCAAATAGCTTCGATCGGTTCTCTTGTTCTTCGATCAAGTGTGCGATCCTCCTAGTCATGAAATCATTTAACTCCTGTTTCTTTTGCTCCAAGACTTCTTCTTCTTCTTTCTTTTGTCTGGATTGATCTCTGTCAATCCAAGTTTTTCCTATTAACATGGTAAACGGGGCGCGGTCCTCAATAAATTGAATAATCTCAAAATCTTCCTCTGTCGAAGTTCCGTTGACCACTTTAATCTCTTTATTTAACCATCTTAATAGCATCCCCCCCCATATCCAATTTACTATGGAGACACAAAAGAATAATTTTGTCCCCTTCTTGGATGTTCTTATCTCTTGTCTTATTAATGGCTCCATTATCCATCAAGTTTATAGGAAACATACCCATAATAATAGATACCTTCATACCCATTCCCATCATCATCCAACCCATAAATCCGTGGTTCTAAAAAATATTATTACTCAAGCCATTCAAATTTTTTCTCCTCAATTTCTTGAGAAAGAAAAATCCTACATAACCAATTCCCTTATGGTCAATGGTCACTCATTTCTAAAATCAACAAAGCCTTCCGCTCGGCCTACAATCTGAATCAAAGAAATCTTCCTCCTCTTCCCCTCCTTGAGATCTCATTTCTCTTCGATTTATCCAAGGCACTACCATTTATATTTATGAATGTTTTGCTAAAAAAAATATCAAACCCTGTAAAACCCTCAAACAGTTATTCATAAACGCTAAGGAAAAATATGACCCAATGCTTGGCCCAGGATTTTATGAAATTCCTTGCTCCTATGGAAAATCATACATAGGACAAACGGGTAGATCCTTTAAATCCCTTCTTAAAGAGCATATATATGACACAATCCACAATTGTATCTCTAAGTTAGTTGTTGTCGAACACTCCTTTAATTTCAAGCACCTAATTTGTTTTAACCAAACCAAAATTTTGGCCTCAACCCCTTATCACTCCTCTCACATCATTCGGGAAGAGTTGGAAATTGAAAATCATCCTAATAATTTTAATCATGAATATGGATACAAACTGAGCCAATATTGGAATCCCACCATTCATCGCGTCGGTCATTAGGCCTAATCAATTGATATTTCTCTTTTTGACTCAATTTACTCTTTCCAAACCTCCTTTGTTTTGTTTTTCTTTACCCCCATCATTCTCTCTCTTGACCTTTCTTTTCCTTTTCATCTCGTTATACCTTTATACTTATTACTATTTATTTTATTGTAGTGTCCCTCCAATTATCCTTCTTCATCTGATATTTCACGTTTGCTTTATATAATGTTCAAGCCCCCCCTTTTATTTTATTATTATGTTTATTATCTCATCTTCATAAAAATACAACTAATTTTTAATATTAATTTTTCCTTTATTAATAATAGTTGTTTTATTATTTTATTACTTATCCTCAATTTATTCCTCTTCATTTTCTTCAACAATTATCTCTTAATATTTTCTTTAAAACTACACATTAACACTCTTTTCTAACATCTTAGTTTCTTTTGTCCCTTATGATGGGTGGAGTGTCCACTTGAAATATCAAACGTTTCAAAACTTCTTACATAGTGTATATATAGAAAGTTAAGTTCAAGCAAAAACCAAGTGATTTAGATCATACATCCCATATACTAAGTTTCTTTGATTCCATACCATTTCTAATGATCTATTTAAATGGTCATCTTGGTGGATGCTATAGAAACACTATGTTTAGGGGTGCAACATAGGAACAATACCACCATCTCACTACAAAATAGAAGATATACGATAATATTTTTATTAAATGAGTCTCAAATCCAATTCCCCATGTGTTTGTGAAAAAATGGGCAATGACGGTTTATGAATAAGATCTTACAAATACACTAGTTTGGTGCTTAAAGATAGATTATTTTCTCAAGGAAGAGGATATGAACTATTTTCAGACAGGAAGCGTAGGCTTGGGATAAGTCCTACGAGCCTTTTTCCTATATTCTTAAGGGTGATAGAAGACATTAATTTGGTGCTTAAAGCTAAAATATTTTCTCAAGGAAGAAGAGATAAAATATCACAAAATAATAAGGGTAGTCTTGGGATCAATTCCTAATATCCTTATACACATACCTAGTGTCTTAAGGGAGATTGGAGACACTAGTTTGGTGCTTAAAGATGTATTATTTTCTCAAGGAAGAAGAGATGAAATATTATTAGAGAATAAATGTAGGCTTGCGATAAGGCCTAAGAGCCTTCTACTCATACCTAGAGTCTTAAATGAGATTGGTGTGTCTCTAGCAATTGTAAACTCAATCTAGACTTGAAAACATGGGCATAGATTCTTATGACTATTTTTCCTTAGGTTTGGAGTTAGTCTTGTTGTTTAGAAGAGTGCTAGAATCTTTATAATATTGTAATCAATGATTCTATGATTCCATGTGATGATCAAGAATGTTAAGTGGATCATTTTTAGGATTGAGGGAGAATATTAACAATTGTTTGATAAACTAATTACATAGTTTATTTATTTTTAAATGTTTACTAGAGAGATAGTGTTAGAAAATACAAGTATTACATCCAACTCACTATGTGTTGTGAAATAATTAACATCAATGGTTAATTGTTTCTATGTAATTCTGAGTTTTGAAACAAGTATGGAATAATTGATCATTTGAAGTTTGGCATCCTTTTGTATTGATATTTATTTTTGTAAGGAAAAATATAGGGAAAAAGGGTTCCTTCAAAGGTTCCTCAAATATTTTGTAGTTTCATGGTTCCTTCTCTTCCTCTCATCCATGGTTGATTCTAGGTTCTCCCAATTGTTTAACAATGTTGTATCTATGGTATGTGAAGAAATAATGCATGAATACAATCTTTGAAGTGAAGGAATGCATCATGTGCACATTGAAAGACCATGATATTAATGTTTGTAATGCTTTGAAAGAACATTTCTTTCATAATTGCAAGTTAAGAACACACTTTGAATATGGAGAGTAATCATAGAAATAATATGAATGTACATAAGAAAATGTTTAAGTATAAATATGATTGTATATGAAAATATTCTAGTTCCATAGAGGGAACAATTCTTTGGTGATTTAATGCAAAGAGAAATTGTCTTTGATTCCATTTAAAATGCATATCCTGATACAGAAATGAAGATGTGGAAGTGAACCTAATGAGTTGTACATTACGATGGAGAGGGAGGGAATAGGTGTACATATTCAAATAGAGACAAACTTCACCATATCAATGAAGATAATGAATTGTACATTACGATGGAGACGGAAGGTGTAACGTCCCCCCAACTTAAATAAAGAACATTACTTGGGGAAAATACACATAATGAAATTTTTTTCTGCTAATTAACTTCCTGTAGCTTACCAACTACGAATTATACACACATTTAACCATTGTGGGTATGATTATTTAAATGCAGTTACATCATGCTAACTAGCATGAATTTCACTTCCTCACTGAGATAAACCGCGCATGAAACAAGATTTGTATTGAGTGAGATAACTATTTTCCATTGCGTGTGACAATTTGAGCACCGCACCAGAATCTTGTTACTGGTACTACTAAAAAATCAAGTAACAGATACATTATGAAAAAAGTTATGAACTGCATGATAATCAATCTCATGCAATTGTCCATACTAGTTAAAAGTGTAAATGCAACTAATAAATTCACCACAAAAACATACAATTCATTCTCATGCACAACGTAAAATGCATAGTAGTTAAAACTCATAAATTAACTCATGAAAACAGATAAACACTTATCTTTATAAAATAGTTATGCAACTAGATACTTGGGACAGATGTTCCACCTAACCATATACCTGTTGTTACAAATATCAATAGCAAGTCACCCCCAATTTGGGGCTAGAAGTCCACCTGAAAAGGGTGTCTCTCACTTTCCCCTCACAACTCAGATATTCCACAACCCACTGATATTATCCTACAATTATCTTGATTTCATCTCACGCTCTTCCTATTGACCTGCCCAACCAAAGGAATGTGCCCATTCACTATTCTAAGTCCATCGGGTGTACCATTCATTTATAAGGGTCCCTATGGAACAAGTAACCATAAATCTCTCTAATAGGAACTCAAGGGAACTCATTGCCATGAAAACTACCAACAAAAAACAACAAACATTTGTTACAGTGCAACTCTCACAAGAGTTCAGTCTTCTGGCCCGAAAACTTGGATCTTCAATATTCAACTCCAAAATGGTCTAGCATGCTCCAAAATTCACCCAGCCTTATTGCTCTAGTTCCAATACTCTTCATTTTTTTCCCTGCTTGTTGTTCATGTCAAAATTGAATGTCTAAAAATTGTTTGTTCTTCCCATATGGATTTCCTCTATTTTCCCAAGATAGTTGGATACTCATTCTTCCAAATGTTTATTGTACTTCATCCCCATGCTCTCCAATAACTATGGGATGTGACTCTCACACCCACCCTCTTACATGATTTTAATGATTGGGCTCTCATACAATCAAACAAAAAAATAGAAGTTATCTCCAATGATAATAAAATTCAGGAAAGTAGGTTAAATCAATACCCATAATTAATTTCCCCCATTGGACCCCTCTTTGACACTCTCTTCTCTTGTGGAAAACTTATCCCCCATCTTTTTCCATATACCCCAACATCTGGCATCACATTTTATTTATTAAAATTCTAAGAATACATTCGCATATTACATCACTTAGCCATAGCCACATTTATATCTACATTATGCATTAATTAAACTATGGATTATAGTGGGGATGTTACATTCTCCCTCTCCTAAAATTATGAACCATTCTCGGTGCACAACACCATGTTGAAAATATAAATACAAATTTACATCATAAGATTAAGAAAACTAAAATTATGAAATTTGTTTACTCTCCAACAACAGTCCCAACCATAATCTCTCGTTCTTCTCATCCCACTGACCCAAGGAATGCACACCCTTCACTTCCCTCCATCCCTTAGGATACACCATTATTTTATCAGGGCTATCATCATAGGCGATCAAGAATTCTTAGATATGGTTCCAAAACTCTAGCTGCTAAAAAATGGAGTCTTGCATTTTCAACTTCTATTTTCTTCAAAATTGAGAAAAAATTGCAAGTATTCCTCTCACATAGATCCTTAATTTTCCCACGTTTCATCTTCAGTACCGTAGTAGGTCCATTGAAACTTTACCATCTCTATGGATTTGTTCCTAATCACTTTGACTTTCCGGTCTAGGATGAGTATTGGTTCCACCAGGAAATCCCCTTCATGCTTCACTTGGGTCACAATCCAATCAATTATGTGGTTATGGTCAAAGACATATTTATTTAATTATGATATATGAAATACATTATGAACTCTCATGGATGTAGGAAATGCTATCATGTATGAAACTGGACCTATCTTTTCTAATATTTCAAAAGGCCCACAATATCTTGCTGCTAACTTTGGGCAACAACCCAATCTTAGTGAACATCTTTTCTCTTTCACTTTTAGAAAAAAATATTCTCCCACTTTAAAATCTCTAAACAAATCTATTATTGTCTGCATAACTTTTCTACCTATCCTAGAAAATCTTTAAATTTTACCCAATCCTTGTCATCTTCTCTCCCATTTCCTTTAGAAAATCTATCCTAATGATAGATTTGTCTACTGGATTATCCCAAATCATTGGTGTGTTACCCTTCCTTCCATACAAAGCTTCAAATGGGCTCATTTTTAATGAGGCTTGATACCCATTGTTACAAGCAAACTCTATTAAGTGGATGTAGTCTTTCCACTTTGATGGTTGGTCCATCACATATATTTTGAGCATGTATTCAATGATTATTTTAGTAGTCTCTATTTTCCCATATGACTATGGGTGATATGTTGTACTGAGATTTATATTTGTCCCAAAGCCTTTGAACAAACCTTTCCAAAAATTAGATGTGAATTTTGGATCTTTGTTTGAAACTATTTCCTTAAGCACTCCATGTAGCATGGGAACTTCTTTCACATAAATCTCTGTAATGCTTTCTTCCTTGTGTGTTGTCTTCATAGGAATAAAATGTATAACCTTTGTTGATTTATCCACCACCACCATGATGGAATGATGTTGCTTTGTTATTCTGGGTAGATTTGTAATAAAATCAATTGTAACCACTTCCCATTTCCACTCAAGAATGAGTAATGGTTGTAGCAATCTTATTGGATGTTTATGATCTATTTTCACCTTTTGGCACTCTAGAAATGTAGTAATATAATTAGCCATGTCTTTCTTCATTCTGGGCCAAAAGTATTGACTTCTTACAACTGTAATTGTTTTCTGATATCCTAGGTGCCTAACATATGGCACATTGTGCATTTCCCTTCGCACTGTATTTTTTAGCTCATTAGAACCCGTCACGTATATTTTTCCCTTATACGTGAGTATTCCATCCTCTTGCATCTCATAATATTTAAACTTTTGTTGTAAATTTCTTTGTTGTAATGTTTCTTTTCTTTTTAGATTTTGTTGATATGAATTTCTATCCCTTAAAATTATGTCTTTTAAATCTATGTTGTACATGCTAATGATTGCAATATGCATCACATGTTCTCTTTTGTTGAGTGCATCATCCACCTGATTTTCCTTTCTTTTTATATACTTAATTTCAAAATAATATTCACTTAGAAATTCCATCCATCTAGTTTATCTAGCATTTAATGTGGGTTGTCCAAACAAATGTTTCAAACTAGAGTGGTCTATCCTTAGCTCAAATATTCTCCTCATGAGGAAATGTCTCCACATTTTTAATGCATAGACAATGGTTTCTAATTCCAATTCATGTGTAGCATAATTCATCTCATGCTATTTTAATTTTTGAGACTCATAGCAGACCACATGATATTTTTGAGTTAGGAATCTATCAAGTCCTTCCTTGCATGCATTCGTGCACACAACAAAATATTCATCTGGGTCCACAATCTTCAAAATTGGTGCACTTGTCAAAATATCTTTCAACTGTTGAAAGCTCTCTGTGTACTTGGATGTCCATTCAAATTTCACTCCCTTATTTTGCAAGGAATTGATTGGTCTTACAATATTTGAAAATGATTTTATGAACTTTTATTAATCGCAAGAAAGACCCATAAAATACCTAACCCCTGTCACATTTTTTGGTGCTGACAATCCTTTAATGCTATCTATCTTCTCCGGATCAACTGCTATCCCATATGATGATATAATATGCCCCAAATAGTGAATATTATTTTGATAAATGATGCATTTACTATGTTTTTCATACAATTTATGCACTCTCAAAACTTGCAACACCATTCTTAAGTGTTGCTCATGCTCTTCTTTTATCCTTGAGTAGATGAGAATATCATCTAAGAAAACAATTACAAACTTGTCCAGGTATTCCTTGAACACTCCATTCATTAGGCATGTGAAAACGGTTGGGGCATTTGATAGCCTAAATGGAACTACCATAAATTCATAACGCCCATATCTTGTTTTGAACGTTGTCTTGCTGCTATCTTCTTTTGTTATCCTCAAGTCCTTCTTGGAAAAAATTCTTACACCTTTCAATTGATAAAATAAATCATCAATCATTGGCAAAGGATATTTGTTATTTATGATGACCTTATTCAAGTGTCTAAAATCAATACATATCCTTAAGGTTCCATCTTTCTTCTTAAAAAAATGAATTGGGGTACCTCAAGGTGATACGCTTGGGAATATATACTCCTTCTTCAAAAGTTCTTCAAGCTGCATCTACAACTCTTTCAACTCTGGTGTGCCCATTCTGTAAGGTGTCTTGGACACTAAGGTAACTCTTGGAACCAAATCAATAGAGAAATCAATGTCCCTCTTTGGTGGAAATCCTAGGATTTCCCCAAAAACATCTTTAAAATCCTTCAATACTTGATGGTCTTCAATACTTGCCAATTTATCGTTAGCTTTCTCTTTCATATGGGTTGCAAAAATTTGACATCCTTTCTTGAAACTCTTTTTGTGTTGCATGTATGGAATTTCTCTAACAACTACAACTCTTGGAATGCCTTTAATCTTGCCTTGTTTCACTCCCACATCAAGAAAATTTATGGTCATGTTGTAATAGTCTAGGATAACATGATGTTTTTTCCATCCAATCCATGTCAATTAAGAAGTCATATGAACCTAAAGATATGAGGTTCACATCTACCTTTGTGTTGAGTCCATTCATGTCTATTGCGAAATATTAAACCAAATCATTGATATTTCTCTTAGCCCCCATGGCTAACTGAACCAACCAAGATTTATTATGCTTACTCCTTTTCAAGTGGAATCTTTTAACAATGTTAGAGTTTATGTAACTATGACTAGCTTCAAAATCAATTAAAATTGTTACTAGCTAGTTATCAATTAAAATTGTTCTTTCTTATTGACCAAGGATGCATAAATCCTTGGCATGTTTCCTCCCATGTCTTCAATAGTTTTAGCATCTTGAATGTTATGGAAAATCCCCATTCATTCACCTTTGTGAGGGAAGTCCCTATACAAGTGATTTCCCTCACATCCCCAACATTGTACAAGTTGGTTCCTTGGCCTTTTCCTAAATGAGTCTGCCTCCCATGAGGCTAGGCAGGAAGAGGAGGAATGTTACCCTAGGTTTAAAGCCCCAGAAATAAAACACATTAAACCCTAAAGCTTAAGAGTCTAAGCATGAATCTTCATTTATGATTTTTGCAATTATTTGATTTTTATGTATTTTTCTTTTTTAGTGAGTAAAATTTAGATTAAAATAAAGTTAATATGAATTTATAATATAAATGTTAAAATGAAAAACTTAAGTGAAATAAATAAACTTAAAAATTAGTAAGCTTTTATAAAAACTATTTTAAATTAAATAACAAAGTGCAATGAATTTTTATTTTGTTTTTCTTTTAAATGTAAATAAAGTTAAACTACTTAAATAAATAAAATAAAACAAAAGGATGTTTTTGAATGAAATTTAATTAAAAAAACTTAGTAAAAATTAAAAATACGATTGTAAAACTTAAAATAAAATAAACAACCTAAAAACTAATTAGTTAATATTTACAAAAACAAACACTAAAGAATAATAAATGTATGAAATAACTTTTTGTTTCTTTTTAAAATATGTGATCAGTAAATACTTAAAGGAGCAAAGTTAAACTAATAAAATGAAATAAAAGAAATATTATATACATTAAAACTATTTAAATATATGAAATATGTTAAAAATGTTTTGGTATTTTTGTAGTTTTGATTATTAAATTAGGAGAAAAGAAATAAATAGTAAAACAATAAAAAAGACATAAATTTCAAAGTCAAAAATGTTGAATGTGGAGTTTGATTAGTATGTTTAGCCCCCTTTATCTGGGGTTCATAGTCAATCTGGACCATTCATTATAAGGTCACATATTTGACGGTAGAAGTTATGTATGTTAGGGTTTTTTCCCAAAAAAGACAACCCTTTTTTGTATGAGGGCATTGTATTGCGACTGTGTATGTGTGTGAATATTGTATTTTGAAAGAGGAGACAATGAGACAAAGAAGAGGAAGTTACATGGGGTGTGTTGTAGGTTGTATTCCTTCATTTCTTGGATAATAAAAAGGACTTGGAAATTTCTCTGGTAAACGTAGCCCACACTAGTTGAACCATATATATCTGTGTCTCTATTATATTGTGTATCTTATATGTTTTATTTCTGTATCATACATAAAGTAGCCAAACATAGAAAAAAAGACGAAGAAGAAAATTGAGTCAAATATTTAACTAAACAATGACAATAAAACTGAAAGAAATTATATCAAAAACACAACCAAAACTCAACCTTTCTTTGTTCATTCTGCCACTTTGCAAGACATCCCTCTTTCTAAAATTTTTTTCCCTCTATAAGGTTGGCTGCATGTTGCTTGTTTTATAACATTTGATCGACAATTTTGGTAGTTTGGTTCGTTTCATTAACGGGCTGAAATAAACTGATTAGCACCGCCTTCTTTTATTTCATTTAATAAAATAAAATAGTCTATGTGTCGATTTCCATTTTTGTCTGATAAAAATATTACTTTCCAAACTAACAATTGCTTGAAGAATTTCAAACAAATCTACCTTGAGAAAAGGTCGCAAGCCTGCATGCTTCCCTGTGATTGCCGATGGTAATTGTAACGTCTATACCTGAGTTGGACATAAGGTATTGACAGGCTCTCATATATCATAGTTCGATTCAGATACCCTCTGATATGTCTATAGCCGTGGATGGTCTTTTTCTTTCCATACATATGTTACCCACATGCCCATTTCTCCTATAATCGAATCTCCCAATAAATTGCAGTTGGTATATTTGTAATTAATTATGGTATATTTGTAATTAATTAGATTTAGGTTGTGGCCATTATTGTTATAATAATAACAACTAGGTACAATAGCAGTGTTAGGATGCATATTAATATGCATATTTACGCCTGCATATCCATTTGTATTTTCAATGACTTCAGGAGTAGTGAACACTTCTTGTCATTTTCACTATTATAAGAAACACAAATATGTCCAGATTTCCCTTCTCCTAGCTATAGGTACTGCGGAAATTGAGTGTAATTCCCACTTCTAGTCTCTTTGAAAATGATTGCAGTCACATGACTTAAAAAAATAAAGAATTACACTGCATTGCTTGAAAATGAGAAGCATTTACCTATTCTTTTCCAGGATTGTATAACCATAACTCCTCTCTCCTCCTCATTCATAACAAACTTTTGAGGATTTTTACTGGCTGATTTACAAAATTGAAATATGATGAACGGATGGATGACTCACATCATCGTGCCTTGTAGTCTGCATCCTCAATGAGTGTCAAGTAAAGAGAAGCCTTATCGAACAACACAATATCATGTGGAGTCACTCATTTATCCTGAGCATATAACATAGTATTCAACATATTCTCGAGGAGGAGAAAGTAGCCTATCCATTCTAAAATTATGATATTCACATTGGAGAGACAATTAGATGAGCTAGCACCACATTTCGAAAGCTTTGAAACTTTTGGAATGAGCTTGGTAACGTAAAGTTCCACAATTCCAGCTGATGGGTTGAATATATTGTGCTCTAGGTTTTGGGATTGTTCTCTTTCTGTGGGCCTTTCTTGAAATCCAGGATTATGTTGTAAGTTGACCAATAATACAGGATTGTTTCCACAAAATTCACCATGCAAGGGAGGGAACTGATCAACCTTAAGCCTATATTATCTCTTTTCCATTAAACATTAGAAAACGTATGTCTAAGTCTATGCGACTTCATGTGCATACATTTTCTTTTGATCCCTTTGGAATCCCCTTTTGTGATGTCACCCAATAATTTTGAAGAGATTGATGGTATTGAAAAAAACCAGTTTTACCATTTGATACACAAAAACCTATAGTTTCTTTTATAGATATTCATGTAATCGATGGGGTCACGTTCATCAACAATCTTATCTTGATCACTGAGGGGAACTTATTTTCTATCATTACCAAGGGCTTTCTCACTAATTAGAAAAATTAAAATCATGTACTAGAGAGCAGGTTTAATGATGACACATTGATAATAGTTAAAAAAAATCTTGGAAGAGTTGATAGATGACTTGGAGTTTCTCTTAATATGAACTGGAGGATGCACACATGGAATTAGGGTTTTGGACCTTTCTCAATTTTTTTAAGATGTGAAGGGTGTATCATGCCTTCTAGAAGAGAACTTTTATGTAGGATTAAGAAGTGAGTACAATGGAAATCAAAGTCCCAAATGCTTGTGCCAATAATGTAGAGAATTACCTAACAACAAGGCTAGTGCCCATATTATGAATAATGTATTATTTATGAAAAGACATTGTCAAATCAAGTATTAAAATATGCAGCAACAATTTAATGTAAGTGCGTAAAAAATATGTTTAAACAATCTAGGATGAGGGGAAACTTGGAAATGCTTTACCAGATAATAATTGTTGACCAAAATGGCTATCAACATATGCCAACCAATAGATGCACGTCACTAGTGGTGTGAAAAATTTTGATTCATGGAATAATTTATTGAAATGTATGGGATGAAAGATCAAAACGACTGAAGGTAATCATTGTCTATTATAAAACATGGGGATAAAAATGGAAATTTAAGTGATGTATGGTTAGGAACTTTGTGGAATAATGAGTGGAAAGTGAAATAATGAGGGGGTTTGGTCCTGCATGTATAATAGAAAAAAATATCTTTAAATCTGTGACAAAAAGGATTAAAAATATGAATGAAATGTCATGGATGTGTGTTTGAGGGAAAAACACAAGGTAGCACTGAGCATCCATGACGTGTGCTATCTCAAGATGATAGGGATGGAGAAATGGAAAGTAAATAAATATGGGAAGGACTGAATGATTTTTTCAAGAAGCGAGGAACTCTAATACATAAGGAAGAAAACTTTGTTCACCTATAAGCTTGATGTCCACCAAAATAAATTTGTCAATCAGTTAATCATAATATAAAAATACCTTTCTGATCACTGACCATTTCTCCATCAAGTCTGACCATCAAATCAAAAGCGAAAAGAAAAACAAAAGAAACCATATAATTTAAAATAAAAGAAAACATGAGAAAAGAAGCTAGATAAAAGTGAAGCAAAGAAAAAACCTAATCTGCCTCGCTTGTTTAATTTTTTTTTTGTCTTATTTATTTACATTTTATGTATTCACTTTTATTTAGTACAGGGAAAAAGAGGTGCAACAAAATAGGCTCAAGTGGGATGACACTTGGTATAGAGGAACACATTGTTTTCTTTACATGCAATATTAATGACTTGGAAGGATTTGCACAAGGAAAGATCACTTACATGCCAACCAACAGATAAAAAGGATCTATCAAGAATCAAAATAAATGATTACCATCCTTCAAGGCGTGCCAACCAACAAGATAAGTCTTGCATCTTAGAATGAAATCATCAATGGGATCAAGGATATCATATTTATGGTTTGAAGTTTGAATGTGAAGGATAAGGTTTAAGGACTCATCAAACATCGTAATGCCATATGTTGTAATCTTCCTACTAGGAGTAGGGTCATCATACTCCAAAGAATAATATAAAGGATTTAAATACATAGGAATTCCGTTGAACTCATCATCATTATTGAAAGAAATTGTGCACATATCAAGAGGAGTATAAATATCAATGTTGAGATCCTTGACTTCTTCTAATTGAAACAATGGTTTTGAAAACGTATTATTCAATTCAAGATCTTGTTGAGGGTCTTAAAATCAAGATTCATCAAATGGATCAACATAAACATAATGATCCTTACATACTTGATTTGACCTTTCATTAGTCGCATCATCCTATAGAACTTTTTCATAAAGAGGGTAAGAAAGTCAAAATCAACTTCTGCCTTTGCATAATCA
>JASDQU010735392.1:131089-156729 GCA_032191745.1 Picea mariana
GGGGTTGGATTGGTCCATTAGTTTTGAGAATGATAGTATTTGGAATTTTAGAGATGTGTTGATCATTCAACATCATGATATGGTTATGATCATATTTGCATCCAAACTCTTGGTCATAGATAGTGAAGGAATTATAATTAGGCTTTAGGAAAGAGGGCTCCAAGGATATCTCAAGGTAGAATTGATTTTAGAATTGATATTCAATGGAGAGCATGTGATTCTGTAAATCTTGGATGATGGGAATTAAAGGTGACAAATGTTTGTGCAAATCAAAACCACCAAAGGAGAATCCTATTCTACAAAATTGCTCTTCGAAGTCAAGACAAGTGGTTAAGGATAGCTATATATTTTAAACATTCTTTTCCTCCAACTACCAACGATAAAGAGGGGGTAATAGATCATAATACTGCAAGAAGGTATCCATGTTGGTAGGGAGAATGGACATTGGAATGCAATTATAAAACTTGATAAATATAAGAGTAAATGCAAGAATGCTTTCATTATCCTTCATGTGCAAATGATTAAATCTCTTAAGGTGTTCATAAGGGTTATCAAGGCGCTCAAAAGTAGATGTAAAACAATAAGAAAGTTCAAACCATGTAGATATGCATTCATCAGGTAAGTTGGAAAATAAGGAAGAAACATTTCCCTGAAGGAAGTTCATAAACAAGAGAATGCAACTATCATTTTCGTTAACTCCGAGAATGATACAAGCATTGGAAAATGCATGAAAATGATCTTCCACTATAACAGTTCCATCACCTAGAAACCAAGGTAAATGTTGCTTGAATTTGTAAGAAAAGTGATTAACTAGGTGAGCAAGCTTCAAAGGTGTAGGTATAATCCACAGGTGATTGTCCAAGTCTTCCTCGAATTGGAAAATTCTTTACTTGTGAATGACTTTCCCAAGATTAGTAGTCGAAACCATAGGGTTACAACCAATAAACATGCTTCCAATCAATTGCGACATAGAAATTTGGAGAGGATAAAATAGGGTTTGAAAGAATTAAAACAAGACCAGGTAAGAACCATCGAACTATCCTCCTAGTATGGTTTCCAAAATATGTTGATGCCGAAACAAGAGTGTTTTGAAACTAACATCTCAACCTCTCGTGAGGCTAGGCGAGAAGAGGCGAGAATGTTAACCTAGGTTTTTAGCCCCGAAAATAAAGCACATTAAACCCTAAAACTAAAGAATCTAAGCATGAATCTTCATTTATGATTTTTACAATTATTTACATTTTATGCATTTTTCTTTTTAGTGAGTGAAATGTAAATTAAACAAAAGTTAATATGAATTAATAATATAAATGTTAAAATGAATAACTTAAATGAAATAAAGAAACTTAAAAATAATTAATCTTTTACAAAAACTATTTTAAATTAAATATCAAAGTACAATGAATTTTTATTTTAAATATTGAAAAAATATATTAAATTACTTAAAAAAAATAAAAGGATGTTTTTTATGAAATTTAATTGAAACAAAAGTTAGTAAAAATAAAAAAATACAAATGAAAAACTTAAAAGAAAATAATCAACTAAAAAACTAATTAGTTAGTATTTACAAAAACAAACCCTAAATAATAATATTGTTTCTTTTTAAAATATGTAATGAGGAAATGGTTAAAGAAACAAAGTTAAACTAATAAAATGAAATAAAATAAAGATTATATACATTAAAACTATTTAAAGATAAGAAATATGTTGAAAATGTTTTGGTATTTTTGTAGTTTTGAATATTAAATTAGGAGAAAAAAAATAGTGAAATAGTAAACGACAAATAAATTCTAGAGAAAAAAAGAGTTTAATCTTTATTGTTAAATGAAAACTCCATACATTTTCTTGGATTCTCTGTTTCTTTCAAGTCCCTACATAGACTTAGAACAATGTTCTTGTCTTTAACTACTCTATATGGAATTAGCACATACATAGAGTATCCAAGCACAAAAAAAAGACAAAGAAGAAAATTGAGTTGGATATTTAACGAAACAATGATGGTGAAGCTCAAAGTAGCTATCTTAAGAACACAACCCAAACTCAGTCTTGCTTTGTTCCTTCTGCCAGTTTGCAAGACATTCCTCTCTCTAATTTTTTTTTCCTCTATAGGTTGGTTGCCTGCTGCTTGTTTATAACATTTGATCAAATGTTTAATAGTTTGGGTTGTTTCATTAACGAGATGAAATAAACTCATTAGAACTGCCATCTTTTATTTCATTTAATAAAATAAAATAGTCTATTTGTCGATTTTTTGTTTTTGTTTGTAAAAGAGATTAGTTTCCACACTAACAATTGCTTGAAGAGCCTCAAACAAATATGCCTTTAGAAAAGGTCGCAATCGTGCAGGCTTCCCTGTTATTGGCGATGGTAATTGTAACTTCTCGACCCGAGTTGGTCATAAGGTGTTCAATGGATCTCATATATTTTGGTTCAATGTAGATACCCTCTAATATGTCTATAGTTGTGGCTGGCCTTTTTCTTTCCATACAAATGGTACCCACACACCCATTTCTCCTACAATCGAATCTCCCAACATATTGAAGTTAGTATATTTGTAATTAATTAGATTTAGGTTGTGGCCATCATCCTTTTGTTGATTGTACTTGATAAGAATCAATATTATTGTTATAATAATAACAACGAAGCACAATAGAGGTGTTAGCATGCATATTAAGATTCATATTTATGCCTACATATCCATTTGTATTTTCGATGACTTCAGGAGTAGTGCACACACTTCTTGTCATTTTTTTGTTGTTATAAGCAACATAAATATGTCCAAATTCTCATTTTACTAGGTATAGGTACTATGGAATTTGAGTGGACTTCCCACTTCCAATCCCAATGGCATGACTCTTAAACAAATAAAGAATTGTGGTTCATTTCTTTAAAACAAGTAGACTTTATCTCTTCTTTTCCAGGCTCATATAATTGTAACTCGAGGTAGAAGAGTGATGAACCACAATTTTTATAACTCCTTTCTCCTCATCATTCATAAGAAACTATAACATCTCGCTCTTGAGAACACATGTTATTGACTTACTATTTGAGGACACTTGCGTGCAAGTGAGCCGGTTTCAGGATATGGATGTTTGTTCGCTTATGGATTCTTGTGATGATGTTGATGGATTATGATGTTATGTTATTTGATATCTTTGTATGATAGATCTTATTGATTAGTTTCCCCTGAGTGTGAAGGACACTTGATAGATTGAGGATGCCATTGGCATCAATAGACCTCCTTCGACTCTAGATTGATTTAGGGAGTGGACTGTATTGGTTTGGGTATTTTTTATTTAGGCATATGTGACATATAGTTGTGTATATTATGATGTTGTTTATGGATCATTGATAGTGTTGTGTTGATGGATACAGGCTGACGATTGAGTGCTAATTAGACTCACATAAGGAGTAAATGGACCCTGCATAACAACAATATATTGAGGGAGAGGTGTGACAACAACCCTGCCACATCCTACTAACACTCCCGTCGTGGCTTGAATTGTAGGTTAACAATTACCTAGTTCGAGAGATTCACGATGCCATGAGAGAAGACTGAGATATTCGCTTATGAAGATTCTAAAGGTCGCGCAATAAGGTAGGGTCCTTGTTCCTTAGAGGCCCTTAGTCTCTCACAAGGTCACCTAAATGAAGTATTGACTCCAAGGGTTGGAAAACTACCAAAACCAGTCAAAGGCGAGTGGCACCCTTGGAGCACATAATGCATCTTGAGGGGCACGCCATGTAAATTAAAATTTGAATCAATGAGAGTGGAACCCTTGGAGCACATAGTGCATCTTGAAGGGAACGTCGTGGTATAAAAAAAAATGAGTCAATGAACCTGGTGGCCTAGAAAACTTGAGCAAATGTTGAACCTTAAAATATTGAGCATGTGTCTAATTAATTAATTAATTAACTAACTAAGGAATAAATTTATTAAGCATAATCCCTAAAAGTCTAGGTGTTTGCAATTAAAGATTAACTAAGCCCAAGTCTAAGTGAGTGAGAAGACTAAAAACTAAATTTTTAAATTAAATGACGAGGGGATGAAATAAATCAAATTAAGAATCAATAAAAATAAAACAAATCTAAAGAAATGATTTAATACACCTTGTGTAAGTAAATACTAAATTAAAATTTAATTTGAGAAATGAATAAAGCATAAAGATGTGTAAGCATAGAAAGGTATTTAAGTCCAGTCTAACTAGAGAACATTCTTACTTCAACTGAACTCCGTTTTAGAAAAGTGTCAGTCATAAATGGGAAATAAAGGTAATAAAGGTACACAAGGAGTGATTTTAGGACCACTTTTAGGATGAGTGAGGAAAATTGACATTTAATAAAATTAAATGGTGGATTTATTAGTGCAACTAAGGGAATGGGTGACAAGTGTATTGGGAGAATAATTCCTAATCAAATTTTTAATAAAATGAATTAAATGTGCAAATGGCAAGGGGTAACTAAGGAAATTCTATAAAACAAATGACTGAGAGAAGGAAAGGGGAATGGCTCGTATGAGTAAGGTTATGATGAAAAAATTCTGAGTGGTTTTACTTGTGAGAGTTGGGATACCGACCTCGGGAGACAGAGTGGTAGCTCTACCTTACGAGGCGAGCTGGCAGCTAGAGTATTCTGGTTGTGGTTGTGCGTGGCTCCTTTGCAGATCAGGGGGATGAGGGGGAAGAAGGGTACCAATAGCATTGACTAAGAGGTACCAGTGAAGTCTGCACGGTTAGCAAGTTAGGAGCTGGACGGAGCGCAAGCACGGAAGAACGTCTTCGACTTTGTCAACTTTGGTTACAATATTCCTCACTGAATTAAAAAATTCAATGTATTAAGTTTATTGTATTTCATTGAAGTCACAATGTTTTAAGTGTTTCTTTTATATATATTTTTGGGGTATTCTCAGCGTTTTGTTGCGTACAATATCTGCATTTTCCCTTGATACTCAGCGAATTTATCCCACAGAGTTTCCTTGCGATTTTTGGGTTTGCACTCAGCGAATTTATCCCATAGATTTCTCTGATATTTAATCTTAATGCTCTGTGTTTTTCCGAGGAGATATCTCTCTGAACCTACCTTCTTTCCAGCTATTTTGTTTTACTTATTTCAGCTCTGCGTTGATTGGGATGGTTAACCCTGCGACTTGTTTTATTACCCAGTGAACTTCATTTCATCTCTACGTTTTCTGCAACGTTTCCTGGATCTCACTCAGCCTTATCAATTTTTCTTTGCGTGTTTCCCTTGTCTTGTCTCTGCGTTTTATTTCTGACAAATGGCCAACGCCCTCACAAGTAACGCTGCGTCTTTCTTCCTTGTTTAGTCTTTCTTTTTCTCCCAGCAAATGTGAACTAATCTCTGCAATTGCCCCAAAAATTTTCGCACAAAAGAGTGAAATTCGGCGATTTTCCCTTAAAAGTATAAACGAATTTCTCTTAAATGTCTTTACGTTTTTCCCTTAAAATCCTCAGTGATTTTGCATTTAAAAGTACCCTAGGGGTTGGGGAAAACCACAGGGCGTTGTGCCTTGCGTTCTCTACGTTTTGGCATGAGAATTCGCCTTACAATCTTTCTCCTCATTGGCGGATGGGCCAGAGAATTATCTTTGCGCTTTAATGACCTGTGGACTGTGTTTCCTCCTCCCCCATCGTGTGGTGACAGTAATTAAACGCTGCATTTGTTTCCTTGTCCCAACGCACATCGGGGCTCTGATAAGTTTTTAAATTAATCATTTTTATATGCCATATAATTAGCCTCTATTACTTTATATACATACCTTGTGTATTTATATATTTGATATTTTAATATATATATATATATATATATATATATATATATATATATATTATCAAATATTATTATAAATGATGGAATATTTGAAAACAAAAACATGTAATTTTTAAGTTATATTAATTATATAAGTCATCCAAAGTTAGGAAGAAACTTTGGATAAAAAAGGGGATAAAAATCAACTCATGAATTTAATGCGATGTATGATTGGGTATGAGATTATTGCGTGCATTGAACAATGATGATGAGTAAATGATTATGCTTTTGATTACTCACGCATGTTGCAATAACGGTGATGCACGATTAATTGATTAATTGAGTAATAAAATTGATTTGCACGCCTTAATTTAAGTGGGTATGTGATTGCTTCACAATCATTCTCTTGCACCTTGGAATTTAATGTTGATTAATCTTGCGTCAGGAATTTATGTCGAAATGTGATTGATTTAGTAACTAGTTATCTCTCCCACCATTAAATAAGTTGACATGTGATTGTTCTAGATTTATTTACTCTCGCATGCAACGAATATTTAAATGTTGATGTATGATTGATAAAGATGATGAGTACCCATGTTCCATGATTAATTTGTGTTTAGCATTGAATGATTGATATAGTTGACGTGGACTTGATTGTTAGTGGGATGTAGACACCTCCTAGTTCCTTAGAACAGTCGCCAGATCTGAGACCTTAAATGGTCAAAATCAATTGGATCTTGGGCTTGAGCATTTCTTATGTGTCCTGGAGGTCCTAACCTTACCTGGTAGGTTGGGTGGGTAGTCATTTTATATTCTTTATCTGATTGATCATTGTTGTAAATTGTTTCAAGATGATTATGATGTGCTAAGCGATGATGTTATTTATGTTTATGTGTCTCTATCCTTTTGTTGACGCGTTGACCTTGTCATTATTGATTTCAATGCTGAGTAGCTGGTAATACTTTTACTTATGATGTTGTTGATTATGCGTTGCTATGATTTATAATGTCAACGTTAATTTACCTATGCTAAAAAACAAAACAAAAATTGCTTCGCTTTCCTAGTTGTAATAGAGGGGTCGTTACATAAACTTTTCATGCTTTTGAGTAGCTAATTTCCAAAATTGAAACATGATGAATGGATGGATGACTCACTTCCTCCCGCCTTGTAGTCTACATCCTCAATGAGTGTTAGGTAAAGAGAATCCTTATCCAACAACACAATATCATGTGGAGTCATTCATTTATCCTTATCATATAAAAAAATATTCAACATATTCTCAAGGAGGAGAAAGTAGCCTATCCATTGTAAAATAATGATATCCACATTAGACAGAAAATTTGATGAGCTAGCACCATATTTTAGAATGTTTGAAGCATTTGGAATGAGCTTGGTAACATAAGGTTCCATAGTGCTAGTTGTGAATAATGTCGTCAGATGGGATGAATAGATGGTGTGCTAAGGTTTGGGTTCATTCTATTTATATGGGCCTTCCCTAGAATCAAGGATTATGTTGTAAGCCAACTAATACTACAATATTGTTTCCACAAAATATGCCATGTAAGGAAGGGAACCGATCAAGCTTAAGCCTACATGATCTCTTTTTCATTAAAATTGGAAAGTATATGTCTCGGGCTATGTGACATTTATGTGCATACATTTTATTTTTATCCTTTTGGAATTCCATTTTGTGATGTCACCCAATAATTTTGAAGACATTGATGGTGTTGACAAAAACCATTTTTACCATTTGATCCACAACAAAATATAAATGCTTTCATATCTATTCATGTAATCTATGGGGTCACATTCATCAACAATCTTATCTTGATTACTGAGATGGACTTATTTTCTATCATTACCAGGAGCTTGCTCATCAGTTTGAAGAAATTAATATCATGTATTAGAGAGAAGGTTTAATAACGACACAACGATAATAGTTAAAAAATAATCTTGGAAGAGTTGATAGATGAATTGGAGTTTCTCTTAATACAAACCGGAGGATGCAAACATGGAGTTAGGGTTTTGGACCTTTCTCAAATTTTGTAATATCTAAAGGGTGTATCATGCCCTATAGAAGAGACCTTTTACGCAGGATTAAGAAGCGAGTACAATTTAAATAAAAGTCCCAAATGCTTATGCCAATAATTTAGAGAATGAACTAACAACAAGGCTGGAACCCATATTATGAATAATGGAATATTTATGAAAAGACATAGTCAAATCTAGTATTAAAATATGCAACAACAATTTAGCGTAAGTGCGCAAAAAGTGTGCACAAACAATCTAGGATGAGGAGACACCTGGAAATGCTTTTCCAACTAAGAATTCTTGACCAAAATGGTCGTCCAAATTGTCTTGTGCTCATTTTGGGTTGAATGACCTCACTGATTTTCTTGGGAGTTGTTCTTGAAAAAAGGTGGCTTAAAACCTTTATTCCTTTGATTCCTCTTTTCTTTCATCTTGTCATTCCAATATTTTTGGAAGACTGACCTCACTCTTCTTTTATTTAAAGATATTTTTTCTCTTCTTATTGTCTCCTCCAAATTGTTTGTGTTATCATGTTGTATCTTGTCACTATAGAAGGAGGGTAACCCACTCAAAAACCTTTGGATTTTGACCTTCTCATCCTTCATGAAGACCACATAATTCATCAAATCAAAGAACCTCTTCTCATACTCATCCATTTTCATGCTTCCCAACTTGAGTTCAAAGAACTATTTCATCTTCTTCTCATAGTAGTGATCTGAAAAACATTTCTCCTACAAATATTCTTTGAACTGCCTCCATAAAACCTTCCTCTTATCAAGGTGTTTGGATTTATTAAGTTGATCCCACCACATGAATACCTTTCCTTGCAAGTGGTAGGTTTCAATTCGTGTTTTTACCCTCGAGGGATAGTAATGTAGTTGTAAATCTTTCTTCATTTCCAATAGCTAGGACTCAACCTCTTCTCCCTTCCTGTGCTCACCATTGAAAGTTGGTGGTTTGATTTTCCCGAGTTCACCTTGCAAGATGTCTACCTCATGTCTTCTCCTCTTTCTCTTGATAGGAGACACACTTGGGATACTTCATGGTCCATAAATAACATGAGTTATTCTATTGGATTTCCCTGGGGAACGATGGTGTCTTCTCATACTCCTCGATTTCCTTTCATTCTCATTCTCATCCCTCTTGCTATGGGATCTATATGTAGTTGTCACTTGTCTAACACTAGATTATTGCTCTATTATAGAGTCTTTATTGGATTGTATATGAAACATGTTCAGAATTTGAAGTATCTCTTCCCGAGCCTTCATAATCGTTTCATTATATTCCCTACAGTTCTGCACTTCTCTATGTATGCTTCTCATAGTTACAAGCTCTTGTTTGCCTCTTCTTCCATTAGACCTTGTCTTATCATTTCCCATGCAGACATGTAAACCTCTAACCTCTTCGTCATGGATGTAGGACCCTTCGACATCCTCCATGACCATGTTTCTCATATCAGAACCAAAATAACTACCTAAACCTCTAAATTCTGAAAGAAAATGTGCATGCAAATACAGTTCTATTAGAAAAAAAATATGCACATACACAATTCTTGAAAAGAATGAATAATTTTTTTTCTTCTCTTTAATGCCACTAGTCATGTTGTTTTGCATTGACTGTAACTTACACTACTTATATTTATTTTATGTGTTAATATATGGATTCTCCTCCTCAATGCCTTTCTAGTGACTTATTTGTTAAAATATGAGCTCTAAGCTGAAAGTTATGGTCCAGGGAAGTTTAGATTGTTTTTCCTTTTTATCTATCTATGATACATGTCTAATTTTTCTTCTTGTTAATTTTTATGTACCCATATTTAAAATATGGATCCATGGTTTCCTTCTATTGATCTGCAACGACCCCTCATTACGACAACAAATAGTGGTTACAATAGAGTAAATATTTTTTTTTTTGAAACAAATGTTAGGACAAGTGAAATGCATCACAACATAATTTAATAACCACAATCAATCTCACCATAATCAAACTGAAAGAAACATCACTATTATTCAACAACCATATCACATGAACATAACATAAGGAAACTACCCGCCCAACCTATCCTGCAAGGTTAGGACCTCCAAGACACATAAGCAATTCTCAAGTCCAGGATTCATCGGATTGATTTTGACCACTTAAGGTCTCAGGAATGGTGACTTTTCTAAGTAACAATGAAGTATTTTAATCCCATCAATCATACATTTCTATTCAAGACTAGGATTATCAACATACTTAATCATCAATTTCATCATAATGAAAATAATAATCTACTCTACTTAATAAATATTTCAAGCAATGCTTAAGTGTAATTTCGAATAAAAAAATATTACATAAAGGTTAATAAGAACCTCATTAGCATAAATACAATCTTAGGAGTGGGAAGAGATCTAATTCAATGTTCATTAGTATCTTGTCAAGTCAGGCTCAGTCTAGGTCAAGAATCAAATCAAGTTTTCGCCATTTGCAATAATACAACTCCTATGTAAATCAACCATGTACCTTACTAACATGATATATCTTAATTAAGAATTCATAAGTACTTCAGATACTAGATACACTTCCAATCATAAAACCCCATAAGAAGATTTAATGTCTTCCTGAAGCACCACATACATAATTCAATACCACTTTAAGTATCCTCTTTAACTATAAGAAATCAATCATAATTAGAAACAATAAGCATTTAAGATGCATGCATACCATTTAAAGAACCATGAGAAGATTCAAAATCTTATTGAGCAATAGAAATATTCAAATGCTAATTTATCTATCCAAATGAATGCTTCCTTATATTACACAAACATTTAAAACTATTAACAAGGTCAACCTCATATTGAACAATAATAAAGACTTACACCAACCTTCAATCCAAGTATAATACTATAAGATGATCTCATAATAAGAAGTAATATAGCAAGATTTCAAACCAATCACATATCCATTTCAGGAACTAAGAAAGTCAACTCATATTTAAATTTCAATTAAGGTTTCACATACTAGATGACATAGCTTTATATAAGGGGATTAAAGAAGAAAAAATCACTTCATGTTATTACTATGGTGGAAAAGTGAAATTTGTTAATAAGCTAAGAATTAAGGTGGGCATCTCTTTACAAGAACTCTAAGGCTTCGGAAAATGCTCCAAATCATGAAACAATGAACAGTCTAGTTCAACACCATATCCGACACTTGATCCAGACCTGAACGACACTAAATTCTAATAAAATAATTTAAATCAACATGCAGTGAATAAAGGATTCGGGAAAGACAAGAGTTGGAATATGATAAAGGAAGAGGTTCATTTTATGTTATAGCAATATTTGCCTCACTATTGCTATCTTGCACATAGGGCCTTTTTCCATTTCCCTATGTAGACTTGTCATCACTTTTTGATGAATTCAGAGATAAAAATACATATTTTTCCACATATACGCGCCATATCTACTATACAACATGCGTATATGCAAACTTCTCCACTACAACCCGTGTACATCGAGATTTGTGCCAGAAAATACAAAAATGAAGTCGAGTTTCCACGTCACGACAGAAGATCTCTGATCCTTGGCCTTCCATATACTAGAAACGTTCCAACTCAACCCTTTAGTTGCATTTTGAAGAATATAAAATAACAATTCCGAGTTATGGAAAAGGGGAGAACACATTCAACTTTAAGAGCAAAGTTACTCTGGAGAAATTACTTCATATTGAGTCTACATCCCTTTGTTCCTCAAGTCTGAACACAGTGTTCAACCCCCAATCTCTTTCCCTATTTTTGAAGAGAACCTCATTGTCTCCATTCTATGAGCTTGCCTTTGGTGGAGTATTTCTATTAATAAATGATCAGCAAAAGTGACAACATTACATACTTCTGCGTCGGTCCTCCCAAAGGAAAGCTCATAGAATGGAGACAATAAGGTTCTCTTCAACAATAGGGAAAAATCTTGGGGGCTGAACACTGTGTTCAGACTTGAGGAACAAAGGGATGCAGACTCAATATGAAGTAATTTCTCCAGAGTAACTTTTCTCTTAAAGTTGAATGTTTTTTCCTCTTTTCCATAGCTCAAAATCGTGCTCTATAGTCTTCAAAATGAAACTGAAGGCCCGAGTTGGAACATTTCCAGTATATGGAAGGCCAACGACCAGAGATCTCTTGTCATGACATGGAAACCCAACTTCATTTTTGTATTTTCTAGCACAAATCCCGATGTACGTGGGTTGTAGTGGAGTAGCCTGCGTATACACATGCTGTATAGTAGATATTGCACGTATATGTTGAAAACTATGTATTTTTAGTTCTGGATTCATCAAAAAGGGATGACAAGTCTACATAGGAAAATGGAAAAAGGCCCTCTGTGAAAGATAGCAATGGTGAGGCAAATCTTGCTATAACATTTTACAATCATAGGATTTCTATTTTATTAGGAAACAAAAGATGATGCATCAATTGATACACCTTTTAAAGAAAAAGACAGTAAGTTTACACAGAGGCTTCCATTGGCATGGCAATGAACAGGGAGATTAAAGTAGATATTACATTTTCAAGAAGGACAATATGAAGAAAATAGAACCATCCAAACTCATTCTCGACCAAAATCCGACACTCAATCCGGTCCTAGATCCTGCACTTGACCCGGTATTAAAATGTTTGAAAATTTAATTTAATTTCAATCTCGTAGAAAAAATGATTTTCTAAAGGTGTAGTCTTAGAGGAAAGGATAGTAGATTTGATGCAGGTTCCATCAGGAAGTGCCAACGAATTAGACTCTAATAAATGATAACAAAAGGATTAGACATAAATTTACATAGAGATGTCATTGGGATGGAAGAGAAATTAAATTCCACGCAATGAGGTTTTCAAAGGAATACATTTCTAAATTCAATGACACACAACAATCAACACCCAAATAAAAAAAGGGGGCAACATCTCCACACAAGGAAGCAAGAGAAATCCCACATGCCAAGGATCAATTACTCATTCTGAAATTTCTAAATCACCATGATCCCATTCCCAGAAATTTCAAATTTTTAAACCATAAGAGAACGGAAATGCAAATTTGTTTGGATATTGATTCAACAAGACAATAAAATTAACTTTTGGCAAGCACAAAAATGGCAGTGACTAACTACACAGATTTCCTAAACCACAGATAAATATATATGATTCACAATTTAATAATTCAACATTTCCATAAATGTTCTCAATCAACTCAATTTGGATCTCAACACAAGTTGGAAATTGAAATTCATTTCAGCTAAAACCCATAAGTTTTGGGTCCTAAACAAAAGCTAATTTCCAAGCACCAAATACTAATCTATGCAATTTCCAATTGTTCCATTGAACGCAAAAGAATACATTCTCGATTTTAAATATGATGATATTGTAAACATAGTATATTCTCATAAAATAGTTTTCAAAGAAGGGGTTGCAAGGTCAATCAGTTCATCAGTATTTTTCCTCACAGATTTCCATTGAACACAAAAGAATATATCTCGATTTTAAATATGATGATACTGTAAACATAGTATATTCTCAAAAAATAGTTTTTGAATCAGGGGTTGCACAGTCAATCAGTTCATCAGTATTTTTCCTCACATAATCCATAAAATACAAGATTCTTTTAGACGTGACATACATGAACCATTTGTTTCATCCATCTCTCTTATATAAATTATAATTAAACTTTACATACTGATATGCATGTCGAAGGAAACAACCAAGAATACATTTTTATTTGGATATACGAATCTAATTACAGTGATCCAATAATTTCTAACAATCCCAAAGGTTAATATCAAGTAGGAGGTAACAATAGGATCAAGGATTGGCAATATGGAAAGAGAGATAATTTTTTTTTTCCAATTACTGAGTTGAGAATTTGAATGGCATCACATTCCATAAATTCCTTTTTACATAAAACTCCATCACGAATTTTTGAATTTGATATCAGAAATAAAATATAGTTTACGACAATATTTCTAGAAAATATCTATAAAAAGTTAACTTGTTAATACTACAAAACTTAGATAATAATATCATAATCGAAGAAGACGGAGTCGAAGATGATCTTCAACAATGGCGCTTCTTCCTTCCTCCCACTTGTTAATCATGAAGATATAACCGGTACCTCCTAGCCAATGCTAGGGGTACTCTTATTCCACCTTATCCCCCTAAGCCAAAAAGGGTCCAAGCATAAACAAACCAGAAACACTCTAGCTCCAAGATTGCCTTGCAAGATAGATCCACCACTCTAGATCAATCTTGGTATCCCAAATCTCACAAGTAAAACCAACCAAAGGATTTTGGAAGCATAACTTTACCAATAACCAGTATGTCCCCCTTTTCCCATCTAGATCAATTGCTTTATAGGAATTTCCTTACTGATACATGCCCACATGCATAATTAATTAACTTTTTAAATTGAATAAATTAGGATTATTCACCTTCACACTTGTCACCCTCTCCCCAAGTTGCACAAGTAATTACATATTTTATTTTAATTAAAATTCTATTTCCCTCACATTTCCCAACTGTGTTCCTTAAATCACTCTTAGTTGTCTCTTTATTCCCCAGGTTCTCATGTAATGGTTGTCTCCTCACTAAATTTGAGTTAGATTTAAAATAGGAGCCTTCTTCTAATTAGACTAGTGGTAGCTAGAATCTAGATACCATTCTATGTGTACATCTATTTTCTCATCCTTTATTTCTTTCTTATTTTTAAAATTCAATTTTAGTATTTTCTTGCACACATGTGCATTATATCAAATCTTTAGATTTATCTCACTTTTTTTTTTCTTTAGAATGATTTATCTCTAACCTTTTATTTTATGAACATTTTATTTTAGTCCCCTAACTAAATTTAGACTTAGGATTTGTCTTAGAATAGGCTTAGACATTTATGAGGATCTATAATTAATAAAATTACTCATTAATTAATTATTTAAATCCAACAAAGTCAAATCAATTTATTGTTTTCTAAGCCACCTATATTCATTGACTCAATATTTTAAATTATGTGACGTTTCCTTCAAGACACACTCTCGTGCTCCAAGGGTTCCACTCGCCTTTTGACTGGTTTTCATAGTTTTTCCAACCCTTGGAGTCAACAATTCACTCGGTTAACCTTTTGAGAGACTAAGCTATTCTAAGGAATAAGGACTCTACCTTATTGACTGTCCTTTAGAATCTTCGTGAGTGACTGTCTCAGTCTGCCCTCACGACATCGTGGACCTCTCAAACTAGGTAATTGTTAACCTATAATTTGGGCCACAATGAGAGTGCTAGTAGGCTATGACAGGGACTCTGCCACACCTCTCCCTCAATGTTTGGTTTTCTGTGCATGGCCCCTTTACTCCTTATGTGAGTTAGATTAACAAGCATTCATCAGCCTACATCCATCGAAGAAAAATTGTCAATGATCTATATACAAAATCATACTATAATCAATCATATGTGACATATGCATAAATGAAATACTCAAACCAAATGCAATTCACTCCCTAACTCAATTTAGAGTCCAAGGAGGTTCATTGATGCCATCATCATCTATAATGTGTCACGTGTCCCAGACACTCAGGTAAACTCATCAATAACATCTATCAATACATATATCAAGTAACAATAAATCACAACCCATTAACATCATCATATAGAATCCAAAGTCGAAATAAATAACATTGTACTATAACCAGATCACTTGCACACAAGTGTCCTCAAAGAATAAGTTGATAACATGTGCTCAGTAGAGAGGGATGTTACATACACCCCCTCTTGTTTTAAACTTTGTCCCGAAGTTGTACAATATATAAATTCTTTAAAATGTATTTGACAAGATCTATATGTCTAATCTATCAAACAAGGAAATTGTTGATGAATATCATATGCATCCTCCCAAGTAGCCCAGTGTGGACTATAATTGTCCCACTGGACCTTGACCTGATTGAGTATTCGACATCGTAGTTGTCGAATGCGATGGTCCAGGATGTGGATTGGCTCCACCACGAGAGAACCCTCATATGATACCTGCAAAGAAATCATAGCAATCACATTTGTAGGATCACTAACATAATGTCTCAAAACAAATACATGAAAAACATCGTGCATACACCTCAAAGAATTAGGCAAGTCTAGTCGATAAGCCACAGGTCCTTTCTATTCCACAAATTTGAAAGGTTCCACAAACCTAGGAGAGATTTTAGCACCCTTTCCAAACTTGATCGAATTCTTGTGCGTTTTCACCTAGAAGAAAACTCGGTCGTCGACTTCATAACTACGGTCAACGTGATGCACATAAGCATAACTCTTCTTCCAATCTTGCACTTCTTTAATCCTCTGTCTTATCGATTGCATTTTTTCTTCCATTTCTCGTATCACTTATGGTCCTACCAGGAACCTATCCTCAAGTTGATCCCAACTCAATGGCATACAACACGCTTGCTCGTAAAGAAACTCAAACGATGCCATCTTAATGGTACTATGATAACTGTCATTGTATGCAAAATCTACTAGTGGCAAGAATTCTTCCCAATGTTTATATTGGTCCATTACATACATACACAACATATCTTCCAAAATTTGGTCCGTTCTTTCTGTTTGCCCATCTATCTTAGGGTGATATGTTGTACTAAAATTCAGTTGTGTTCCCAAAGCCTCTTGGAAACTGGTCCAAAATCATCCCGTAAACACCGATCCTCGATCATATATGATCCTTCTTGGTACACCATGTAACCTTACAATATAGTTGAAAAAAACTCTATCTATGTCTGGCACCTGATACATCGTATGTACAAGTATAAAGTGTGCACTCTTCGTCAGAGTGTCAACTACCATGGAAATTGAGTCGTGTCTCCTTACCGTCTATGCCAATCCAACAATAAATGACCTCCCATTTCGATTCTGAAATAATTTGTGGCTTTAATAATCTTGCGAGATGTCTATGTTCAGCTTTCACTTGCTGACATTCTAGACATCTCGCCACGTAACTAACTATTTCTGCTTTCATTCCTTTCTAGAAGAATAAAGGATTAAGGTTTTCCTTCATCTTCATGACTCCCGGATGAGCCATGTACACTACTCTATGAGCTTCACTTAAGATCAAACTTCTTAATTCATAGTTAGGTGGTACGTAAATCTTGTTATTATACCTCATCAATCTATCAGTGTCCAATGTATAACCTTCAAACTTCGGTACCATCATGGTGTCTTGTTCAGTATTTTCCTTAACCTCTTTGTACTAATCATTGTTTATTTGTAACGCTAGAATATTTTCTCGAAGATTCGTCTTGAGAGGTATTACCAAGAATATGCGTGGTCTCTGACTCAATGCATCTTCCACTCTGTTCATCGTTCCTTTAATGTACATAATCTCAAAATCGTATTCGCTAAGTAATTCTGACCAACACCTTTGTCGTGCGTTCAAGTCACTTTGCGTAAATATATGATGTAATCCATAATTATCTGTGTTTAATTTGAATTTTCATCCAATCAGATAGTGTCTCCAAACTCTCAAGGAATATACAATTTCCAATAACTCCAAGTCATGCGTTGTGTAGTTATCCTCATGCTTTCTCCATTTCCTTAAAATTTAAGCGATCACTCGACCGTCTTGCATCAAAAATCCACCAAAACCTTCCTTGGATGCGTCTGTGCATAACAATAATTCCTTGTCCATGTCGAGGACTTTCAGTATCGACGTTGTAGTCAAAAAATCCTTTAACCTTTGAAATGCTTCTGGGAATTTCTCATTCCATACAAACTTCTTATTTTTCTTCTGCAATTTTGTGATCGGATTTGCTATCTTCGAAAAAAGTTCAGTGAACCATCGGTAATATCCTGTTAAACCAATAAAGATGCATACTTCTTGTATGTTATTCGATGTAGGAAATTCCATAATAGCCTCTAGTTTCATTGGATCTACAACGATACCTTTCCCAAATATGATATGTCCCAAGTAATGAATCTTCGATTGGTAAAAAGAACATTTCGATAACTTCCCGTAATTTTTTTTTTCTTGTAGACACTATAGTTCCAATCTTAAATGTTCATCATGTTCCTCTTTTTTCTGAGAATAAATCAATATGTCATCAATAAATTCTTGAACAAACTTGTCCAAGTATTCACAGAACACCCCATTCATAAACCTCATGAATACCCCTGGGGCGTTTGTCAGTCCAAATAGTAGAATTGTAAAATCATAGTGTATGAACCTCATCTTAAATGCGGTTTTAGGAATATCTTCCTCTTTAATTTGTAATTGGTGATATACTGATCCCAAGTAAATCTTTGAAAACACATTCGATCCCTTTATTTGATCAAAAAAATCTTGTATTCTTGGAAACATATATTGGTTCTTCATTGTCACTTTGTTCAATTGACAATAGTCAATACAAAGCCTCCATGGTCCATCCTTCTTTCTTACGAAAATAACTGGCACACCCCATGGTGACACACTTGGAATTATATGTCCCATGTCCAAAAATTCCTTCAATTTCATTTTCAACTCCTATAACTCAAGCGTTGACATCCAATATGGCATTCTTGCTATCAGTTTAGTTCCAGGTTTCAAGTTGATTGTAAACTTCAACTCTCTTTTGAGAGGAAAACTTGGTAACTCTTATGGAAACACGTATGTAAACTCTCATACTAATGGAAGGTTTTATAATCCTTCCTCCTCTCCCTTTTTATTTAGCGCTAAGATTGCATATAACTTACACCCTTTGTGCATGTTCTTCTGTAGATGTAGGGAAGAAATGAACCTCAAGGACACTCCCTGATTTGTTCCTACAATCACTCTTCTATGTCCCACATCATCTTTCAAACTTAACCATTTTGTCTTATAATTGAGTATCGCATTGATGCAGACCCCCTACCTCAGTCGTGTCTACGACCTCTCGATCATTGGTTTGTTCCTTTTTCTAAGACAAAATGACTCTTTGATTCCCTGTTGGAACCCTTCAAACAGATCCAAAGGTCCCTTATTGAAACCCTCCTGTGTGTCTGAGCACTAAGCATGTGATCCTCAACCCCCATGTGATCAAAGGCTATGACTACAGGCCTTATCCAAAACGTGCTCGTCGCGTTTTGCAATATCGAGGATTTCGATGTCAAGGTACCCTGTTCCTTTGAGTTTTGAAACCTAGAAAAGGGCTAGGGCTCTTGGATCCTCCCTTATGTCACCCTCATGTGACCACCACCCTATGACCACATGCTAACTCTAAAGCACTATCAGCTTTCGTGATTCGGGGATTCACGATGCAGGCTCTCCTCGCTTTTTGTATTTCGAAATGCCGAAACCCAAAAAGGACCTAACGGCTCTTTGGATCCTCCCTTTTTCCTTTTCCACACGACCCTGTCTTGTGGCCTAGGGCTAATCCTCCGAGTGTTTTGGCTTTCACAATTTGGGGAATCGCGATGCAGTGCCCCTTTCCTTCCTTTTCAAATCCCTGAAACCCAGTCCTTATGCTAGCCAAATCCAATGGCCATGCTTCCTCCTTGCCTCAATAGTCGTGATTGTTTCGCGGTTTCACGAGTCAGGACTTCATGCCTCACGACTCCTCCTTCCCTTGAACTCCCAGATCTTGAAATGCCAAAGTCTCCCCTTGAGAGATAAACAGTCCAGATTTCTCTTGAACTGATGATCACGATCCAACTAGATCGATGACTCACAATATTTCAGAGTTTTCTCTGAACCCTGATCATTTGCCACATGTCCTCCTCGAGGAACGGTCCCGATCCTTTCACGAAATCCCCTTTCATGAGTTTTTCTGCAGTCTTAACCCTTATTTTCCCGGTGTCCAAAATCCCGATGAATTTTGGATCTCTTCCACACGTCTTCTGAGATGGACGCTCCCTATTCTTTCGGGGAATCTCCTTTGTGATTTTGGGGAATTTCTCCCCTCTGATTTCCTGATGCCCAAATCTCCGATGGGTTTCAGATATTTTCCACGTGCCCTCCACAATGGATGGTCCTGATGCTTTCAAGACTTTGGAGAGTCCTCTCTCTTCTGCTTGTACGAGGGTTAAGCCTCATGTACCTTTTTCTGGATCCGGTGGTTCACTAAAAATCGACACTTCTCCCTTGAATTTTCTACTGTCCGTTCTACCCCTCTATGCGGCTTCCCAGGGATTAAATCCCATGCACCTTATTGTAGATCTGATGGCTATCAGTCCTCTACGCTATATCTGATGATTCATACGTATTCTCTTGCGCTCATTCCTCTTGGGTGTCTGGACGTCGTCTGAATAGTCCAGATCCAATCTTCTGTAGTTTATCCAATGATAGTTGTAGCTCCCTCCTGATCTTGCACTTCTTGCTTTCCCTTGGAATAATTTCAATGCTTGAAGGTGTTAACCTTTGATGCTTCTCTTCAACCTTTCCAAAGGTTCTATCCCTTCTGAGCTTCGTCCTCTCAGAGATTTAGTCCTGCGCACACCTTGCATTCGAGAATCTCGAATAACTCAGATTCGAGAATTTTTCTTGAAAAGAAAACTCCTTACACCCCCCTGGCATTCTTTTGCTCGATGCACACTTTGCAGAGCCTATAGAGTGTTCAACAACTCTAGTTCTTTCTCGACTCGACACAGAGTTCCTTCTATGCATGCTTGCACCAACTCAACACCCACTTGGCAGAGCTCTACAAAACCTTCAATGATTTTGTCTTCTCGCTGAACTCAAAACAAAGTTCCTTCTTGTGCACTCCTTGCACCTCTACTAATGAAGATTCAACGCTATCCCTCTTGAGATTTCCTGAGGTTGTCTCACCTTTGTCAATGCACACCTTGCGGACTATGTGCACTCCTTGCACTCAGAAACTCCAAGACGGGAAGAAATTGAAACTTAGGCAATTCTTCACCAGTTGTGCATTTAAAACATGAAATGCATAAAAACATGTAAACGCATAAACACACAGTATGCAGGAAATAATTCTCTTCTATTAATCTCTCTATGTATTTATACAAATGCTTACAAAGACTGGACTGTAACAAGTTTCAGTTCTATCTCTTGAGTTCTCTCTCCCTTTGAGATCCCTCCTATTCTCTATATCCTCTCATTACAAAAGAGGGCTCTCTCGAGCTTATCCTCAACCACCCTTGAGCCATCGCTATCTCAGAGTGGCACCAACTCCTACGGTTACATTACCCAAAAGGAAGTCACAGACTTGACTGATCTAGACTTAGCTACAGGTAATCATTAAAGGAAACCTCAACCACCACCTGTACAAAGGTGCGGCTTGGCATTAAAAGCCTTACAATGCAAATCCCCAAATGGGATTGGATTTCATAATTTTGAAAAATGAGAGGGCTGTGCCTCTCTCCTTCATGAATGCATGTTGGATGTGTTGGCTCGCTGGCACTTTGTTGAGTTGGAGTGATGCTCCTGCATCATGCATCATGTGATTCCAACCAGTTCATACTGATCACTATGTCATAAGATCCTAATATCGTGACATATAGGTTGAACTTCGTTACAAAACATCCCAAGTTAATGCTACAATCTATAACCTTTCCTCCAACCCTCTGTTTGGCACCCGAAGTCATTTCTATGTATCTAAACTCATCTTGATCAACTTCCTTTATCTTAATTCTCTTTAGTGTTACACTAGAAATAAATCTCTTTGTAGCACCTAGATCTATCAAAATAGTAAAGTTTTTATTGGCGATCATACCTGACGTATCGAGCACAATGGACTGGTGCTCAGTCTAGCAGTTGTTCACCATGACATGAATCCTATGGGCCTTGCCCAAATCTCCAATTGTAGTGTGGCTTGTTGATCTAGCCGCTCTGGAGTTCTCAATTAGTCAGTCTCGATGGTAATGTGTCTCTCCAAATGTCCAACATCCAGTCTTCGGTCCAGTACTCCTAGTCCTCGAAGTAGAAGCTATTGGCCTACCATTCTAAGATCCTAGTCTGTTTTGTTGAACATGCCTAAACTGCTACTGATGTTGATGCAGTGGTCCTTTGTAGGGAGTCCCCTGTTGAGGAGTCTGTCATCGTGGTGTCCTGAACATAGGTCCTATAGAAATATCTCAATGCCCTGAAGTTTGTTTTGATGGAGTCTGATGTTTTTTCGCTCCTGATGTCGCTTGCCCAGCTGATCTAGAAGGATTCATGCCCTGACCCCCGCTGGTCAACTCTTCCTGAGCTATGAGGGCCTTTTGTACTGCCTCGTGCAATGTCTGCAGCATTAAGATCCTCACCTTTGCACGAATGTTGAAGTTAAGGCCGAACACAAACTTGTTGACCTTTAGCTTCTCCATGTTTAGATGTGGAGCATACCTGAGTAGCTCCATGAATCTGGCCTCATACTTTGGCACCATGTGACCACCCTGTCGTAATGCGTTGAAGTCATTGATCTGGTGCTCAATGAATTCCTCTGAAAAATACCTCTCCCAGAACCATTCCTCAAACAACTCCCATGACACGTCTTCGACGACCACGTTTAGTTCAAGTAGGAGTGTTTTCCACCATATAAGAGAACTTCCCTTCATCTAAAATCCCACCACGTGGACCTTCATGTTGGAGGTGCAGTCACGAAGTGCAAAGCACATTGCCATGTTTTCCAACCATGACTTGGCGACTGAATCGTCTGCGGAACCCATGAATTCGGGAAACTTCACCTTCTTGAGTTCTCCATGAATACTACCACTACTAGTTGGAGCACGCTGTGAACCATCATTGGGTACAAATACTCTTCCCTCATCTCTATCCAGTTGTTTAATCAAGGCCTCTGACATCCTCTGAAAGGATCTCGCCAGCCCAACCACATCTCCCACAACAACCTGCTCCTAATGAAGGACTTGTTCTTCTCCTTGGGGGTTAGACCCCTCTGACATGGATGCTACTGGAGGCATCACACCTCTTATCCTAGCACCACACCGTCTACCTCCATGACACCCTCTAACCATGATTACCTGCATGGACAATTTTCAAAACTAAATTAGCGATACATTTTTAATCAAATGTTTATCACAATGGAAGGCGTAACGATCCAAATTAATAGGGTTGAACCTCGATCTGATACCATATGTAACGACCCCTCCGTTATGACAACAATTAATGGTTACAATAGAGTAAATTTTTTTTTTTTTAAACAAATGTTAGGACAAGTGAAATGTGTCAGAACATACTTTAATAACCACAATCAATCTCATCATAATCGAACTGAAAGCAACATCAATATTATTCAACAACCATATCACATGAATATAACATAAGGAAACTACCCTCCCAATCTATCCTGCAAGGTTAGGACTATCAGAAAATTGGCTTAGGTTGATGGAAAATTGGTATGGATTGTTGGTTGTCATTGATGTCAACCATTGAAGAGTGATATTGTAGATTGATGTCAACCCTTGGAGAAAGTTCGATAGCGAATTCTGGTAGCACAAAGGTTTGGGTAATGGACCCAAGATTTTTTCATGTATAATGGTATGAGTTTTAATATATTTGAAGCTAAGACTATTCTAGATGGATAGTACATTTCATTCTATTTCCGGTGGTATGTGGAACATCATATAACTCCTCACGGTTAGAGAGCTATGGCCATGAGAAGTTGGACAACCCAGGTTTTGATAATGGACCCAAGTTTGTTTGATGGATAATGGTACGAGTTTTGATATATATTTGCAGGAAAGACGATTCTAGATGGATATTACATGTCATTCCATTTCCATTGGTATATGAAACGTCACATAACTCCTCACGGTTAGAGAGTTATGACCATGTGAAGTTGGAGAACCCTCATGAGTCATCTAGAAGCCCCAAAAGGTCAAAGTATTCAAAGTGGTTTAAGAGATTTTATATGGCAAATAATAAAGTGAAGTGATGAGTGTACTATAATTCAAAGTAAATACAAAATAAATTATTTAAATAATAAAGTTAATGGAGAAATTAGAAGTGGGTTAACCCTAAAATAAGGAAAGTGGGTTAAAATGGTTAAAAGGTAACCCCTTGAGGAGGCTACATGAAAGTATAAATAAGAGGCAAGGCTCTCTTATTTTAATCACACTTTAGCATATTGAATATCTACAGGTGACTGAGGTAACCAAAGGATATATAAGCCTAATTTCATAGGGAATGTGAAGTAAAGAAGGCCAAAATTCAAGGGAGGATAAATTATTTTGATGATGCTTTCTAAGATATGTTATTTACAGGTCATCTCACCATTTTCGAAATAAATTTTTTTCTAGAATGATTCAGACTGTGAAATTGGGAGTCCATTGAGGAAACATATCCAAGTAGCTTTGGTACAAATTTCATCTTGTGGGTCGTTGTATTTTTGGAGTTACACTCCGTGGAAAATAGGGCTTGTGGCTAGTCCTGAAACTAGTTTAAAACAAGTGTTTCGGGTAAAAACGTCATAACTTCTTCATAATAGATCCAAATTCAGTAAGACAAATTTTTTTGGTTAGAGTACAATATTTAGTATTTTTTGTATGATTTTCATATCCATACAACAAATATTTCATGTGGGGCATGCTCCACAAGTTCACTCTCTAGAATAAGACAAAATTCAACAAGGTATGGCATTTTTTCTATAAATCCTTTTTTGAGAGGTTCCAAGTAGTGACACCTGAAAGAATTGCATAAAACACACTGAAGAACATTGTGTACTATTTTCAGATCTTTATTCATTCCATGTACATAGTTATGATTATTTCAAGTTAGGGTTCATGACTAATCCAAAACTAATCATGTGAGACCAAAGTAAAGTTTGATGAAAATGCTAGTCTCTTGTTGTTAAAGTTAAGGAAGTTTTGCAGGTTGAGGTACAAGTTAGTGCATGGTTTATGAAATTGTTTATGGTACAAGTTTATTACAGGTTGGTGCATGGTTGATGCACTTGTTTATGGTACAGGTTGGTGCATGGTTGATGCACTTGTTTATGGTATTGATTGTTTACAGGTTGAGGTACAGGTTGATGCATGGTTTAGGTTATTGGTAGAGGTTGTTTGGTGTAGGTTGATTGGTATAGGTTTACAACAATATATTTCACAATGATAGTGTGAAAGTGGTTCTATCATTCTACTTATACATCAGGGTGGTTAGACGGGGCAAGGATAGGTGGTTGTAGCCACCTTCTAGTTGTAGCTGAAGAACATAGGGGGTTGTAGCCTCCTTCTGGTTATATCCAGAGAATTGGGGAGTTGGAGCTTCCCTCAGGTTGTAGCCTGAGAAACTAGGGGGTTGTAGCTTCCTTCCAGTTGCATCTAGAAAACAAAGGAAGTTGGTGCTTCCAATGAATGTAATTCTTCAAGACATATAAGAAAAAACATTTTGTGGTTTTCTCCCGCTTTGNTATATGTTAAAAAATATTGTATTTCTCTATTACTGATTCACCACCCCTCTCATTAATCCAACAATTGGTATTAGAGAAGGTTCCTTCAGAAATCAGTTTAACCACTGAAAGGTAGATCACGGAGAGAAACAACATATATAAAAATGGAATACCACAGTTTGATGGACAAAAGTATGCATTTTGGAGCATAATGATGAAGACATATATACAGGCACAATGATTTGAAATTTGGCAATCAATTGTAGATGGATACACAACACCAATGGTTCCGCCAACAAATGACAAAGCAATGAAACTCAATCAGAATAATTCCAAAGCCACAAATGCACTTCTAAATGGTCTTGGAGAATCGATATTCAGTAAAGTTTCACATTGTAAATCCGATAAAGAGATTTTGGACAAACTTCGAAATATTTATGAAGGAGATTCAAAATTCAAAGCAGTAAAGCTTCAAACTTATAGAGGTCAGTTCGAACAACTAAAGATGAAGGAAGATGAGAACATTGCAACTTACTTTTTACGAGTCGATGAAACAGTAAATGCAATAT
>JASDQU010735392.1:177199-215029 GCA_032191745.1 Picea mariana
CAGCTCATCGTGGAGGAACCATATAGATTGTCATTGATGGGCGAAAGGCTCGAGGATATCTCCTATTAATACACATTAAACCAAGATTTGCATAGGATTATATTATCCCTTCCGAGTGTTGATTTCAAAATCATGAAATGTCGTTTTCATGTCGTCGACTTGGCATGTTCATGAAACCTCTGATCCTTAATTTCTCTTCATCATACCCGCCACCTTATCACTTATAAATATGAAATAATTAAGCTTTACTACTAACAGTTCATCATGCACCACCCATACGGATTGTCATTAATCAGCGAAAGGCTCGAGGAGATTTCCCATTCATAAGCATTTAACCAAGATTTTGCGAAGAGTTATATTATCAGCTCTGACTGTTCATTTCAAGCATCGTCTAGAGCAAAGCAACGTTATCATAAACCTATGGCATCATCTCGATAACATTTATGTGAAGATACAGTGAACATATTCAGGCGTGAGGACCAGAACTTCTAGTGGTCCAGGGAATATTTTTATTACTCAACCCCTGTCGCCCAGAACAAAGTAATTTGGACCTCTGGGATTGCTCGTGCAAGCTGTGTCCCTGATTTTTTTGACTGTAAGGAGTTGGTCTCTTGGTGCACCGATAAATTTATTTCAAACAAAAGAATTATTCCACTTCGAGACCGCTCTTTTGTTTCTTTGTCACCTCAAGTCTTTCGCCAGATGTTAAGATTGTAGGAGCCAACATTGACGTTAAAAGGAGAAGATTCCAAACAATTCCTAGCAAAGCATGATGATGAGTTGGACCTCTTGCCCCATTTATTGGAAGACCCAATTGTAGTTCATGAAGATATCACAAGCTTGCAGTTTAGTTCATTTAGAAATCCATTCCACAAAATTGCATGGTTGTTTACAAGAATAACGAGATAGGATTCCACAAAAACTATTTCCCGAATGGCTCTTTATATTTTGTATTTCACAGTCAAGGAACAAGCCATTTTTTATTGGGGCAAGTTAATTTCCCATGAAATCTGTTCCCAATTGTCAAGCTTCAAAAGGAAAAATAAATTTTATATGTCATCCTACTTAGTTTTTGCAATAGCACATTGCTGTCAGTTTCCGGAACTGTCTCTGTCCAAGAATGTCAATTGGGAATTCGACCCAGACACGTTCTGGTACTAGGCCCTGTGGAAGCACAAGGCCTCCCACTGTTTTTATGAGGTTTTTAATGGTTTCGTGGCTATTTTGAAAGTTTTTTTGTTTGGAGAATATGCTCCCCGCATATATGAACAGAAAACCAATTTTTGGACAGGAAGTGCACACTTGAACATTTGGATAATTACACTTTGATAAGGATTTTTGGCTCCAGGGAAAAACCTGCTCTCCTTCCATGTCACATTACAGATAGAATGTTTGTCATAGAAGTAGCACGAAAATACAACTACTGGTTGCATCTATTCCAAAAGAAGAGAAAAAAGTAGTTCATTCATTTGCCTTGGAAAGTCAGTTACTTCGTGTTGAAGAACATCAACAAAATTGATGAATTCACAACGCATTCTAGAAACTTGAATCTGAGATATGTTGAAAGCCTAAGAGGGTTCGACCCCGATAAAATTTTCTACAACATTTACAAACACTTGGCTTCGGAAATTTTTTTTTCAAAAAACACCTGACCGAAAATAGAGACAATGGTGGCAATGTTCTTTCTTCTAATGTTGATGACCTAGACACACTGCAAAGCAACACTAAATTGTACAGGAAATAGGGAAAAGGCATCGGTGACAAGAGTATTCAATCAGTGAATAACACTCCCAAAAGTATGACATCCCGGAGCATCGCTCTAATGACCCACCACAACAACAAAGAAACTCAAATTTCTTCAAACGGAGGAGGAGATAACAACCCTCCTCACTCTAAAATTGATATTTCTCACAATCTTCCAGTAGACAAGAAGAGAAAAAAAAATGTGGGACAGGCGAAAGAGCCCGAAATTCAAAGTGAGAACATGGAACTTGAGCCTGATCTAGATAGCGTACTCCACCACCTTGATCAGACCGGAGACACCATCTAGCATAGTCATCCAATGGACATATCTGATGCCGAAAATTTTGATGAAGATGAATCCTTTGTGTTCCAGAGCATTGTTTTTGACATCCAGTCCAAAAAAATGATTATTGAAAAAACAAATGTAAAAAATAAGAAAGGAAAATCTCGTTCATAGGTTAACCTTGCGAACATGCAGTCATCCCACATTTGTCAACTTCACATAGCGAGTGGAGATGCACTTCATGATTCCATTGGAGGGATCGAGGTCGAGAATGCTAGAATGAAGGACCGAGTCAAGGAATGGAAGAGGCTTTGATTCCTATTCCATTGCTTGCCAATCCTTTGGCAATAGCCATGTCTGTTGTTAGCACTCCATAAATATGTTCGGTTGATAAACATATGATGAAGGTAACTTTTTCAACCAACTTTTAGACTCGAAACTAGCCTTTCGGATCTGGAGAGGGCTCTCTCGGAAATGCCGCGGTCTCCGAATAGGATATGACTTTGAAAACAATGGATAGATTTAACACCTATTGTATGATGGGTTCTAGTTATATTGGTGCAGGAAAGTAAGACTTGGGATATGGATTTGATCTAAGGAAATGACAAAGACAAATGACTCAGTGACTGAACTTGAGAGGATAAGGTTAGGCGAGTAACAATCTTCAGTGTAAAACCAAAATGTGAGGTGGGAGAAAAACACAGGAAGTAACTCGGAGCACCACTGTGGGTGAATTCGGAGTTAACTTTAGAGAAAAACATTTTGTCTAAGTGGCACGAACAAGGGGCATTGTACAAAAAATCTGCAGGTTCGATAATTCGTTCCGAAATAGATAGAAAGAGATATGAAATAAAGATAACAGGAAAGAACATACACAAAGAGAGAAGAACAATACATCCAACTGTTACGACTAGATTCTTATCGTCAAGCTATAGGACTTTTGCATTAAATTTCAGTCAAAAAACTCAAATTACATACAATAGTTTTCGTCTACCAAATTTGCCCACCAACCCCATTTACATGAAAATGATCCCCATATATAGAAATATAATGTCACCCTTGGATTCTAGGGTCGAACTACTCTCTCCTAGAATCATGGTTCCTTTTTTCTTTGAAAGAGAACAATAACTTCAACGGATTCACTAAAAATAGAAAACCCGACTTTGCCAAATCATAATAGTAACCAAAATATTCTTTGCAGTCATCGATCATGATCAAAATTCGACCATATGGTTGTGATGAGTCATCATGTGAATTTTTGGACACTCTTCCATCCCTGCATAGCAACTCTACTACGCAACACTAACCTACAACAAAAACGCAGAGGAATGCATGGAAAACTGGGAAAACAGGAATTCAATATGACATCGTATGTCATTGATAAAAAACTATTTTTAGAAATGGAGCGAGGTTTTTCATTTAATATTGTTATAAAGAAAAACCTCTCTCGATTTATTTAAATTCATCTCCATCTGGTCAGAATACATGTCGCAAAACATGTCTCGGACAGGAAATCATGAAAGCTGCAAAATAAGTCTCAAAGATTCCTTTGAATCTCGCAATCCATGATACCTGTTGAAAATATGAGAGAGGTTTTTATTATTTGGTTTGTTATCAACAAACACCTCTCGGGGACTTTCAAAATTCCTCTCCAGTTGGTCGGAAAATGATCTTGAAGTTTACCACTAAACCAGTCATTTGTGCAGCGCGACTTGTAGCCTGTGCGCAGGAAAATCCTCTGCGCGAAAGCATCCTATGCGCGACAACATCCCACTGCGTGACAAAATCCACTACGCGATAACATCCTATGTGTGACAACATCCTATGCGTGACAACATCCACTACATGATGAAATCCACTGCGCGACAAAATCTACTACGCGATGACATCCACTGCGCAACAAGATCTACTGCGCAACGAAATCCACCATGCAACAAAAATCCATTGCACGATAGAATCCTTTGCGTAGCGCATAGAAAATGTTGCAGAACACAGTTGCAAATGGAAATGGAAATAATAAATGAAAACCTTCCTTTTGAAGATGACCCTTGGAGATGTTAGATGATGCCAGGTATAAAAACAATATGGGTGCTAATAGGCATGACTTTGCAAATTATTGACAAGCCTCTAACCTTAGCCATGAAAATCATGGTGCTAACAGCTGGCTTCAATGGGGATGCTATACTCGCTGTGAGGTAGCAAAGAACAGTGGTCCCAAACTCAACTTTCCAACTGTAACTTGTAGCCTGCACCCGCTGAAAACCCAAAACTGTATGTGCCCTAAATTGAAATCTAAAACTAAGCTGAAAATGAAAACTACATATTGCTCAAATAAATGTTCGTAGTACTGATCTTATCCGCACTCCTACCTACCCCAACTGTTGAAAAATATGTCAATCAAGTGAAATGAAAATTCCAATGCCATCATGCAAGAACTTTATCCACTTTTTTCTTTCTTTGCACATGCTTGTTCCAAAGCCTATTTACTGATAAGTCATTCAAAAATTTATCTATAAATTCAAATCTCAAAAAATCAAAAACATTGATATTGTTTTCTGCCTCCAACAAAACTGCAAATGGATCCTCCAGAATGTGCATAAAACAACAATCATGTTTCACCCCTTCCACTAAATCCTTGTTTTCATGTAATTTAACCTTTTGATTACCACAAAAAGGATGAAAAATATGTTGAGACTTCTAGAAATAACAATCTTCTAAATAAGAAGACAGTGTTGGCTGAAATGAAACCCCTAGTGGCAAGAAATCCATATCTAACACTGACGTTGATTTACCATCATATTTATTTCCCAGCTGATAGTTGATCACAGGCTGCAAATCTGAACTGAAATCACCTTCCATGTAATCAACAACAGGGTCATTAAAAGTATGTGAAATTTGTTGATCCTCTTCACTAATAATAACGTTCTCATGTAAAATAATGTCACTGTGAATGCAGTCAAACTTCATTGCTTCCTCTGTTATCTAATGATTTACTTTCAACAATTCAAAGGAAGAAAATCATAATGGAAGACAATTTTCATTTGCAATTCCATTACTTTCTTCATATTCAACATCATCCCTGGAGGATTTCTGGTTTGAAACATTATAAACATTTTTCTTCAGCAATTCGAAAGAAGAAAAACATAATGGAAAGGTTCTTTCACTTGATTCAAAACCTTCTTCATTTTCTTCACTGTTGTCATATGCACATTTTTCAATTTCTTTGGATTTCTGAGCACACTCATTTTCAGATTCATCTTCGACCAATGGTTGTAATTTTGAACTGATAAAACCTTCCATATAACAAGCAATAGGTTCATTAGACACATGAGAATATTTCTGCAATTTCTTCTCAATTGTTTCCCATGAATCAATGTGATTTTGCATCAATGCACATTCCTCTGCCTCAGTGATAATCTTTAAATTTTCTTTCAACAATTTAAATGAAGCAAAGTATAAAGGTAAATAATTTCCTTCAGTTGATTCAATATTTTCTTCATATTCTTGTTTGTAACTGTGATATGTAGGTTGATTTCTCTCATTACACTGCTGAAAATGAACTTTTTTGATAGAGAACATGCAGCTGGTTGTTTTAGGAAGTCAACATCATAATCATCATCATATTCATCATATAAAGACAAATCAACAACATCTGTAATGTCATCTAACAAGAAAAATCTTGGTACATCAACTTGCTTGTTTGTACAGGGGAAAACCCAGGGTTCAACACTACAACAGTGCACCAACAAAACCCTAACTACCAGCCCTTTCGGCAACACCTGCGAAGTAGATGAAGTCTCACCCGAGGTAGAGGCAGGGGTGGTTGCAGGAATCAAGTGTCTACAACCTTAGCTGGGACATAGATCTGTGATTATAATACTTAATAGAGCACTTAGCACTGTTAGGTCATCATTATTTAACCAATATCTACTTCACAGATGAAACAGAGCATCGCAACCTTCACCCAAATATAATGTATCTAAGAAATTAGCATAAATAAATGGATCAGATCTAGCAGATTCAAGCACTAAGCACATTCACCTATGTCATATCTAGCATCCAGATTCATCATAAGCACAAAGCATAAACAGATCTATCTATCTATATTAAAGCACTTAGCAAGTAAAGACATAAACACATCAGAACATCGCACATAGTAGAATAACATAGTATTTACATGGTTCAACCCCACCCTCAGGCTATGTCCACCAAATCTTCTTCTTTATTATCTTCAATTAGTCATCTAAATGCATAGATCCACAAAAACCCTACTTCGCATAGGATAGGATATCTTCGTGCACCTCGCAAGATCCTCCTTCCTCGAGCTAGGTCTAGCACAAAGCCTTTCACAATCAGTTATAACCACTTGCACTTAGCTCTACAAGCTTCTCATAATATGCACAGAGCATCTACAAACCATACTTGCACTTATCACTTAGCTTATTGCCCCCCCTACTTATGTCACCTAGCTACTTATTCATACTTTACAAAATAGGCCTAAACATGGGTAAACCCATGGGCCGACATCCCATACCTGTTACATAATCTAAAATCCCAAAAAGGGGCTGAGATCCCTCGATCTCTTCTTCATCCTCCGCTTTGCCTTCGACAGGCTATCGAAGTCCCAAAATAGGTCAACTAGACCAAGGATCTCCCAAAACTTGGTCAAGGGAGAATAGGCCCCCAACACTCACCTGTGACTCGTCCCGAGTCACTCTAGTCTGACTAGTTCTTCTTCGAACGCCTCGAGCTTGGCTCGAATTTCTTTGACTTGTTGTTGTGCTATGACCCCTTGTTCAGCGAACTCTTGGATGATTGCATCATTGATAGGTCCCTCTAGACGTTGTTCAGTTGTAGTGACAACCTTCTCTAGCAATGCTCCTTGGCCTTTTACCTCTGTAAATAATTGATAGGCCTTATATTGTATAGGTTGGAGCCTTTGAGTTACTTCCATAACTCTGCTTTGGATAGTGTGGATCTACTATTGTGTGATGCATTTCTTTTAAGAGAACTTCATTCTTTCCATAGGTGACAGGGGCTTCAGCTGTGCCTGTATCTTTTCGGCTTGATACTTTGCCTCTTGGAGCTGCGACTCCAATGCCTTAAATTCTGGGTTCTCTATGATTTGTTCATAGGTCTGGGCATTATGATCAGTGAGTTTCTTACATTCCAAGGTAAGAGCCTTTATCCTTTCAAATGCGCTCTAGGCGATTGCTTCTCTTTGGTCTCTTACATCTTGTGGGGTCTCAGGTACAATGCGTAGCTCCAAATCTATTATGCATTGTTGTAGTTGTTGGATGGCTTCTGCGAGCTAGTTCACTTGTTGTGTAACTTGGTCTTTTGCCTTGATTTCTAAGACTTTCATAGAGAAAATTTCTCTGTTGACCGCTTCTTTTACTTCAAGTTGCTCCGTGAGAAACTGTTACTTTTATTGCTGTAGCTGTTCTTTTTCTTCATCAAACTTCACTTGGAGAGCAAGATTTTCCTGTTTTGCAGCACTACGTTTCTCTACGAGTACTCCTTGTACTTGTGTCAAAGCCTGGGTGGCTTTCTCTGTTTCTTCCTGTGCTCGTCGAAGGAGAGCTTCGACTGTATTGGCTAGGTGGTGGAATTGAGCTGGCCCATTCCCCAATTCTAGTTCTCCCAACACAATGGAGACTACGTGGATGGACTCTAGGGCCTGTTGTACCCCTTGGAGTTCAGTCTCAATTCAATCATACACCTCCTCTTGCTTTTCTTCTTGTTTCTCTACCTATTTCTAGTGAAGCATCTTGCAGGGCTACTATGAGGAAGTCAAAGTCATCAGAGGTGAGGACAGTCTGCATCTTGGTCATGGTGGCTTTCACTTTCTTCCAGGAGGAAGGTTTCAGAGGCAAACCTTTCCTCTTCTTCAGGGGATCAACCTCGTTTCCTTGCTTCTGTTCGACTTCTTTGTCATCTAACTCTTTGCCATCACCTCCTTACTCTGGTGATATGGGAGCAGTCTTCACAGATGCACTGTCTAATCCTTGGACCTCTTCGTTCTTCTTTGTCTTGCTAGGTCTGGGTGTATCCTTCATTATTTTTGGGTTGTCGATGTCGGATATCTCCGCAAGGTCTGCTGGAATAAGGAGGTCCACCAACCAGTCCTTAGTGACCTCCTCCAAGTCCTCCTCCGTCAACTCATAGTAGGATTGAAGCTATTGCTTATGTTCATCGACGTGTGTTGTGATGTAAATAAAATGATGATCTGCATTGAATTTCATCAAAGGCATGAACCGGTGTAGATTGTTCGAAGTCATGCGAGGTTTAGACTGTTTATTCATATCTCTTGAATACCACAGTGTACTAAACTTCACGACTAGTGGGTCAAAAGGCTCGATGTCTGGGAAGGTCACACCTTCCGGTATCTCCCAGGCAATAAAAGCTATAAGAATCAAGAGCTAGCTGAAATGAAATTCATATCCTTGATCCTGTGATTCTCTGCAGTCGAGTTCTAACTGGTTCACTAGGTACTTCGTTCAGTTCATCTAAGGCCTTTCGTGCACTTCCCTGCGAGGTCGACTATAAAACCGGTGACTTGGGTAGGTCGATTCTTTCTTACTAACATCCTTGCAATCAAGTGACAGGTGAGGTGCATTGTGCCACTCTGAATAGAAGCTACCTTGTAGCCTCACATTCCCTTCTTGAAATTGCCATAAGTGTCCTTGATATTCTATGCTAGAGCATGATCCATGACTTTTCTGTGGTAAAACTCTTGTGGATTAGGTCCTTGCATACTCAACCCTATGATCCGACTGATCAACGTCAAATCAACTGTTATACGATGGTTTAGCCACAAATAGACACCATGGTAACAAGAAAGCAGCAGCTTGACATAGGCATTCACCTCCTGGTTTCTTCCGAAGTGTGGGATATTCATGATGTTCAGCAAGGTGGACTGCTCAAGGTTATGGGTCCATTGTTGAGGGATGATCTTAAGGTCCTTCCCTTTTCTTCTGTTCAGGTACTTATGTGGAGTGAGCATGTTATAGACTTTGCGATCTCTGAGGTTGAAGTCGTTGAACTTCAACACTGTAATCTTATCTTGGTCTGCTCAAACTGCGTGGATCCCCTTCGGGAGGTACACAGTGACCAAGACGTACACAAAATCTCTAGGTACATTGTCTAGATTTACTGCCTCACTCGGAGGTGGAATATAGGCGGGTAATATAGTCGGGATCAATTTGGCATCTGCTGGATCATCTCTGTGCTAGGTTCGATTTTCATCTGATGGTCGGGATGGTCCAGCTCCATGAGCAGTTGACAGTGAAGCTAGAAGTCCTCTCATCGATGATGCTTGTAAACCTGTAGACATCGACATGACTCTTTCAGTCATGAGGTCGATCAAAACTTCTTCAATAGCTTCCTCTCAGCGCTCAACTCATCTGACATATGCTCTCGGAGTTAACAATCTCGGTTTCAGAGAGTAACTTAGACACTGCAATAGAATAGATAGAAAGAGTGCAATGATCACTTTATAAAATAAACTTATTCTGCGGGCTCAAACTCTCAGTTGGAAAAAATGTTGTCAGTGCATGGCGCAATGGGATAAATAGGTGACTCGGCCATGGGTTGCTTGCAACGGGTATGAAGCCTTCATTAACTCTATTTTGTCCATTATGGCACATTCCCAATGGTCAAATGGCAAGTTGTCTGTCCATAAATGTCTTTCTACACATTCAGAGTTTTGGTCTAACGGTTATAATGTCCCCAATAGCTATATTGCTTCGCCATGGCGAAGTGTCATGTGTCGTTTTTCTGATATTCTGGCGAAGCTCCAATTTTGCAAATTTTCCTTCTACGATATTCCCTCTAGATCTTTCTACAACTTAGTTTTCTATTCTTCTTTCCAGTGAGATTTGTCTTGGTATTCCTTTTCCCATTCTGATTCTTATCTTCTTTTGACATAGTGACTTCACGTTGTTGAGATTCTTTCCTAAGATTCGAGGGTGATCCTTCTTCTTTATCTAGGATAAGTATGTTAGTCTTTTGTGGGTCTTCTAGTCTTCTTGCAACTTTGACATCTGGGTCTCTGGTGTTAAATAGCTTCAATCTGTTATTTTGTTCTTCAATTAAGTGTGCAATCCTTCTAGTCATGAAATCTTTTAACTCTTGCTTCTGTTGTTCTAAAACTTCTTCTTCTTCCTTCCTTCTGGCTTGATCTCTTTCAATCCAAGGTTTTCCTACTAGCATGGTAAATGGAGCGTTGTCCTCAATAAATTTAATGATCTCAAAATCTTCTTCTGTCAAAGTTCCATTGACATTCATAGGTATATGAGTGAGCTTCCCACATAGGGTTATCGGTTTTCCTTTGAATAGTCCTATTCCTTCTAATGAAAGAATCATATCAGGCCTCCCTATAGCTTCGCAAGTTCTCTTTGTCATGATATTCACCTGTATTTCCTCATCTAGAACATGGTCAATGTCGAAGTCTCATATTCTTGCTTCAATGCATTCTTTTTCTTTGAATATCTCTGATAATCTGACATGTCGGTGGTCATTCAGGGTTTCTTTCATCTGTAGCAATAATTTCTCTGATTCTTCCTAGGATTCTCTCATAATATTAGTTTTTGGATCTGCCTTAGGGTTTTCTTGTCTCGTGTTCATTTCCTCAAGCTTAGCAATCATTCTAGGACAATCCAATACTTCATGGTCCATATCTTTGCAACAAAGACAACTGGGTCTTATCCCAGGGCATTCCTTAGTAAGATGTCCTAGTTTTCTGCAACTGTAACAAAGGGTTAATCCTCTCTTTCTTTTAAATGATCTCCAACCTTTCCTAAACTATGCACTAGGATCATGGTAGCTAACCTGCAAAAAATTCTTTCTAGGATCCTACATCCACTTGTTAGTCCAAACATTCCTTCTATGCATAGGTATAACATATCTTTAACTATCCTTATCAGATCTACATATATCAAATCTTCTTTCATCTATTAGTGCCCTAGTTTTCAAGCTAGGACAGAATCTATCAAACATGCCTAGATCCATTCTTTAGAAACAAAATTTTCCACTTATCTTACTTCTACAGAGCACAAAGCTTTCAGATATAGAACTTTTCAATATTCTTACCTTTATCAAAGCACAGAGCTTGTAGATCTTACCTCTTTTAATCAAGAATTCTCACTTTTACCTTTCTCAGAGCACAAATCTTTCATATCTTACCTCTTTTCTTCATATCAGACTTCATTTCCTTAGCACAGAGCTTGTCAAACTAAGTAGAGTATTGTGCACTAGAGAAACAGATCTACGCACAGAGATTTCACAATTTCAGGTCGGATCTTTGCACAAAGCTTCATCTTCCTCAGTTCCCAGCAATCATAGTTTCAGGTCCCGGCAACGAAACCATTTGTTGGCACAGGGGAAGACCCAGGGTTCAATGCTACAAAAATGCACCAATAAGACCCTAACTACCATCCCTTTCAGCAACACCTGCAAAGAAGATGAAGTCTCACCAGAGGTAGATGCAGGGGTGGTTGCAGGACTCAGGTGTATGCAACCTTAGCTGGTACACAGATCTATTATTATAATACTTAATAGACCACTTAGCACCATCAGTTAATCATTATTTAACCAATATCTACTTCGTAGATGAAATAGAGCATCACAGCCTTCACCTAGATCTAATGTATCTAAGAACTTAGCATAAAGAAATGGATCAAATCTAGCAAATTCAAGCACTAAGCACATTCACCTATGTCATATCTAGCATCCAGATTCATCATAAGCACAAAGCATAAACAGATCTATCTATCTATATTAAATCACTTAGAAAGTAAAGACATAAACACATCAGAACATCGCACAGAGTAGAATAACACAGTATTTACGTGGTTCACCCCCACCCTCGGGCTACATCCACCAACTCTTCTTATTTATTAGCTTCAATCAATAATATACATGCACAGAGCCACAAAAACCCTACTCCGCATAGGACAGGAGATCTGCACGCACCTCGCCAGATCCTCCTTCCCCGAGCTAAGTCTAGAACAAAGCCTTTCACAATCGGTTACAACCACTTGAACTTAGCTCTACAAGCTTCTCACAATATGCACAGAGCATCTACAGACCATACTTGCACTTAGCACTTAGCTTATCGGCCCCCCTACTTATGTCACCTAGCTACTTATTTATACTTTACAAAATAGGCCTAAACATGGGTAAACCCATGGGCCGACATCCCATACTCGTTACATAATCTCAAATCCCAGAAAGGACCCAAAAAGGGGTCGAGATCCCGTGATCTCTGCTTCGTCTTGCACTCTGCCTTCGACAGGTTGTCAAAGTCCCAAAATAGGTCAACTAGACCAAGGATCTCCCAAAATTTGGTCAAGGGCCAACACTGCTCTTCAACAAGTTGATTTGCAAATTCATTTTCGTGATTGTCTACAAATGAATACATAAAACAATCGGCCCTGTGCTTATCATGGGATGGATCATAAGCTAAATTAACACCTTCTTTTTCAATAAATGGAACATAATCCTTTGCAAAATCATCAGCATTTAAAGCTTCAAGATGACATATGATATTATTAACCCTCTTCTCAAGATTTAAATCAATTGTTCTTGGTTCATATTCATTTTCATGTTCTTTAGCATCCAAATCCTCATTTCGAATTTGTTTACATGCTTGAATATTGTCTTCAAGTTCCTGAGCATTGTTGAACATCTGCTGCAAAGACATAGACTTCCTCTCCATCAAAATAAAAGATAATTCTGATTGAAAGGTTGTTACATAATGGAGCATGGCGTCAACTTCAGAAGGTTGGACTTCTTTAGGCAGTTTATAATAAAGACTAGAAAACCTCCTACTAAAATTTGAGATAGTTCATCTTTCATTATTCTCATGGCATAAAACTCTAAAAGGAGTAGATCCCATGACTTTCTCTCACCCAAAAATCTACTTAAAGTTTCCCTCAATTCATCCCATGAGCTAATTGACTGAGGCTGTAAATGTCTGAACCATGCCTTGGCATCTCCTTGTAAGGACTGAGAAAAGGCCCTCATAGACACATCATCATGTTTGATCTCAAAAAGGTCTATGAATTCTCAAAGACCTGAATATGTTTTTTAGCTGAATGTCCATCAATATCTCCATCGAACCTAGGAAGGTACTTATAATGTTTCAGAGGAAAGTCATGAAGGATGGAAGACAATTTAAGAGGACTGTATATTTCTTGAATCTTGGAGGGTGTAGGATTAAGAACAGAAGGTACAAGCTCAGCTTTGGTTTCATTAAGCTCACAAGAATGATCATGAGCATCATATGGCTCAGAGGAAGGAACTTGGTGATTATCAGTTATACAAGAAGGAGGAGGTATACCTACAGTTTGCAATGAAGGATATACAAGGGTATATCTATGGGATTCATTTGAATGCAATAAGTGAAGAAATATTATTTTGAAAAACTCAGGAAAGGACAAGAAGATATTGATAAAACAAAAAAGTACTTCTTGAACTAAACTTAAGCTCGAGTACCTTATTTTTCCATACTGCTCTTCTATATCTCTGTCAACGGGTCTCATTCTCCAATGGAGTCTTTGAATCACATTTGAATCTTGATTAGAGTCACCATGAAAAATTTAGCTCTGGATTCTTCTACGAGTGGAATCACCTTCAACTGATTTTCTGATGTGTGGAGTCGCCAGAGAAGAAATAAAGCCAATATGTGCCTAAGTAATTACTTCTCTCGGACCTTAGAACTGAAACGTTGTCATTCATCCCAGGGAAAGTTTCATTCAATTTCATCCCCGACAATGGTGCCATAATGTTATCACTCTATAAATCAGTTCAGTTGATAAACAGAGGATGAAGGTAACGTTTTCAACCAACTTTCAGACCCGAAACTAGCCTTTCGGATCGGGAGAGAGCTCTCTCATAAATGGCATGGTCTCCACACAGGATATGACTTTGAAAACAATGGCTAGATTTAACACCTATGGTATGATGGGTTCTGGTTATATTGGTGCAGGAAAGTAAGACTTGGGCTATGGAGTTGATCTGAGGAAATGACGAAGACAAATGAATCAGTGATTGAACTTGAGAGGATAAGGCTAGGAGAGTAACAGTCTTCAGTGTAAAACCGTAATGTGAGGTGGGAGAAAAACACAGGAAGTAACTCAAAGCACCGTTGCGGGTGAATTCAGAGTTAACTTTAGAGGAAAATGTTTTGTCTAAGTGGCGCGAACAAGGGGCGTTGTACAACGAATCCACGGATTTGATAATTCGTTCTGAAATAGACAAAAAGAGATATGACATAAAGATAATAGGAAAGCACATACACAAAGAGAGAAGCACAATACATGTAACTGTTACAACTAGAATCTTATTGTCAAGCTACGGGACCTTTGCATTAAATTTCGGTCAAAAAACTCAAATTACATACAATAGTTGTCGTATACCAAATTTTCCAACCAACCCCATTCACATGAAAATGATCCCCATATATAGAAATATAATGCCGCCCTTGGCTTCTAGGGTCTAACTACTCCATCCTAGAATCATGGATCCGTTTTCTTTGAAAGAGAACAATAACTTCAACGAATTCACTAAAAATAGAAAACCCAACTTTGCCAAATCATAATCGTAACCAAAATATTATTTACAGTCATTGATCATGATCAAAATTAAACCATATGGTTTTGATGAGTCATCATGTGAATTTTTGGACACTCTGTCATCCTTTCATAGCAAGTTTGCAACACAACAGTAACCTACAGCAAAAACGCAATGAAATGCGTGACAAACTAGGAAAATAGGTGTTAAATATGACATTGTATATCACTGATAAAAAAATATTTTTAGAAAGTGAGAGAGGTTGTTTTATTTAAGCTCATTATGAATAAAAACCTGTCTCGGTTTCTTTAAATTCATCTCCAGTTGGCTGGAATACATGTCACAAAAACAAGTCTCAGACAGGAAATCATGAAAGTTAAAAAATAGGGCTCAAATATTCCTTTGAATATCTCAATCTGTGATAGTTGTTGCAAATATGAGAGAGGTTTTTATTATTTAATTTTTTCTCAACAAAAACCTCTCGGGGATTTTCAAAATTCCTCTCCAGTTGGTCATAAAATGATCTTGAACTTTACCACTAAAATAGTCATTTGCGCAGCGCGACCTATAGCCTGTGCACAGGAAAATCCTCTGCGCGAAGGCATCCTATGCACAACAACATCCCACTACGTGACAAAATCCAATGTGCGATAAACTCCTATGCGTGAAAACATCCACTGCGCGATGAAATCCACTGCGCAACAAAATCCACTGTGCGATGACATCCACTACGCGACAATATCCATTGCACGAAAAAATCCACCACGTGACGAAAATCCACTGCGTGATAGAATCCTTTGCGCAGTGAAGCGTTCTGCGCAGCGCGTAGAAAATTTTGCAGCGTGCAATTGCAAATGGAAATGGGAATAATAAATGAAAGCCTTCCTTTTGAAACTGACCCTTGGAGATGTTAGATGATGTCAGGCATAAAAGAAATATGGGTGCTAATAGGCATGACTTTGAAAATTATTGACAAACCTTTAACCTTAGCCATGAAAATAATGGTGCTAAAACTTGCCACCCCTACAGCCATGTTAAAAGGATCCTCCAGCCTCCTTGCATCTTGTAAAGGATATGTGGAGAATAATATCAAGAAAAGAATGGAACTAGTTACTAAGGCATGGGAAACATCACAAACCATGACTTCCCTTGGAACCGGGGCACATAATTTTCTCGAATATTTGCAAGCGGATTTAAAAGATGAAGAACATTTCTATTTAAACACAGTCCTTCATTTTGGCACCATTGTCAACAATATGTCAAAAACAAGAAGAAGACAAAAATATATTCCATCCAAAAATCAGATTGATCAATTAAATGCATGCTGGAAAGAAAAAATAAAGAACCTGCATCTCATTGTTCAGTCATGTGAAAAATCCATATCAAGAAAAGAAAAATTATTCACAAGGATGTCTAGAATAAACTTAGCCGGAAGGACCAATGACTTCCAGGACCCCAACTTAATCGTCAACTCCTTTCCCTTAACTAGGCATGACTTCGATAAAAAGGTTGATATGTTTAAGGCATTGTCTTTGGAAAAGTTTTACAACATCCCTGAATATGGTAGAGATCACGTCGACGACTGGCTATTCGACTATTCATTACAGAATAAGGAAATTGATCAGGCTCTACGTAATCTTTCTATCGACTTCGGGGAATTAGAAAATGAACTTTTCAACATAAAAATCCAAAATGAGATCAACGTCGCCCCAATGATAAGATACATTGAAGAATGGATCGAAAGGGAATTGAAGCAGACTATCGACGAAAGGCAACAGAAAGTTGCCACAATTCCAGCGGTCATCGATGACATCAATGAAAAGGCATCTGCAAGGAAATAGCAAAAGGGGTCATATGTACCATCACTGTAAGTCTATTGATCACATCCTTCTTTGTTTATCAACCCAATTATTCCACTTTTATAAATAGAAATGTATAGCCAAAGACTAATACCTTTCAATTTTTATTTTTTCAGGTATTGCACTCTATCGTCACCCACTTCTTCTTTCTATAGTCTTGTTTCTTGTACATATTTCTCTTTTGGTCAGTGAGAGTCCCAATCGCAATCTGTATGACAAACGCATTGAAATTTCCAAGAATATGTAACGAACTTTTACTTTTTGATATATTTCAAATAAAACTGTTTTTTTATCTCATTTTATATTTATGTCCTCATACATTTTTATTTTTCACCAGTCTATATGAAAAATGCATTTAAATTTCCAGGAACTTGTAACTTATTTAATATATTTCAAACTAAACTGCTTTTTTATCTCCTTTCATATTTGTGTCGTCATAATTTTTTATCTTCCACTATGCACAAATTGTATTTTGTTATATATTTTCAAAAAATAAATGGGGCTCTAGAGCCCACGTGTCATTTACTGCATGGATACCACCTGTGCTTCATGCTTCTTGTCATATCTTCGCTGCAGTTTCCATCTACCTCTGCTACTTTTTCCTATCCCAATTCAACCCGACAGGGACTACGCTACCACACAACCTGTTTTTCTTTTAAGTTTTTCACTTGTACTTTTAATTTTTACTAACTTTTGTTTCAATTAAATGTCATACAAAAGAATTATTTTATTTATCTAAGCAGTTTAACTTCTTCTTTTTTTCTTTATTTATTTCAACATTTAAAATAAAAACAAAATAAAAATTCAATCCACTTTGTTATTTAATTTAAAATAGTTTTTGTAAAAGATTACTAATTTTTAAGTTTCTTTATTTCATTTAAGTTTTTTATTTTAAAATTTGTATTATTAATTCATATTAACTTTAGTTTAATCTACATTTCACTCATTAAAAAGGAAAAATACATAAAAAAAAAAAAAAAAAATTGCAAAAATCATAAATGAAGATTCATGCTTAGACTCTTTAGCTTAGGGTCTAATGCACTTTATTTTTGGGGCTTAAAACCTAGGGAAACATTCCCACCTCTTCTCGCCTAGCCTCATGGCAGGTTGAGATGTTGGTTTCAAAACACTCTTGTTTCAGCATCAACATATTTTGGAAACCATACTAGGGAGGATCGTTCAATGATTCTTACCTAGTCTTGTTTTAATTCTTTCAAACCCTCTTATATCATCTCCAAGTTTCTATGCCTTAGTTGATTGGAAGTGTGTTTAGTGGTTGTAACGCTACGGTTTCGACTGATAATCCTGGGAAATTCATTCACAATTATGGAATTTTACAATTTGAGGAAGACTTGGACAATCACCCATGGCTTATACCTACCCCTTTGAATCTTTCTCACCTTGTTAATCCTTTGCCTTATAAATTCAAGCAACATTTACCTTGGTTTCTAGGTGATAGAATTGTTACAGTGGAAGATCATCTTCGTTCATTTTCCAACGCTTGTATCATTCTCAGAGTTAATGAAAATGATAGTTGCACGCTCTTGTTTATGAACACCCTTCAAGGTAATGTTACTTCCTCATTTTCCAACTTACCTGATGAACACATCTCTACATGGTTTGAAAATATTTATTGGTTTACATCTACTTTTGAGCACCTTGATAAGCCTTATGAACACCTTAAGCGATTTAATCATTTTCACATGAAGGATAATGAAAGCATTATTGCATTTAATCTTATATTTATCAAGTTTTATACTTGCATTCCAATGTCCATTCACCCTACCAACATGGATACCCTCTTGCATTATTAGGATATATTCCCCCCTCTTTACCCTAGGCACTTGGAGGAAAAAATGTTCAAAATCTAGAGCTATCCTTAACCACTTGTCTTGACTTCGCAAAGAAATTTCGTAGAACAAGATTCTCCTTTGTTGGTTTTGATTCACAAAAAAAATTGTCATCTTTAATTCCCATCATATAATATTTCTAGAATCACATGCTCTCCCTTGAATATCAATTTTCAAATCAAGCCTACCTTGAGAGATCCTTGGAGCCCTCTTACCTAAAGCCTAATTTTAATTCCTTCACTATTTGTGACCAAGAGTTTGGATGAAAAGATGATCGTGACCATATCATGATGCTTAATGATCAATGCATCTCTAAAATCCCAAATACTATCATTCTAAAAACTAATGAACCAATCCAACCCCAATATCATGGTTCAACCTAAATATTTTATTCATATGCATACAATGGTGAAATTGATTATGCAAAGGAAGAAGTTGATTTTGAATTTTTTTACCCTCTTTATGAAAACGTTCTATATGATGATGTTACTAATGAATAGTCAAATCAAGTATATAAGGATCATTATGTTTCTATTGATGCATGTGATGAATCTTACTTTAAAGACTCTCATCAAGATCTTGAATTGGATAATACTTGTTCAGATTCATTGTTTCAATTAGAAGAATTCAAGAAGATTGAAATTGATATGTATACTCCTCTTGATATGTGCACATTTTCCTTCAATAATGATGATGAGTTCAAGGAAATTCCTATGTATTTAAATCCTTTATATTCTTCTTTAGAGTACAATGACACTACTCCTAGTAGGAATATTACAACATATGGAATTACAATATTTGATGAGTCCTTAAACCCTATCCTTCACATTCAAACTTCAAACTTATAGTCTTAAGCTTAATCAGTTCTCTCCCTTGCATGGCGGATTTTTTGGAAAACTTCTTGTAGTATTGGTTGGCTTACAACAAAAACCTCAATTCCAAGGAAGGCTCACAGAAAGAGAATGATCCCAAACCTCATTGCACCATCTATTAAACCCATCTGATGACATTATTTGCAATTGGAATTATGGAATTTTATGCTACCAAGATCACTCCAAAGGTTTCAAAGGTTTTGAAATATCCAACTCTGAAATATTGTGCTAGCTCATCGAATGGTCTGTCCAATGTGGATATCATAATTTTAGAATGGATAGGCTACTTTATCCTCCTCGAGAATATGTTGAATACTATGTTATATGCTCAAGATACATGATTGAATCCACATGATATTGTGTTTTTCGATAACGCTTATCTTTACCTTACACTCATTAAGGATGCAAACTACAAGGCAAGAGGAAGTGAGTCATCCATCTGTTCATCATGTTTCAATTTTGGAAATCAAGCACTCAAAAGCCTCAAAATTTTGTTATGAACAACAAGGAGAGAGGAGTTATACCATTTGCAGTTCATCACTCTTCTTTCTTGGGTTATAGTTATACAAGCCTGGAAAAGCAGAGGTAAAGGCTTCTCATTTTCAAGAAATGGACTACAATTCTATATTTGTTTAAGATTCATGCGACTAGAATCATTTTTAAAGATATTAGAAGTGGGAAGTCCACTCAAATTATATGGTACCTATATATAGGAAAAGGGTAATTTGGATATAGGTATGTTGCTTATAACAGTGAAAATGACAAGAAGTGTTCACTACTCCTGAAGTCATCAAAAATACAAATGGATATGCATGCATAAATATGAATAAAAATACATCACTATTGTACCTCGGTGTTATTATTATAAAAATAATATTGATTCTTATCAATTACAATCAAGAGAAAGACGATGAGTACAACCTAAATCTAATTAATTACAAATATACCAACTGCAATCCACTGGGATATTCGATTGTAGGAGAAATGGGTGTGTGGGTACTGTATGTATGGAAAGAAAAAGGATATCCACGACTACAGACATATCAGAGGGTATCTGCATCGAACTATGATATATGAGAGCCCTTCAGCACCTTATGTCCAACTAAGATATAGAAGTTATAATTACCATCGCCAAGCATCGGGCCATATTTGTCCTTAGCAGTGATGAATAATTGTTTGAGGGTTTTATAGGGTTTTGATATTTGTTTTAGCCAAAATTTCATAATTATGAACAATAGCTCCTTGGATAAAGGGAAGATAAATGAGAGCCTGGGGAGGGGAAGAGGAGGAAGATTTCTTTGATTTTAGATTGTGGGCGCAGCATAAGGATTTGTTGATTTGAGAGATGAGTGACCATTGACCATAAGGGCCTTATGTGGGATTTTTATTTCTCAATAAATTGAGGAGAAAAAATTCAAATGGATTGAGTAATAAGAATTTTTAGAACCATGGATTTTTGGGCTAGATGATGATGGGAATGTGCATGAAGGTATCTATCAATATGGGTATTTTTCCTATAAATATGATGGATAATGGAGCCATCAATAAGACAAGAGAGAATAAACCCCAAGAATGGGATACAATTCTGCTTTTGTGTCTCAATAGTAAATTGGATATGGGGGTGAATTCTATTAAGATGGTTAAAGAAAGAGATCAAAGTGGGATGACCATGAGGCCAAAAACAAAATGTGTTATCAACAAAATGAAACCAACACTTGGGTTTGAGATGAAAGTTTTTTAGGGATAAAGCCTCAAAATTTTCCAGAAGAATATTGACGACCACTAGGGATAAGGAAGACCCCATGTTTGTGCCTTTCATTTATTCATAGCAAACCCCTTTGAAGGTGAATAAATTATAAGTGGTTTCGATGTCGAATAATTTGGAGATTGAGGCAAGGGCTTCCAAGACAGGAATTTTAGTAAATAAAGAAACAACATCAAAATTGACCATGATGTATTGTTCATCAAGGTGAAGATCCTGAGTTTTTTGTATAAAATCGTAGGAATCTTTGATGAAGGAGGAAGTTGTACCGACAAAGGACTAAAGTTTTTCAGCTAGAGATCAAGCCTAGCACTCTTTTCTAACATGTTATCTTCTTTTATCCCTGATGATGGGTGGAGTGTTCACTCGAAACATCGGATGTTTCAAAACTTCTTACACGATGTATATCTAGAAAGTTAAGTTCAAACATTATGACTAACTGTGAAAACCTACACAATTGGATCACTTGGTTTTACTAAAGCTTCATCGTACCCTTCTTCTTTTGATGACCGTATTGTCCTTGGATATGGTATACAATCTTTGTTCTTCACTAATTTGTCATCTTTCAATGTTCCTCAGATCATTCAAACACTGTGGCTATAATGTACCTAGGAAGGATAGTATGGAGTACCTAGGGACGTACTCAAGGTAAATTATTAATGTGATACGACCATAATCATGGAAGAAGACCCACTTGATAATTGGTGGATAATAAATATGTCCACTAGGTAGTTAGAGTGAGTAATAGAATAATGAGGGGTAGTTGGCATATACCCCAAAGAATAATCATGAGAAAGTATATATACACATGAGTGTCGTTATATTGGATATGTTGAGTATTGTATTATAACAAGCATGGTTTGTGGAGTGATTCCTTCCATAAGGATTATTTGATTGTATTATCCTACCATAATGGTTATGTCTATATTATTGTGTTGTCAATTGTGTGGATACATTTTGGTTATTCTCAAATTAAAGGTTTTTTCTTTTATTTTCTAAAATGGAATGTAATGTGCCTAGGGATGTACCCAAGAAGAAGAATTAATGTAATGTGGCTATAATAATGGAATAAGGTCTACTTGGTAGTTGATGGGTAATAAATAGTCCCATTATGAATTTAGGGGGAATAACATAATAACGAAGGGTATTTGGCATTGACCCCAAGGAATAATGATAAAGTATATACACACATGAGTGTCATTGCATAATAAATGATGAGTATTGTATTGCAAAAATCATGGCTTGTGAATTGATTCCTTCCATAAAGAGTATTTTATGGCATTATCCTACCTTAAGTATTCTCTCTATATTCTTTTGTTGACTTTTGGGTGATACATTTTGGTTATTGTCAAGTTAAAGGTTAGTATCTCTTATCTACTAAGGTTGACCACAATGATCATTCATGGTCATAAAACCTGTGTAGTTTGTATAAGGTATAAGAATTATATCTTGGCATATTAGGATCATTCAATAGATAATCATAAGTTTTTCTACATGTATGGGAATCTTCTTTAACATTCTCTTGTCGCTATTAAGAATTTCCATTGCTTTATTTAGGCTTATGGATCATTTGTGTCTTGATCTTCAATTGCCAAAGGTCATCTCCAAAGTATTTTCTTATATCTCTTTGGCCTAGTTCAATAGTGTTGTTTTCACTATTAAAAATAGTACAAGTAGGCATACAACCAACTGCCTAGTGTTATTTTGATTTATTTGTAAATAAGACGGATTTTCATATTCAATGGGAAGCTAAATGTTTCAACAATACCATATTTGTATAATGTATACCGTGTGCAATAAAATGATTGTAACTTGAACAAGACCTGTGGGAGGCATGCATGTGGATACGACATGGGTTGATTGGAGCAAGTTTTGAGGGGCTATCTAGGAGGAGGTAGTTCACCTTGACATGTAGTGTTCTCTTGCAATTGATATATGATGGTGACTGAGCTCTCCTCTTTGCATATTGTATCATATGTAACATTCTTATACATGTAAGGGTGTTAGGCACTTGTCATAATTTCCACTCGTCTCCATATCTTGTGTACTTGTGTGGATGATCTTTGTATTTGAATGTCCATGTTCTTTTCATAGTTTTGAATTGGATAAGTTTGATATCAGCTAAGTGTAGTATTTTTATGGAATTTTTTAGGCCACAGTTGGGTGTGCACCTAGTGTTCTTCTTGGATAACTTAGTTGAGGAAGACTTGGTGTATCTAACTTGTTGTATATTAAGGATAAGTTATGATCATACCTTGAGTGAAGAGTTGTATTATGGTTGTAGTACTAGGCATGGTGTGGGAAGATATCCATGGTCGAGGCAAGGCAGTGTCGAACGACCATAGGTGTCAGAGCGACTTAGGCGCACCAAGTTGTTGCGAAAATTTCTAGTTGGCCAATTGTAGGGTTGTTACAATTGGTATCAAAGTTGTTTGATAGTTGGTTTCAAGTTTTGGTGAAATTCGAAATTGCACTCTTATGACAATGGTCGAAGATTTGAATTGGGATGATTCGGGAACCCCTCAACACAAACACCTCCATGAAAAGTATTATTGATACCACCATGAGAGTCATGCAGGCCTTTTGGGTGAACTTGAAATGGGACCACAAACATTCGATGAGTTGGAAACTTTGGTAGGGTATGGGCTTGATAACTAGACAAGGCATGCAGACATGTTGATTTGGTGAAGTAGGAGGCCTAAGCATGGGAAAAAAACATGATGAAGGAAATTCGACTCAGGCACATCACAAGCTTGAGGAAGATTGATGACACAAAACTTGAGACTTAATAAGTGAATTTGTGATGTACCAATGCATTCTCCTTGTTCATGAGTTGTAGCATGGAGAGCGTGGAAGGTGAGTCTTGGTAGAACAATTTAGACGTTGTGGCCAAGATCTTGGAACAATGGAACAAGAATTTTTCCACTTGTGCCAAGTTCACATGGGGAAGCTAAAGCAGGTCAACACGTGGGTGAAAATGTGGGTACATAATTTGAAGGACTTCTCAGGCCAAGCGAATTCTTGGACAATGTCGAGGTTTGGGTTTCTTAGGCAGGAGGACTCCCAATAAAACCACAACATCACAACAAAGAAGCAACCTATATTTCTTACATCCAAAGATAAGCATGTTGTTCGTTATCTTTGTTCTTAGAACCACTTCATGAGAAATTGTCCATTGAAGGAAAATTTGGCCAAGTTGGAAGAAGTCCAAGTGAATTTGATAGAGAAGAAGATCTTAACATTTGGTGTGGAGACCAAGTGTAGAAACCTTCAAAGTAGATGAAAGAAAGATTGAGTTCCTTGATATCTATTCTAGGCAAGTATGTGGTAGTAGGTCATGTACATTGTTTGCAAGATGAGGAGGTCAACAAACTTTGTTTTGTGGATGCAATATTCTGCGGAATGAAGGTGGAAACTTTGGTGGACACCAACGTGAGACATAATTTTGTGAGTGAGTGAATCGCTACATTGATCCATCATAAGCTTGAGAGCAGCATGACCAAATTCAAGGTGGTCAACTCAGTAATAAAGTCGACAATGGGGGTGGTTCGTTCTTCACCTTTGACAATTAGGAATTAGTTTGGCATATTGGATTTTATGGTGGCTTAGTTAATCCTTGGATGATCATACAATGGTCTTGGAGAAGGATTTTCGCAAGCTTGCTAAGGCAGTCCCAATACCACATGAGAGTAGCTTGTTTTTTTTTGTTGAAGACAAAAAATTGAGTGTGCCTATGGAGACTACGAGGAATTTGGGTTGAATGCCTAGAATGTCAGCAATGAGGATGATTGAGGTAGACACTAGACCCGTAGACAGACCTCATTTTGTCGTACAACAACAAGAGATGGCTTCAAGTATGGCATCCTTGGGCACCAAGGGTGGCTTGAGCTAAGAAAAATGCAAGTTAAAAATGATGGAGACTTCAATGAAGGTATTTTTCGAGAAGGTTGAACGGTTGTGGAACTTAGAGGGTTAGAATAAAGGAGTTAAAGGAATATGGAGCTTGCACTAACAACTCTTGTGGAGGTCATTGAACATGGTATTAACATGGTCCTTAATACTATTAAGTTGCATCGATGAGTTTAGGAATTTCAGATGATCAAGACTCCTTGGCCTAAGAGAAAGGAACACATTATTGGGTTTCCTTGGAAAGGTAGTGTGGACAAGCTTCCTTGGGCACCCTTGCGGATAATCTAAGTTCTTGTCACATGGAATGCAAATACTTAAGTTCTCCTACGGATGGAAAAGGTGGTGTAGATAAGTTAAGTTGGATGCACCAATAAGTGGCATGAACTTGGCTAGAGACTTCATGAGTTGGAGTGTCGAGACTTACACAGACTGGTTGAGTTGGGTGATCCACACTTGGGGGTTGTGACGGGCAGTCAAGGTGCCTTCACACCATGGATCACAATTGTAGACACAATTTATGGGCATACCCCCTTGGGCATGACTTGTGGATGACGATATTTTGGATATGTGGACCTTGGGTGCGAACGATTGGATGACTTTGGCGCAAATGAGGAGAATCACTGATGGGATGACTTGGGCTCGAAGCGACTTGGATGACCATATGATGAGGTACACTTGGGGTGAATCGTGTGGTCTAGTGTGTGTGAAGGAAAATTCAACTTGGGACCACTCTATGTGACGAGATTTTCCAAGTGTTAGGAAAGTCGCATATAAGTATGGAGAGGCCATACCAATCTAACGCATCAAGCAAGGAAGAAAGAGGAAATCAAGAAGCAAGATTCGACGAAGGGATCTACAATGGTTTGTTCTAGAACTTGAGATCGGAGTTCACCCAAGTTGGTTATGTGACCAAGTTGTGAATACAACCTGCAGGAGGTAAGCATGTAGATGTGACAGGGGTTGATTAGTGTGAGTTTTGTGGAGATGTTTAGGACGAGGCAGTGCACCTTGACATTTCTTGTACTATTGTAATTGAGTTGTGGTGGTGATCAAGCTCCCCTATTTGTATCATAAGTAACATTCTTATACATCTAAGAGTGTTAGGCACTTGTATTGAGTTTCTCCCATATCCATATCGTGTGTACTTATGTGGATGGTCTATGTATTTGATTGTTCATGTTCTTTGGATACTTGTGAATTGGCTAAGTGTAATACTAGATAAGTGTAGTACTGTCGCAGAGCGTTTGAGGCCACGGTTGGGCGTGCACCTAGTGTTCTTGTTGGATAACTTAGTTCAACAAGAATTGGTGTGTCTAACATGTTTTATCTCAAGGAAAATTTATGAGCATACCTTGAGTGAAGAGGCATAGTCTAGTTGTAGTAGGAGTAATGTGGGTAGATCGTCGTGATTGAGGTAAGGTAGTGTCAAATGACCGCAGGTGCCAGAGCAACTTGGACACACAAAGTCATCACGGAAAATTATGATATTTTTTCAAATTCTTTAACATATAATCAAATATTGTATGCCTTTACTTTCTCGCAACTTAGTTATATTAATAATTTGCAAAATAACTATTTTTTTTATATTTATTTTTTTACATAAAAAAAACATACATGTCCTTTTTACATTTTTTTTTTGTGTGTTTTTTAAGGATTTAAAAAATATTGTTCTCATATCTCGTGATAAATTAAGTCTTTCATGTGATTTTAGGGAAGATTCTCCTAAATTCCCTAAGTTTCTACTTTGCAATAAGCTCATAGGATTAATAATTGCAAAGTATTTTTCTATGCAGAAAATTCATTGTGTGAGAGCTTTGAGTTTTTAGATGTTAAATTGGGGTTGAGGAGCATACTAAACCAATTGATGATCTTTATTTAGGATATCAAACATGGAAGTTTAATTAGGAATTATTTGGATCAAAATGCACTCCATACATTCGCACCATTTCACATAGTTTTTATTCATCAAAGGAAGCTGAGATAATATCAAGATAACCATACGCTTCATTAAAATAGATTAAAATTATTCTAACCAACTTAAAACATGTTTTCTTATTTATTTTTACAAATTTAGTTTCATTTTAACCTTAAATTTATTAATTAAATGTATAGGAGAACTAAATTTTATTAAAATGCAATTTTTTTTTATATGTGCAAAAACTTGAAAAAAGTTTTATACATCATTACAAATACTTAAGAAATTTGAAAGTAAAATAAGTATAATTCAATATTATATAAATTTCATTAATATTTTAAAAGATCGTTCATGACAATGGCATTGGAAATAACTACCCCACCAATATCGTTCATGACACTGACATTGGAAATAACAACCCCACCAATATCGTTCATGGCATTGGCACTAGAAATAACATACACGATAATAACAATAATTCCCATTTCAACTAGAATGGGAATGGTGAGGATGTGAAGCCTTTGGTGGAGATGTCGAAGAAGGAAGAGAGTGTTAAGAAGATTGTGAGATAAAGAGAATGCCAAAAGAACCATGTGACCAATATTGGGATTTTCGAGGCTGTATCTACAACTCCATTTTGGATTCACCCAGAATATGTGTTCAATAATCAGGTGAGGTAGTGGATGCAGTACGCAGATAAAGATAGGGTGGAGTAGCAACAATGTGGGGCACATAATTGAGAGGAACCAAGGTAAACTCGATAACTTCAAGTGCAACATCTTTCCTCAGAGCTAAAATTTCAACCACGGTGCTTACGCTCACACCATTGAATTTGTCTTCAACGATATCATCACAAGGTATGGCGCTACCAAGATGTAGTTTCATTTTGTTTATGTTTTCAATGGAAGTTATTCTTTTGGATTTTTTGAGCTATGGTGAAATGGAAATCAACCTGTGATGAGTGTAGGCCCATCGATAGGATAATAGTTTTTCAATTCAATTCCATATAGTTTTTGGACAATATTGTTTCCATTTCTTCTTCACCATGACATATCAAGCATAGGAATACCATGACCTAAGATTAGAGATTCACCCTCTTCTCTTTACTCGATCTTAAGATCCCAAGATGCATAACTTCATATATTTGGTGGAATTATAAATTCAAAAAACAATCATTTTTTTTATTAGTCAATTCCTGCTAGCTCAATCGGTTAATGTGTGGGTTTTGTTTGCTAGGCGACCCGATTTCAATACCCTTATGGTGTGTTTAGTCGGGAGGAGACACCAAAAAATATATTCATGTTAAGGGTTGGTGCCGCCCAGGTCGGGTGCGATCCTGGGGTGATTTTGACGACATAGATTCCCTTGAGTTGTAGTTTCTTAGCCAACAATTGAAATACTAGCCCCACAAGTGACAAGCATTTCTAACAAACAAAAAATAATAATATTTTTTTATAAATAAAATCTATAAATGTAAATTAACAACCAAATTTTTAACATATAAGCTATATTTACTTACTGACACTTAGATTCGTGTAGTTTATATATATATGTAATTTTTTTATTGCATATTTTTTAATGGAATTAGTATTAACAATCTTGCCATTATTGATGAAACTATGAAAATTTGAGGTTTATGTATTTTTCTATGGATAAGGTTGACTCATATTATGACAATGTACAACATTGTGTTTGGGTGTTATTGAAGGGTGATTTTTTAATCAAAGCTTTATTATTGAAGGGTTAATTTCTTATAAAACTTCATTGTTGAAAGACACAATTTTAAACAAAATGTTATGTGATGAGGAATATAGAGACCTAAAACATCAAAACAAAATTGTTTTATGGGTAAAATGGAATACAAATTCCAACCCTGGGCATAGTGACAACTGATAAATAAATAAATAAATGGTATCTTCACTTTGTTGTGTTGTGACTTGGTAGTTGGAATGGGGTGCTTTTATGGGTTTCTTTTGTTTTGTTGTTTTCCTTTGTCCTTGTCCTTTGGAAGATGTGGCTTTATCGATATGGGTCACCATTATTGATTAGTTCTTTATAAAACCAATGTTTTTTGTGCCAATGACTTTGGTGAACTTTTCTTTGGTCGCTGAATCTAGGGAGTGACAACATGGTCTAGCTTGTCTCTCTCTTTAGTGAACTTTTTCAGGAACTAGTCATTGAATGCATGAAACGTGGCACAAGATTCTAGGCTAGCCACCCTAGTCATTTTCACTGTGCTCTGTATTTCCCTGTCTTAATTGTGGGTTGTTGTCACATAAATTTTTTGTTGCATGATTTTTGGCCATGGGGCACTGATCATTGCTCGGCTATAGCTTGCATCCTCCATGCCAATCAATGTTTTGAAACTACCACATCACTCCATTTCTCAAGGGTTAGTTGACTCTATTGACTTCTCCATTTTTCTTAAGCATTGATCATTGTTGTGTAGTCTCTACACTCCAAGATTGTTGGGAATTCCACATTGGTCATCGTTCAACAAGAGATAGTAGATTTTTTGTTACTGGGTGTGTTTTTTATAACCTCGGGGATTTGGTTGTTTTCCTATTGTTTTCTTTTTGTGTGACATAACATTGTTGGAAACCCCAAATTGTTGAGCTCTCGAATGGATTACTTGGCTTCACACCATGTGCATTCATTTTGCAAGTGTGGAACATCGTTGCTTGACTTCTTTGTTTCTTGCCATCATGATTGTTGTCACACAACTTCTAAACTACATGATTGTTGGTAATGAGGCGTTGTTCATTGGTTTGCAAGAGTTAGCACCCTCTATGACCATCATTGTCATTTTTTCCATGTTTTCATTGGAAAACCCAATTTCGTGATCTCTCAACCATATTAGTATGCTTGACATTTGTGTTATTGTTGTTATGGATTTGGTATGTTACAAAGGTGCAAAAGGCAATGAGGACAACACTATTTATAATCATGTGTCGAAATTCAATGTTTACCCTTGCCTTCCAAACACAAAATTGATAATGGTAACATGATTTTACCACCATTCAATTTTTGTTTGCATGAATTAATAGCCCATGCCAATTTTAAATTAATAGAAATTTATAAAATGTTAAATATGAGTTAATAAATATTTATAAATTGATTTTTTAGATTACAAAATGAATGATTGTTTTCAGTGAGTATTCAAAATCAAAATTTAAATATAAATGCAAATAAAAAATAACAATAAATAATTATAAAAACATAACTAGTATTAAATGAAAACAAAATATCATAATGTTTTATGAATATACACATTAATAAATATCAATACTTTATATAAAACTATGATATTATAGTTTATATAAAAGTATGATATTATGATTGACTACTTTCAATTTTAAAATAGAGAATAAGCTTGGCAAAGGAGATTAAGGGAGGTTTTGGATTTATCTGTAAAATATATAAAATAAAAAATTAAAATTGATCTTTTTAAAAATCTCAATGTGTCAATGTGTAATAGATCCTAATTTAATAGATTCATGAGATGGATATATTAGCATTCATTTAATAGAGTGGTGGTTGTGATGGATGTAGGTTAGGATTTTACTATTAAAACAAAAATACAAATTTATGACATGGAAAGTAAGATAAATAATGTATTAGAACTAGAACTCTATAACTAGGTAGCATTGTAATTATAACGATAACATGAATTGTAATGCTCGNTATATTCTACATTTTTCCCTAGTGGATTCAACGTGTGTTTGTGTCGTTTCATTCTATTCATCACATCATTAAAGACCACTCAAATTGACTTTATTTCCTGAAGATCATTACTGTTTTATAATAGTAAAGGGAAGAACTTTATCTTTCGGTTTTGGCACTATGTGAGTGGATCTACCTAAGTCTTAAATGTTTCAAAATAATACTTTTCCTAGGAAAAGTATTATTTCACTCTTTTTTTTTTCTCTTTTTCACATATTTTTTTTTACATAATAAATTACTATGATGCAATTGCTAAACAGATGCTAAGAAGATATCCCTCTTTAACATCTTATTTTGTGTGACAATACAAATAATCTAGTGATGCAATAATGATGCTGAAAATTGTATTATAATATTGTGAGTAAGCTTACTTTTAGACCTCATGATGTATTATCAAATACTTTGATATTTGTAAATTATTATTGAAGAGGTAATCATTCAACATTGTTTCCAAAGGAAGTGGAGATAATGTTCAACTATGGACTTTAGTTATTTGGTCAAATCAAGTAATTTGGAGTCTTCCTTTTAAGGAGATGGTGAAGTTTGTTTTTTCTTTAATATACATCTATGTTTTATGCAACACTCTTCTATAATTTCTAGTTTAATTAATGTATAATGTAGATATGAATGTGGCTATGGACAAGCGATGTAATATGTGAATGTATTTTCTGAATTTTAATAAATAAAATGTAATTCCAGCTGCTAGGGGATATGGACAGAGATAGGGGATGAGTTTTCCATAAGAGAAGCGAGTGTCTAAGAGGGGTCCAAGGGGAAAATTCATTATGGGTATTAATTCAACCCATTTTCCTAAATTTTATTATCATTGTGGATAACTTCTAATTTTATATTTGAGTGTATGAGAGCCCAATCATTAAACTCATGTAAGACGGTGGATGTGAGAGTCACATCCCATAGTTATTGGAGAGCATGGGGTTGAAATACAATCAACATTGGGTAGAGTGATGAGCCAACTATCTTGGGAAAATAGAGGAAATTTGTATGGGTAAAATGAGTAGTTTTTACACATTCAGATTTGACATGAACAACAAGCATGGAAGAAAGGGAAGAGAAATTGAACTAGAAAAAGGAAGATGGAAAAATTTCGGAGCATGCTGGAGTGTTTTGGAGTTGAAGATTGAAGAATCGGGTTGTCAGTCCTGAAGAGTGAACTCATGTGGGAGTTGCACTATAACAACAAGTGTTTATTGTTGTTTGCCGGTAGTTTTCCTGGCAGTGAGTTCCCTTGAGTTCTTAGTAGAGATATTCTTGGTTACCTCTGCTAAAGAGACACTGATAAATGAATGGAACGCCCGATGGACTGAGAGCAGTGAAGGGGTACATTCCTTGGGTTGAGCAGGTCAAGAGGAAGAGAGCTGGTGGAAATTAAGATAACTATAGGAGAATACCAATGGATTGTGAGATATTTGATTTATGCGAGAATGGTGAGAGACACNGAATAAATCTATGGTTGGGTGGAACATCCGTCCCAAGTAGCTAGTTGCACAACTATTTTAAAAAGATAAATGTCTATCTATTTTCCTAAGTTGATTTATGAGTTTTAACTATTGTACATTTTACTATGTGCATGAGAATGAATTATATGTTGTTGTGGTGAATTTATTAGTTGCATTTACGTTTTTAACTAGTATGGACAATCACATGAGCTTGATTGTCATGTTGTTTGTAATTTTGTGTTTAAATGTATCTATTATTTGATTTTTTAGTAGTAATGGTAATGGGATTTCGGGGCAATGCTCAAATCATCACGTGTGCTAGGAAATACTTGTCATGTGTACTACAAACCCTGCTGCGCGTGCATTTTTTCTCAATGAGTACGCAACATTAATGTTAGTTAGCATGATATAGATGCATTTAGATAATGGTAGGCACAATGGCTAAATTTGTGTATAATTTGTAGTTGGTAAGCAACATTAAGTTAATTGGCAGAAAAATTAATAATTATGTGTATTTTCCACAAGTAATGTTCTTCGATTAAGCTGGGGGGTGTTACAGATGGGTATCAAAGATTTTGGTTCAACACCAGACTTGTATGGGCCAAATATCAGCATGAAGTTGGTAAATTTGTCATCTCAACAGTTGAGCTATGTCAAATTTGGGGAAGTCAGTAAAATTTGAGTGAAATCCCCAAATTTTTAAATAATTCAAGTCAAAATTGCACTAAGAATGGTTGTTAAGGAGGGGTCATTTCAACCTCCAAGAAAGTGAATTGGCTTAGATATGTGAGTCGGGAATTTTCATGATGGTCATGATAGTCACGAGATGAAAATATGGAAAATCAGCTAAATGAAGAAAGGACTTGTGTGCACATTGAATATTGGTGTTGTGAGTTGAATATTGGTGTTGCGTGTTGTGCACTGAATATTGGTGAGAGGTATAAAATTTGTGCGCATTGAATATTGGTGCGCAGTGTATAATTTGTGCGCATTGATTATTGGTGTGTGATATAAAACTTGTGTGCACTAAATATTGGTGTGTGGTATAAAAGTTGTGCGCACTGAATATGGTTCCACGTTGCATGCACTAAATGTTAGTGTTGTGTGTGTTGAATATTAGTGCATAATATTGAACTGGTGCATGCGTGGGCTTCAAAAAAGGAAGGGAAGTGGCCAATGATAGGCATAGGTTGATTTGGTGGACTATTACAACAGTAAAACACTGTTTTCTGTGAAAAAATTATAGTTTTTAAGGTCATCAAGTTGTTGAGTGATTTTGAGGGCCTAAACAATGTTTTTAGGAATTCAAAAGATAGAAGATAAATTTGTACCTATGGTAAGACTTGTATCTACATATCAAATAAAATAGCTCGAGGAGATTTTTCCAACGAGCTATTATGAGCACAAAATGGAGCTTGTATGAGAAAGTTACAGCTGAAACTATAGATGGTATATTTTCAACACCTGTTTACTTATGGAGAGCACAAATCCTTGCTCATAAGTCTGTTTCGAGAAAAAAAGTAGTCCATGGAATGATTACGATCATGTAACATCCCTCTCTACTGATCACATGTTATAGACTTGTTCTTTGAGGACACTTGTGTGCAAGTGATCCAGTTATAGTACAATGTTATTTGTTTCAACTATGGATTCTACGTGATGATGTTGATGGGTTGTGATTTATTGTTACTTGATATATGTATTGATAGATGTTATTGACAATTTTACCTGAGTGTGCAGGACACGTGACATATTATATATGTTGATGACATCAATGGACCTCCTTGGACTTCGGATTTAGTTAGGGAGTGGATTGTATTTGGTTTGAGTATTTCATTTATGCATATGTGACATATGATTGATTATAGTATGATTTTGTATATTGATCATTGACAGTGTTTCATCGATGGATGTAGGTTGACGAATGATTGCTAATATAAATCACATAAGGAGTAAAAGGGGCATGCACAAAAAAGCAGGCATTGAGAGAGAGGTGTGGCAGAGTGCATGTCACAGCCTACTAGCACTTTTGTTGTGGATTGAATTGTAGGTTAATGATTACCTAGTTCAAGAGGTCCACAATGTCATGAGGGAAGACTGAGACAGTCAAACATGAAGATTCTAAGGGGTGTGTAATAAGGCAAAGTCCTTATTCCTTAGAAGCCATTAGTCTCTCACAAGGTCAATCGAGCGGAGTGTTAACTCCAAGGATTGGAAAAACTACCAAAACCATTCAAAAGGCAAGTGAAACCCTTGGAGTACAAGAGTGCATCTTGAAGGGCACATCGCATAATTTAAAAACTTGAGTCAATGAATCTAGGTGGCTTAGAAAACAATAAATTGATTTAACATTGTCAGATTTAAATAATTAATTAATGAGTGTAATTATAGATCCCCATAAAAGTCTAAGCCTATTCTAAGACAAATCCTAAGTCTAAGTTTAGATAGGGGACTAAAATAAAAGGTTAAATAAAATAAAATATTAGAGATAAATCAATCTAAATAAAAAAAAAAAGTGAGACAATATAAAGATTTGATATAATGCACATGTGTGCAACAAAATACTAAAATGGAATTTAAAAATAAGAAAGAAATAAAGGATGAGAGAATAGGTGTATGCATAGAATGGTATCTAGGGTCTAGCTACCACTAGTCTAACTAGAAGACGACTCTTATTTTAAATCTAACTCATATTTAGTAAGAAGACAGTCATTAAATGAAAACCTGGGGAATAAATAGACAACTAAGAGCGATTTAAGGAACACATTTGGGAAATGTGAGGAAAATTGACTTTTAATTAAAATAAAATATGTAATTACTTATGCAACTTGGGGAGAGGGTAACAAGTGTGAGGGTGAATAATCCTAATTCATTTAATTTAAAAAGTTAATTAATTGTGCATGTGGGCATGTATCAGTGAGGAAATTCCTATAAATAAATTGATCTAGATGGAAAAAAGGGGGGCATACTGGTTATTGGTAAAGTTATGATGCCAAAATCATTTGACTGGTTTTACTTGTGAGAGTTGGGATACCAATATTGATCTATAGTGGTGGCTCTACCTTGCGAGGCAAGCTTGGAGCTATAGTATTTCTGGTTTGTGTGTGCTTGGCCCCTTTGTGACTCGAGAGGATAAGGGGGGAGAAGAGTACCCCTAGCGTTGGCTGAAGTCTCCATGATTAGAAAGTGGTAGGAAGGAAGGAGCGTCATTGCTAAAGATCATCTCTGAATCTGTCATCTTTGGTTACAGTATTCTTATCTGAGTTTTGTAGTTTTAACAAGTTAAAATTTTATAGATATTCTCTAGAAATATTGTCGTAAACTATATTTTGTTTCTGATATTGTATTGGAAAATTCCTCATGGATTTTTATGTAAAAAGGAATTTATGGAATGTGATGCCATTCAAATTCTCAACTCAATAATTGGAACATTTTTGTTATCTCTCTTTCCATATTTCGAATCCTTGATCCTATTGTTCGTTGCTACTTGAGATTAACCTTTAGGATTGTTAGAAATTATTGGAATAATGTAATTAGATTCCTATATCCATATACAAATTTATTCTTAGTCACTACCTTCGACATGCATATCAGGATGTAAAGTTTAATTATCATTTATATAAGGGTGATGGATGTAATGAATGGTTCATGTATGTCACGTCTAAAGGAATGTTGTATTTTATGGGTTGTGTGAGGCAAAATCCTGATGAACTAATTGACGTTGCAACCTCTGCTTCGAAAACTATTTTATGAGAATATACTATGTTTACAATATCATCAAATTTAAAATTGAAACTGTATTCTTATGCGCTCAATGGAATTGTGTGAGGAAAAATTCTGATGAACTGATTGACCTTGCAACCCCTGCTTCGAAAACTATTTTATGAGAATATACTCTATTTACAATATCATCAGATTTAAAATCGAGACTATATTATTTTGTGTTCCATGGAACGATTGGAAATTGTGTAGATTGGTATTTGGTGCTTTTCAATTAGCTTCTATTCAATACACACAACTTTTATGTTTTAATTGAAATGAATTTCAATTTATAAATTGTGTTGAGATGCAAATTGAGTTGATTGAGCACATTTCTGGAAATGTTGAATTATTAAATTTTGAATCATATAGATTTATCGGTGGTTTAGGAAATATATTTAGTTAGTCATTGCCATTGTTGTTCTTGCCAAAATTTAATTTTATTGTATTGTTGAATCAATATCCAAAGGAATTTGCAGTTTCGTTCTCTTATGGCTTAAAATTTTGAAATTTATGGGAATGGGATCTTGGTGATTCAAAAATTTCAGACTGAGTAATTGATCCTTGGCATGTGGGATTTCTCTTACTTCCTTGTGTGGGGACTATGCCCCCTTTTTAGACTTGGGCGTTGAATGCTATGTGTCATTGAGTTGAGAAATATATGCCTTTGAAAACTCTGTTGCGTGGAATTTAATTTCGTTGCCATCCCAATGGCATCTCTTCATAAATTTCTTTCTAATCCTTGTGTTATCATTCATTAAAGTCTAATTCACTGGCACTTCTTGACAGACTCTGTTTCAAATCTATTATCCTTTCCTCTAAGACTACACTTTTAGAAAATCATTTTTTCTGCGAGATTGAAATTTAATTTAATTGCTAGAAATTTAAATACCAGGTCAAGAGCGGGACCCGGGACCAAATTGAGTGCCAGATCCAGGACTAGAATGAGTTCAGATGGTTTTACGTTCTTGGTGTTGTCCTTCTTGAAAACTTGATATCTACATTAATCTCCCTGATCGTCGCCACACCAATGGCAGCCTCTGTATAAACTTATGGTCTTTTTCTTTAAAAGGTATCAATTAATGCATCATCTTTTGTTGCCTAATAAATTAGAAATCCTATGTTTGTAAAATGAACCTCTGCCTTTATCAGATTCCAAATCTTGTCTTTCCCAAATCCTTTATTCACTTCCTATTGATTTAAATTATTTTATCAGAATTTAGTGTCATTCAGGTCCGGATCAATTGTCGGATCAGGTGTCGGACTAGACTGTGCATTGTTTCATGGTCTGGATTGTTTTTCGGAGCCTTAGAGTTCTTGTAAAGATTTTACCACCTTAACTCTAATATTATTAACAAATTTTACTTGTCCACCATAGTAATAACATGAAGTGATTGTTTCTTCTTTAATCCCCTTATATAAAGCTATGTCAGCTAGTATCTGAAACCTTTATTGAAATTTAAGTATGAGTTGACTTTCTTAGTTCCTGAAATGGATATGTGATTATTTTGAAATATTGTTATATTACTTGTTATGATGAGATTAGTTTATAGCCTTATACTTGGATTGAAGGTTGGTTTAAGTCCTTATTATTGTTGTTAAGAACCAAATATCAATATAGCATAGAAAAACCTCATAAAAAGTACTCAACGCCTTGAAAAAGAGAGAAATTCAGATAATAAGCCTCTTCGAGGGGGAAACCTCCTTATGCCCACATAACTATATAGTTACAAGATGATTCCAAATGAAAATGTCTCCTTGGTATATATAGGAGACTAGGAGGTACAATTACAACTAATGGACTAAAGCCGACATAAATAAAATAACATTACTAATGTAATATGCCCCAATTAAGGGGTAATGAGCCATTATTTAGGGCTTAACATGCCCCTCCCCTTGAGACAAGTGTTGTTCGCAATGCTTGAGTAACTCTGGATGCTTCTGTATAAAATACTCATCTTCCTAAGTGGAATCTTCAGTCGATAGTTTCCTCCATTTAATGAGATACTCTGAAATGGATCTATTCATCAGCTAGCGAATTCTTGTGTCAGTGATGGCTTCAGGCTCCAATATGATTTTTCCTTCCTCGTCAAGTTATGGAAATATAGCTTGAATTGGGATC
>JASDQU010735392.1:216373-242031 GCA_032191745.1 Picea mariana
CAGGTCTATTACAGAGCTACAAATCATATTTTGATGATGAAATTGATGAGGGATTTTGGTTGAGGTACATGTTGAGTACATGGTTGAGACAAGTAGTTGATGAGTTGGCACATACATGGCTAAGTGTAATACTAGATAAGTGTAGTATTGTCGTAGAGCGTTTGAGGCCACGGTTGGGCGTGCACCTAGTGTTCTTGTTGGATAACTTAGTTCAACAAGACTTGGTGTGTCTAACATGTTTTATCTCAAGGAAAATTTATGAGCATACCTTGAGTGAAGAGGCATAGTCTGGTTGTAGTAGGAGTAATGTGGGTAGATTGTCGTGATTGAGGTAAGGTAGTGTCAAATGACCGCAGGTGCCAGAGCGACTTGGGCACACCAAGTCATCATGGAAAATTATGATATTTTTTCAAATTCTTTAACATATAATCAAATATTGTATGCCTTTACTTTCTCGCAACTTGGTTATATTAATCATTTGCAAAATAACTATTTTTTCTATATTTATTTTTTTACATAAAAAACATACATGTCCTTTTTACATTTTGTGTGTGTTTTTTAAGGACTTAAAAAATATTGTCCTAATATCTCGTGATAAATTAAGTTTTTCATGTATTTTAGGGAAGATTCTTCTAGATTCCCTAGTTTCTACTTTGCAATAAGCTCATAGGATTAATAATTGCAAAGTATTTTGCTATGCAGAAAAATTTCATTGTGTGAGAGCTTTGAGTTATTATATGTTAAATTGGGGTTGAGGAGCATACTAAACCAATTGATGATCTTTATTTAGGGTATTAAACATGGAAGTTTAATTAGGAATTATTTGGATCAAAATGCACTCCATACATTTGCACCATTTCACATAGTTTTTATTCATCAAAGGAAGTTGAGATAATATCAAGATAACCATACGCTTCATTAAAATAGATTAAAATTATGCCTAACTAACTTAAAACATGTTTTCTTATTTACTTTTACAAATTTAGTTTCACTTTAACCTTAAATTTATTAATTAAATGTACAAGAGAACTAAATTTTATTAAAATGAAATTTTTTTTATATGTGCAAAAACTTGAAAAAAGTTTTATACATCATTACAAATACTTAAGAAATTTGAAAGTAAAATAAGTATAATTCAATATTATATATATTTCATTAATATTTTAAAAGATCGTTCATGACAATGGCATTGGAAATAACTACCCCACCAATATCGTTCATGACACTGACATTGGAAATAACAACCCCACCAATATCGGTCATGGCATTGGCACTAGAAATAACATACACGATAATAACAATAATTCCCATTTCAACTAGAATGGGAATGGTGAGGATGTGAAGCCTTTGGTGGAGATGTCGAAGAAGGAAGAGAGTGTTGAGAAGATTGTGAGATACAAAAAATACCAAAAGAATCATGTGATCAATATTGGGATTCTTGAGTCTGTATCTACAATTCCATTTTGGATTCACTAAGAATATGTGTTCAATAATCAAGTGAGGCAGTGGATGCAGTACGTGGATAGAGGTAGGGTGGAGTAGCAACGATGTGGGGCACATAATCGAGAGGAACCAAGGTGAACTCGATAACTTTAAGTGCAACATCTTTCCTCAGAGCTAAAATTTCAACCACAGTGCTTACGCTCACAACATTGAATTTGTCTTCAACGATATCGTCACAAGGTATGGCGCTACCAAGATCTAGTTTCATTTTGTTTATGTTTTCAAAGGAAGTTATTCTTTTGGATTTTTTGAGCTATGGTGAAATGGAAATCAACCTGTGGCGAGTGTAGGCCCATCGATAGGATAATAGTTCTTCAATTCAATTCCATATAGTTTTTGGACAAGATTTTTTCCATTTCTTCTTCACCATGACATATCTAAGCATAGGAATACCATGACCTAAGATTAGAGATCCACCCTCCTCTCTTTACTCGATTCTAAGATCCCAAGATGCATAACTTCATATATTTGGTGGAATTATAAATTCAAAAAACAATCAATGTTTTTTTATTAGTCAATTCCTGCTAGCTCAATCGGTTAAGGTGCGGGTTTTGTTTGCTAGGCGACCCGATTTCAATACCCTTATGGTGTGTTTAGTCGAGAGGAGACACCAAAACATATATCCATGTTAAGGGTTGGTGCCGCCCAAGTCGGGTGCGATCCTGGGGTGATTTTGACTGCATAGATTCCCTTGAGTTGTAGTTTCTTAGCCAACAATTGAAATACTAGCCCCACAAGTGACGAGCATTTCTAATAAACAAAAAATAATAATATTTTTTTATAAATAAAATCTATAAATGTAAATTAACAACCAAATTTTTAACATATAAGCTATATTTACTTACTGACACTTAAATTCTTGTAGTTTATATATATATATATGTAATTTTTTTATTGCATATTTTTTAATGGAATTAGTATTAACAATCTTGCCACTATTGATGAAACTATGAAAATTTGAGGTTTATGTATTTTTCTATGGATAAGATTGACTCATATTATGACAATGTACAACATTGTGTTTGGGTGTTATTGAAGGGTGACTTTTTAATCAAAGCTTTATTATTGAAGGGTTAATTTCTTATCAAAACTTCATTGTTGAAAGACACAATTTTAAACAAAATGTTATGTGATGGGGAATATAGAGACCTAAAACATCAAAACAAAATTGTTTTATGGGTAAAATGGAATACAAATTCCAACCCTAGGCACAGTGACAACTGATAAATAAATAAATAAACTGTATCTTCACTTTGTTGTGTTGTGACTTGGTAGTTGGAATGGGGTGTTTTTATGGGTTTCTTTTGTTTTGTTGTTTTCCTTTGTCCTTGTCCTTTGGAAGATGTGGCTTTATCGATATGGGTCACCATTATTGATTAGTTCTTTATAAAACTAATGGTTTTTGTGCCAACAACTTTGGTGAACTTTCCTTTGGTCGTTGACCCTAGGGAGTGACAACATGGTCTGGCTTGTCTCTATCTTTAGTGAACTTTTTCAGGAACTAGTATTTGAATGCATGAAACGTGGCACAAGATTATAGGCTAGCCACCCTAGTCATTTTCACTGTGCTCTATATTTCCTTGTCTTAATTGTGGGTTGTTGTCACATAATTTTTTTGTTGCATGATTTTTGGCCATGGGGCACTGATCATTGCTCGGCTATAGCTTACATCCTCCATGCCAATCAATGTTTTGAAACTGCCACATCACTCCATTTCTCAAGGGTTAGTTGACTCTATTGACTTCTCCATTTTTCTTAAGCATTGATCATTGTTGTGTAGTCTCTACACTCCAAGATTGTTGGGAATTCCACATTGGTCATCATTCAACAAGAGATAGTAGATTTTTTGTTACTAGGTGTGTTTTTTCTAACCTCGGGAATTTGGTTGTTTTCCTATTGTTTTCTTTTCGTGTGCCATAACATTGTTGGAAACCCCAAATTGTTGAGTTCTCGAATGGATTACTTGGCTTCATACCATGTGCATTCATTTTGCAAGTGTGGAACATCGGTGCTTGACTTCTTTGTTTCTTGTCATCATGATTGTTGTCACACAACTTCTAAACTACATGATTGTTGGTAATGAGGCAGTGTTCATTGGTTGAGAAGAGTTAGCACCCTCTGTGACCATCATTATCCATTTTTTCCATGGATTCATTGGAAAACCCAATTTCGTGATCTCTCTACCATATTAGTATGCTTGACATTTGTGTTATTGTTGTTATGAATTTGGTATGTGACAAAGGTGCAAAAGGCAATGAGGACAACACTATTTATAATCATGTGTTGAAATTCAATATTTACCCTTGCCTTCCAAACACAAAATTGATAATGGTAACATGATTTTACCACCATTCAATTTTTGTTTGCATGAATTAATAGCCCATGCCAATTTTAAGTTAATAGAAATTTATAAAATGTTAAATATGAGTTCATAAATATTTATAAATTGTTATTTTTTTTAAATTACAAAATTAATGATTGTTTTCATTGAGTATTCAAAATCAAAATTTAAATATAAATGAAAATAAAAAATAACAATAAATAATTATAAAAACATAACTAATATTAAATGAATACAAAATGTCATAATGTTTTACAAACATACACAATAATAAATATCAATAGTTTATATAAAAGTATGATATTATAGTTTATATAAAAGTATGATATTATGATTGACTACTTTCAATTTTAAAATAGAGAATAAGCTTGGCAAAGGAGATTAAGGGAGGTTTTGGATTTATCTGTAAAGTATATAAAATAAAAAATTAAGATTGATCATTTTAAAAATCTCAATGTGTAATAGATCCTAATTTAATAGATTGATCATGAGATGGATATATATTAGCATTCATTTAATAGATTGATGGTTGTGATGGATGTAGGTTAGGATTTTACTATTAAAACATAAATAAAGCTTTACTTACAAACAAAAATACAACTTTATGACATGGAAAGTAAGATAAATAATGTATTAGAATTAGAACTCTATAACTAGGTAACATTGTAATTATAACGATAACATGAATTGTAATGCTCGCGATTGTGGTATCTTTAATTTTTTTATATTCTATATTTTTCCCTAGTGGATTCAACGTGTGTTAGTGTCGTTTCATTCTATTCATCACATCATTAAAGACCACTCAAATTGACTTTATTTCCTGAAGATCATTATTGTTTTATAATAGTAACTGGAGGAACTTTATCTTTCGGTTTTGGCACTGTGTGAGTGGATCTACCTAAGTCTTAAATGTTTCAAAATAATATTTTTTTATACAAATGTAATTTATATATATATATATATATATATATATATATATATATATTACATTTGTGCCTCGGNATATGAAAGTATTATTTCACTTTTTTTTTTTCTCTTTTTCACATCATTTTTTGTAACATAATAATTATTATGATGCAATTGCTAAACAGATGCTAAGAAGATATCCCTCTTTAACATCTTATTTTGTGTGACAATACAAATAATCTAGTGATGCAATAATGATGCTGAAAATTGTATTATAATAGTGTGATTACGTAAGCTTACTTTTAGACCTCATGATGTATTATCAAATACTTTGATATTTGTAAATTATTATCGAAGAGGTAATCATCCAACATTGTTTCCAAAGGAAGTGGAGATAATGTTCAACTATGAACTTTAGTTATTTGGTCAAATCAATCAATTTGGAGTTTTCCCTTTAAGGAGATGGTGAAGTTTGTTTTTGCTTGAATATACATCTATATCTTATGTAACATCTCTTCTATAATTTTTGGTTTAATTCATGTATAATGTAGATATGAATGTGGCTATGGACAAGCGATGTAATATGTGAATTTATTTTTTGAATTTTAATAAATAAAATGTAATACCAGCTGCTAGGGGATATGGACAAAGATAGGGGATGAGTTTTCCATAAGAGAAGCGAGTGTCTAAGAGGGATCCAAGGGAAAAATTAATTATGGGTATTAATTCAACCCATTTTCCTAAATTTTATTATCATTGTAGATAACTTCTAATTTTATACTTTAGTGTATGAGAGCCCAATCATTAAACTCATGTAAGACGATGGATGTGAGAGTCGCATCCTATAGTTATTGGAGAGCATGGGGTTGAAGTACAATCAACATTGGGTAGAGTGATGAGTCAACTGTCTTGGGCAAATAGAGGAAATTTGTATGGGTAAAATGAGTAATTTTTACACATTCAGATTTGACATGAACAACAAGCATGGAAGAAAGGGAAGAGAAATTAAACTAGAAAAAGGAAGATGGGAAAATTCTGGAGCATGTTGGAGTGTTTTGGAGTTGAAGATTGAATAATCAAGTTGTCAGTCCTGAAGAGTGAACTCATGTGGGAGTTGCACTATAACAACAAATGTTTGTTGTTGTTTGCCAGTAGTTTTCCTGACAGTGAGTTCCCTTGAGTTCTTAGTAGAGAGATTCTTGGTTACCTCTGCTAAAGAGACACTGATAAATGAATGGAACACAAGATAGACCGAGAGCAGTGAAGGGGTACATTCCTTGGGTTGAGCGGGTCAAGAAGAAGAGAGCTGGTGGAAATTAAGATAACTATAGGAGAATACCAATGGGTTGTGAGATATTTAATTTATGCGGGAATGGTGAGAGACACCCTTTTCTTGTCGATTCCTAGCCCCATCTCGGGGGTGACTTGTTGTTACGATTTAGAACAAGTCTATGGTTGGGTGGAACATCTGTCCCAAGTAGCTAGTTGCACAACTATTTTAAAAAGATAAATGTCTATCTACTTTCCTGAGTTGATTTATGAGTTTTAACTGTTGTGCATTTTACTATGTGCATGAGAATGAATTATATGTTGTTGTGGTGAATTTATCAGTTGCATTTACATTTTTAACTAGTATGGACAATCACATGAGCTTGATTGTCATGTTGTTTGTAATTTTGTTTTTAAATGTATATATTATTTGATTTTTTAGTAGTAACGGTAAAGAGATTCTGGTGCGGTGCTCAAATCATCGTGTGTGTTGGGAAATACTTGTCATGTGTACTACAAACCTTGTTGCATGTGCATTTTGTCTCAGTGAGTACGCACCATTAATGTTAGTTAGCATGATATAGCTGCATTTAGATAATGGTACGCACAATGGCTAAATCTGTGTATAATTCATAGCTGGTAAGCTACATGAAGTTAATTGGAAGAAAAATTAATAATTATGTGTATTTTTCGCAAGTAATGTTCTTCGGTTAAGCTAGGGGGTGTTATAGATGGGTATCAAAAATTTTGGTTCAACACCGGACTTGTATGGGCCAAAGATCAACATGAAGTTGGTAAATTTTTCATCTCAACAGTTGAGCTATGTCAAATTTGGGGAAGACGGTAAAATCTGAGTGAAATCCCCAAATTTTTAAATAATTCAAGTCAAAATTGCACTAAGAATGGTTGTTAAGGAGGGGTCATTTCAACCTCCAAGAAAGTCAATTGGCTTAGATATGTGAGTCGGGAAATTTCATGATGGTCATGATAGTCACGAGATGAAAATATGGAAAATTAGCTAAATGAAGAAAGGACTTCTGTGCACATTGAATATTGGTGTTGTGCGTTGAGTATTGGTGTTGCGCGTTGTGCACTGAATATTGGTGAGAGGTATAAAAGTTGTGCGCATTGAATATTGGTGCGCAATGTATAATTTGTGTGCATTGAATATTGGTGCGTGATATAAAATTTGTGTGCACTAAATATTGGTGTGTGGTATAAAAGTTGTGTGCACTGAATATGGTTACACGTTGCATGCACTAAATGTTAGTGTCATGTGTGTAGAACTTCTGTGTGTTGAATATTAGTGCATAATATTGAACTGGTGCATGCCTGGGCTTCAAAAAAGGAAGGGAAGTGGCCAACGATAGGTGTAGGTCGATTTGGCAGACTATTACAACAATAAAACAATGTTTTCTGTGAAATTTTTATAGTTTTTAAAGTCATCAAGCTGTGGAGTGATTTTGAGGGCCTAAACAACGTTTTTAGGAATTCGAAAGCCAAAAGATGAAATTGTACCTATGTTAAACCTTGTATCTTTATATCAAATAAAATAGCTCAAGGAGAGTTTTCCAACGAGCTATTATGAGCACAAAATAGACCTCGTATGAGAAAGTTACAGTTGAAACTATAGAGGGTATATTTTCAACACTTGTTTACTTGTGGAGGGCACAAATCCTTGCTCATAAGTTTGTTTCGAGAAAAAAAGTAGTCCATGGAATGATTATGATCATGTAACATCCCTCTCTACTGAGCACATGTTATAAACTTGTTCTTTGAGGACACTTGTGTGCAAGTGATCTAGTTATAATACAATGTTATGTGTTTCAACTATAGATTCTACGTGATGATGTTGATGGGTTGTGATTTATTGTTACTTGATATATGTATTGACAGATGTTATTGATGAGTTTACCTGAGTGTGCAAGACACGTGACATATTATAGATGTTGATGACATCAATGGACCTCCTTGGAATCCAAATTTAGTTAGGGAGTGGATTGTATTTGGTTTGAGTATTTGGTTTATGCATATGTGACATATGATTGATTATAGTATGATTTTGTATATTGATCATTGAAAATGTTTCATCAATGGATGCAGGCTAATGAATGATTGCTAATATAAATCACATAAGGAGTAAAGGGGACATGCACAAAAAACCAGGTATTGAGAGAGAGGTGTGGCAGAGTCTATGTCGCAGCTCACTAACACTTCTGTCATGGATTGAATTGTAGGTTAACGATCACCTAGTTCGAGAGGTCCACAATGTCATGAGGGAAGACTGAGACATGCAAACACGAAGATTCTAAGGGGCGTGCAATAAGGCAAAGTCCTTATTCCTTAGAAGCCATTAGTCTCTCACAAGGTCAATCGAGTGGAGTGTTAACTCCAAGGGTTGGAAAAACTACTAAAACCATTCAAAAGGCGAATGACACCCTTGGAGTACAAGAATGCATCTTGAAGGGCACATCGCGTAATTTAAAAACTTGAGTCGATGAATCTATGTGGCTTAGAAAACAATAAATTGATTTAACATTGTCAGATTTAAATAATTAATTAATGAGTGTAATTATAGATCCCCATAAAATTCTAAGCCTATTCTAAGACAGCCTAAGTCTAAGTTTAGTTAGGGGACTAAAATAAAAGGTTAAATAAAATAAAATATTAGAGATAAATCAATCTAAAGAAAAAAAAGTGATATAAATATACAGATTTGATATAATGCACATGTGTACAAGAAAATACTAAAATGGAATTTAAAAATAAGAAAGAAATAAAGGATGAGAGAATAGGTGTACACATAGAATGGTATCTATAGTCTAGCTACCACTAGTCTAACTAGAAAAAGACTCTTATTTTAACTCTAACTCATATTTAGTAAGGAGATAGTCATTAAATGAGAACCTGGGGAATAAATAGACAACTAAGAGCGATTTAAGGAAGACATTTGGGAAATGTGAGGGAAATTGACTTTTAATTAAAATAAAATATGTAATTACTTGTGCAACTTGGGGAGAGGGTAACAAGTGTGAGGGTGAATAATCCTAATTCATTTAATTTAAAATTTTAATTAATTGTGCATGTGGGCATGTATCAGTGAGGAAATTCCTATAAATAAATTGATCTAGATGGAAAAAAGGGGGACATACTGGTTATTGGTAAAGTTATGTTGCCAAAATCATTTGATTGGTTTTACTTGTGAGAGTTGGGATACCAATATTGATCTATAGTGGTGGTTCTACCTTGCACAGCAAGCTTGGAGCTAGATTATTTTTGGTTTGTGTGTGCTTGGCCCCTTTGCGACTCGAGGGAATAAGGGGGAAGAAGAGTACCCCTAGGGTTGGCTGAGAGGTACTAGTGAGGTCTCCATGACTAGAAAGCAAGAGGAAGGAAGGAGCGTCATTGCTAAAGATCATCTTCGAATTTGTCGTTTTCGGTTACAGTATTCTTATTTCAGTTTTGTTGTTTTAACAAGTTAAAATTTTATAGATATTCTCTAGAAATATTGTTGTAAACTGTATTTTGTTTCTGATATCGTATTGGAAAATTCCTCATGGATTTTTATGTAAAAAGGAATTTATGGAATGTGATGCCATTCAAATTCTCAACTCAGTAATTGGAACAATTGTGTTATCTCTCTTTCTATATTGCCAATCCTTGATCCTATTGTTCGTTGCTACTTGAGATTAACCTTTAGGATTGTTAGAAATTATTGGATTAATGTAATTAGATTCATATATCCAGATACAAATTTATTCTTGGTCCCTGCCTTCGACATGCATATCAGGATGTAAAGTTTAATTATCATTTATATAAGGGTGATGGATGTAATGAATGTTTCATGTATGTCACGTCTAAAGGAATGTTGTATTTTATGGGTTGTGTGAGGCAAAATCATGATGAACTAATTGACGTTGTAACCTCTGCTTCGAAAACTATTTTATGAGAATATACTATGTTTACAATATCATCAGATTTAAAATCAAGATTATATTCTTATGCGTTCAATGGAACTGTGTGAGGAAAAATCTTGATGAACTGATTGACCTTGCAACCCCTGCTTCGAAAACTATTTTATGAGAATATACTCTATTTACAATATCATCAGATTTAAAATCGAGACTATATTATTTTGTGTTCCATGGAACGATTGGAAATTGTGTAGATTGGTACTTGGTGCTTTTCAATTAGCTTCTATTCAATACCCACAACTTCTGTGTTTTAATTGAAACAAATTTCAATTTATAAATTGCGTTGAGATGCAAATTGAGTTGATTGAGCACATTTCTGGAAATGTTGAATTATTAAATTTTGAATCATATAGATTTATATGTGGTTTAGGAAATATATGTAGTTAGTCGTTGCCATTGTTGTTCTTGCCAAAATTTAATTTTATTGTCTTGTTGAATCAATATCCAAAGGAATTTGCAGTTTTGTTCTCTTATGGTTTAAAATTTTGAAATTTATGGGAATGGGATCGTGATGATTCAAAAATTTCAGACTGAGTAATTGATCCTTGGCATGTGGGATTTCTCTTGCCTCCTTGTGTGGAGACTATGCCCCCTTTTTAGAGTTGGGTGTTGAATGATGTGTGTCATTGAGTTTATAAATATATGCCTTTGAAAACTCCGCTGCATGGAATTTAATTTCACTGCCATACCAATGGCATCTCTTCGTAAATTTCTTTCTAATCCTTGTGTTATCATTCATCAAAGTCTAATTCACTAGCACTTCCTGACGAGCCATGTATCAAATCTATTGTCCTTTCCTCTAAGACTACACTTTTAGAAAATCATTTTTTTCACGAGATTGAAATTAAATTTAATTGCTAGAAATTTAAATACCGGGTCAAGAGCCGGATCCAGGACCAGATTGAGTGCCAAATCCGGGACCAGAATGAGTTCAAATGGTTCTTCTTTCTTGGTGTTGTCCTTCTTGAAAACTTAATAGCTACTTTAATCTCCCTGATCCTTTCCACACCAATGGCAGCCTCTATATAAACTTATGGTCTTTTTCTTTAAAAGGTATCAATTAATGCATCATCTTTTGCTGCCTAATAAATTGGAAATCCTATGATTGTAAAATGAACCTCTGCCTTTATCAGATTCCAAATCTTGTCTTTCCGAAATCCTTTATTCACTTCCTATTGATTTAAATTATTTTATCAGAATTTAGTGTCGTTCAGGTCCAGATCATTTGTCGAATCGGGTGTCTAACTAGACTATGCATTGTTTCATGGTCTGGAGCGTTTTTCAAAGCCTTAGAGTTCTTGTAAAGAGCTTCCCACCTTAATTCTAAGCTTATTAACAAATTTTACTTGTCCACCATAGTAATAACATGAATTGATTGTTTCTTCTTTAATCCCCTTATATAAATCTATGTCAGCTAGTATGTGAAACCTTTATTGAAATTTAAATAAGAGTTGACTTTCTTAGTTCCTGAAATGGATATGTGATTAGTTTGAAATATTGCTATATTACTTGTTATGATGAAATTAGTTTATAGCCTTATACTTGGATTGAAGTTTGCTTTAAGTCTTTATTATTGTTGTTAAAAACCAAATATCAATATAGCATAGAAAAACCTCATAATAAGTACTCAATGCCTTGAAAAAGAGAGAAATTCAGATAATAAGCCTCTTCAAGGGAGAAACCTCCTTATGCCCACATAAATATACAATTACAAGATGATTCCAAATGAAAATGTCTCCTTGGTATATATAGGAGACTAGGAGGTATAATTACAACTAATGGACTAAAGCCGACATAAATAAAATAACATTACTAATGTAATATGCCCCAATTAAGGGGTAATGAGCCATTATTTAGGGCTTAACATGCCCCTCCCCTTGAGACAAGTGTTGTTCGCAATGCTTGAGTAACTATGGATGCTTCTGTATAAAAGACTCATCTTCCCAAGTGGAATCTTCACCCGATAGTTTCCTCCATTTAATGAGATACTCTGAAATAGATATATTCCTCAGCTGGCGAATTCTTGTGTCAGTGATGGCTTCAGGCTCCAATATGATTTTTCCTTCCTCGTCAAGTTCTGGAAATATAGTTTGAACTAGGATCTTGTCACCTATAACCTTATTTAAGCATGAAACATGGAAAACTGGGTGTACTCGTGAAGATGCAAGCAACTCCAATTTGTATTCCATAGTACCAATATTTTGCAACACCTTATAAGGGCCATAGTACTTTGGTGATAATTTATTATCCTTCTTGGCTTGCTTGAGGAACATCTATTTCTATGGTTGTAGTCTTAAAAACACCCAATCTCCTACTTGAAAACTTCTTTCACTACGATGCTGATTTGCTTGTTGGTTCATGCGATTTTGTGACATGGCTAGGTTGTCCTTTAATATTTGGAAAACTTGTTGTTGATGCTCGATGTGATCTTCCACTGCTTGAACCTTAGATTTTTCTTTTAGAGAAGAAGTGATGGAAGGAGGGTGGTATCCATAGAGTGCCATAAATGGTGTCATTTTTTTTCAGTATGAAAGGAAGTGTTATACCACCATTCTACCAAGGGTAACCATTTGAACCATTTTGTTTGTTTATCAGAGACAAAGCAACGAAGGTAGCCTTCCAAACATTTGTTCACTATCTCGGTTTTTCCATCAGATTGAGGATGATAGGATGAGCTATGAGCCAATTGAGTACCCAAACAAGAAAATAATTTTGTCCAAAAATTTCTAGTGAAGATGGGATATCTATCACTTACAATAATCTTTGGCTTGCCATGTAGCTTTTGAACTATCTCCATGAATGCGGTGGAAACTGTACTGGCTTTGAAGGGATGAGAGAGTGCACAAAAGTGTGCGTACTTGGTCAGTCTATTCACAATCACCATGATGACAGTCTTTCCTTCATACTTTGGTAACCCTGTGATGAAATCCATGGAAACCTCCTCCCAACACTGACTTGATGATGCAGGAGCATCGCCAGCAGCAAGTGAGCACGGAGGCGAAAGACAGATGGGATGAGCGCAACACATTTTTGCACATGTTGAAAATGTTTTGAAATATTTTGAAAGACTAAGGAAGGAATATTAATGAAATAGTTAAGGAAGGCATACATGCATTTATGAATAAGTGATTGTAAACAGATCTTGAGCAATCTGCTCTCATCTGTCGATGTTAAAGGCATTTATGCCTAGTTAATGAAAGTAGGTAGATTTAAATTCCAAATTAGACAGTTTTAGGAACAGGAGGGAAAACGACTATAAACACCCTCATCTTTGTATCATTGTATCAATCAGAATTATATCAATTAAGCACATTAGCATAGAGAAGAGGAGATTTGTAGCAGAGAGTTGTAGAGAAGAACCCATGTACAGAAGTTATGAATTAATATATGAAGTTTTGATTCAAATTCATGGTGTTATGATGCTTTCTGTGTATACATGCTAATTGATCTGCTTATGGTTGTTTTATTCTCTTTGTCATGCATTTGTTGTTATGCTATATATGTATGATTTCATGTTAAGTGTTTGAATTTTGAGAGAGAGAGAGAGAATGAGTTTAAATTGTTTCTCTTCTTGAGTGAGAGAGTTCCTACAAGAAGTGCACTAAAACGTCCGCAAGGGGTGCGTTGATGAAGGTTCAGAGTTTATCTCTGAAAGCTCAGGAAGGATACCGTTGTTCTCATTTCAGCAGAAGTGCAAGACAAGCACATAATCCATGCAAGGTGTGCATAGGCTAGTCGAGATCTTAGAACTTATCAACTAAGGTTGAGAGATTGAAGGACTGTTGTTGCAAAGAAAGTGTACGGAGTTGTGAGTTCAAGTACGTTGAAGTATTTGAAGAATTGCTGCAAGGAGTGCATGCAGGAGTCTCCTTGAAGACCTGAGTTTGCGAAGAAAGCTCAAAAGGGTTAGGGCCTTTGAATCATTCAAGAGAAAATAGGAAGCTCAAGTCGTTGTGCAGAAGTCATGCCCCAGAGAAGGATCGTAGAGTCAATTTTGAGCCAGAGGTTCTTGAGGAGGAAACTAAATGGACGAAATTCACTGAGGATAACTTCCGAAATAGCGAGGACAGTAGGATCCAAGAAAGTTGCAGGGGAAGTTAAGCATTGGACAGATCCACCTTCGAAAGACATGATTCAATGTGGACCGTTGATTTCGATCATTGGACCGTCGAGATCATTTCGGCATTTCGGGGGTCATAAGTTCGAAGTGTGGACAAAACCTTTGGTTGATCAAATCCATGAAACGCGAAAAGAGTTTCTTGTATAAAGGCGAAGAGTGATGAGGTCGGAATTTCAGAACTTCGGAATTCGATGTTTCGGAGGTCCTGAGGATGAGTGATCGGGACACAGGGGGGAGGAGAGCCCGAAATCACAAGTCGCAGCAGGATATTTGTAAGAATTTTAGGAATCGGCATTTCAGCATTCCTATTGACAAGGAGTAGAGTGCTCCACATAAGAAGCTCTGAAATCGCGAAACGTGAAATACCTTTGGAGGAGCGTTTCGGCATTTCGGCATTGCAAGATCCAGGATCTCGAGGAGACAGTGATTTGGAATCGAGAGTTTCGAACTCCCGGTTCGCGAAATCTCGGGGAAGAAAACCATTTTGGCATTTCGGTAATTCGGGGTCCGGAAGGTATAGAAGGTAAAGAGTTCAAGATCAAGCATCATGAACTCCCGGTACGCGAAATCGCACCAGCCGTCGGATCAAGGAGATATCCACAACCGTTGATTTCCTTGGAAGTGGGATACCAGCATTTCGGTATTTTGGGGTTCGGCATACCAGAAATACTGATGACAAGGAATGTGAAGCAGTAAAGGGAAAATTACGAAGTCGTGAAGAGCGATAGGACTTAGAGTGGACTTTCGGGATTCTGGTACTTCGGATTTCGGGACTCCGAGAGTCAAGAGATAGAGTTGCACATCATCGCAACTCCTGAAATCGCAAAGAGAGGAAAGCCGAAGTCAGTGGAGAGAGGGGTCTAGTGTTTGGTATTTCAGGTTTCGGAGGTCGAAGAGGTAAGGCACTCGACAATAGGATTCACGAACTCATGAAATTCAGTATCCCGAAAGGAAAAGGGGAAAGTCCCAATGTCAGTTGGGTGTTGATCGTGGAGTTCATGCCAGTGCAAAGATCATGTGATCATAACTCATAAGGACCTATGACATACACTCAGTTGGGTGTGTGAATAAATTTCCCGAAGGGGAAATTAAAGAGCCAGTCAGACTCTAAGGGGCCAAAATTGAAAGATCCTGTGCGGACTCTGACCTGAGGGTTGGGGGTCTGCGTCAGTGTGGTATCAGAGCGAGTAAGAGTTCTTTGCTTTCTATAGTAGAGAAAAGAGAAAATATTTGCAGCCATGCCACCGAGAAGAAGAGATAGACCAATGCCTGATCCAGCAGTGGAAAGGGAAATGTGTGAACTATGTGCTAAGCTTGATGCCATGGAGACAGCACCGAGGTGCATAGTCAATGTTGGGGATATCAGCGAGGTTGAAAGTTAAAATGAAGAGGGAAACAAAGGAGAAGACGTCGCAGTCGAAGATGCAGCAGATGAACGCCTATTCAGGGCTATTGCAAGGATAGGTGCCAGGGAAAAAATGGAGATTCCCATGTATGAGGGGAACCTGGACGTTGAAGAGCTTCTAGACTGGATTAGAGCTCTAGATAAATATTTTAACTATGAGGATGTCGAGGAAGAAAAAAAGGTTAAACATGTTGTTACTAGACTTAAAGGGCATGCAACGTTATGGTGGGATGAACTGCAGGCTGAAAGACGCTGCAAAGGCAAGCAGAAAATCAAAAGTTGGGATAGAATGGTTGCGAAGATGAAAGCCAAATTCATACCCAAGGATTATCAAATCACTATGTTTCGGAGGATGCAGAACTTGAGACAGAAGATGATGACAGTGAAAGAGTACACTGAAGAATTCTACAAGATCAACATCAGAGCAGGTCATCAGGAAAGTGATGATGAAAAGGTTGTCAGGTACATGAATGGTCTGCAATATGACATTCAGGATGAGATGAGAATGATGAGCCCTCAGAATGTGGAGGATGTTTATCAGATGGCTCTGAAAGCTAAAGATAATTTGAGCCGGAAGCAAGGTCAGAGAGGCTGAGGCAGAAGTCAAGCTAGAGGCAAAACAATTGCCCAAGACATGAATCAGAAACCTAAAGAAGAGTGGAAGAAACCTCAAACTCAAACTGAGAGAGGTGGAAGCTCATAGAGAGGACAGTATGCTAATAGAAATACTTTTCCTTGAACCAGAGGAAGAGGAAGAGGCAAAGGTGGAGAAATAAAATGCTTTACCTGTGGGAAAATTGGACACAATTCCTATGAATGTCCAGACAGAAAGAAAGAGGGTGGTGAAACTCACATTGTCGAAGCACAAGGATCGAATGTTGAGGTAGAATATGCTGAGGGTGGAAGATCATTGATGATGAGAAAAGTTCTCTTAACGCCAGAGAAGGAGGCAGAGAACCCAGCCCAAAGGAACAGACTTTTTCGAACTACTTGCAAGACCAAAGACAGGGTATGAAAAGTCATCGTGGACAGTGGTAGCATAGACAATCCCGTTTCTACAGAGATGGTAGAAAAGCTGGAGTTGGAGACTATTGAACATCCAAGCCCATAAAGAGTTTCGTGTCTACAAAAAGGACATCAGGTAAATTTCACTAAACAGTGTTTAGTTGAATTTAAAATAGGAGGATATAAGGATGAAATATTATGTGATGTCATTCCCATGGATGTTTGTCATCTATTGCTAGGTAGACCATGGCAATATGACAGAAATGTGATTCATGATGGGAGACAGAACACATACATCCTGGAGAAGAATGGGAGAACTCACATGTTGTTGTCGATTAAGGATAAAGAAGTGAAACCAGAAGTGAGAAACACTGTACTTCTCATGAGTGGGAAGGAAATTCTTAAGGAGGTTAAGAAGAAGGAAGATACACAATTCATTGTGGTCAGGAAGCCTAGAATTTTTTTACCCAGTACAAGAGTGGATAATTTACTAGAGGAAATCCAAAAGTTGTTGGAAGAGTTCGTTGATATAGTAGTGGACGAAATACCTCATTCGTTGCCACCTATTAGAAGTATAAGTCATTACATTGATCTTATACCTAGAGCCAGCTTACCAAACAAAGCAGTGTACAGGTTAACACCACAGGAAAATGAAGAAGTCAAAAGACAAGTCTAGGATTTAATGGACAAAGGATTGATTAGAGAGAGCTTGAGTCCATGCGTTGTTCCAACAGTGCTCAACCCAAAGAAATATGGAGGCTGGAGAATGTGTACAGACTCGAGGGCAATCAATAAGATTACCATCCGATACAGATTTCCATTACCAAGGATGGATGATTTGATGGATTGCTTGAGTGGAGCAAATTTTTTTTCAAAAATTGATTTGAAAAGTGGATATCATCAAATTCGTATGAGAGAAGGTGACGAATGGAAGACGGCCTTCAAGATGAATGAAGGGTTGTATGAATGGCTTGTTATGCCATTTGGCTTAACAAACGCGCCTAGTACTTTCATGAGATTGATGAATGAAGTCCGTAAAGAGTTTATCAGGAAGTTCGTCATCGTATATCTTGACAATATATTAAATTTTCAGCAAGACAGAAACAAAACACTTGAAGCATTTAGCTACAGTGATGAGGAGATTACAGCAAGAGAAGTTGCTGATAAATATGAAGAAATCAACATTTATGAGGACAGAACTCATTTATTTGGGTTTTGTTACCTCTGCAGATGAGCTAAAAATGGATCTGGATAAGGTAGAGGCAATTAAGAATTGCCCATTGCCAGAAAGTGTATTTGAGGTTCGAAGCTTCCATGGATTAGCTAGTTTCTATAGGAAATTCATCCGAAATTTTAGTGGGATTAGTGCACCAATGATGGACACAGTGAAGAAAAGACACAAATCTTTTCATTGGACATAGGAAGCAGAAAAAAGTTTCAACTTGCTGAAGAAAAAGATTATTGAACAGCCAATTCTGGTGTTGCCAGATTTTAGTAAGACATTTCAGGTCAAGTGTGACACTAGTGGATTTGCAATTGGAGCGGTATTAAGCCCATATGACAGAACGATCGCATACTTCAGTGAGAAACTGAATGAATCGAAGGTTAAGTACTCCACATATGACAAGGAATTTTATGCAGTCATACAAGCGTTGAAGAAATGGAGGCATTATTTGGTTCCTAAAGAGTTTGTTTTGTACAGCGATAATCATGCTTTACAATTCATGACTCAATAGGAGAAGTTGAACCAAAGACATGTTAAATGGGTTGAATACATGCAGAATTTTACTTTTGTAATTAAACATATTTCTGGAGCTGCTAACAAAGTTTTTGATGCTTTGAGCAGGAAATGTTTGCTTATGCAAGAATTTAGAGTCAAAACTTTGGGTTTTGATAATCTCAAAGAAATGTACAGAGATGATCCAGATTTTAAAGAGGCATATGAGGCATCTGAGAATCCAATTCTCAGGGACAGAAGCCAGTGGACTGAATATATGATCCAGGATGGATTATTATTCAGGGGAAATAAATTATGTATTCCAAAATGCTCCATGAGGGAGAATCTGTTGAAAGAAAAACACAGTGGAGGATTGGTCGGACACTTTGATCATGATAAGACGTTCTCAAAACTGAATGGATCATATTTTTGGCCAGGAATGAGGACAGATGTTAAGAAATTTGTGGACAGTTGTAGAATTTGTCAGCACACAAAGGGAAAAAGGCAGAAAACAAGGTTATACCAGCCATTACCCATACCTGAGAGGCCATGGGATGCATTGAGTATGGATTTTATATTGGGGCTGCCAAGAACGCAAAGAGGATTTGATTCAATCTTTGTGGTGGTAGACAAATTTTCAAAGATGGCACATTTTATACCATTTCAGAAAACCAGCGACGCAACTCATATTGCGAACCTGTTTTTCAAGGAAGTTGTCAGACTTCACGGCTTACCAAGAAGTATAGTTTCAGATCGAGACACCAAGTTCATGGGACATTTCTGGAGGACTTTATGGAAGAAGCTAGGGACAAATTTGTCATTTAGCTCAGCTTATCATCCTTAGACGGATGGGCAAATAAAAGTTGTGAACAAGAGCTTGGGAGATTTGCTAAGGAGCCTAGTGACTAAATACCAAAGTCAATGGGATCACATTCTTCCACAGGCAGAATTTGCTTACAATGATTCACTCAACAGAAGCACAGGGCAGAGTCCATTCCAAATTGTGTATGGAATGTAGCCAAGGGGAGTTTCAGAATTGAAGGATTCAGAACAGAATGAAACTAGAAGTGTTAGTGCAGAGGATTTTGAAGAAGCATTGAAGGAACTTCACAGCCAAGTGAGGGAACGTTTACAAAATTCAAGTCAAGAGTATAAACGCAGAGCAGATCAACACAGGCGAGAACTTTAGTTTGAATTTGGTTATCTGATTCTTGCACATCTGAGGAAATAAAGGTTCCCAAGGGGAACATATAACAAACTGAAAATGAAGAAGATTGGACCATGCAAGATCGTAAAGAAATTTGGGCCAAATGCATATGAGATCGAGTTACCCGATGGGATCAGAATTTCACCGATATTCAACATCTTAGATTTGTACCCTACAGAGCTGAAGAAGCAGAAGAAGACAGTGAACAGACAGAGGTTCAGTGGACTAAACAAATGCCTATAGCTAAAAATCCACAGATGGAAAGTATACTTGACAAGAGAATCAACAAGAGGACCAGGAGAAAAGAGTATTTTGAATACTTGGTCAAATGGAAGGGACATCCAGTTGAAGATGCCAGTTGGGAGAATGAAGCAGAAATTTAGAAGCATGGAAAGACCATGCAAGAACTCATGAACAAGAGTCCATGAAAATTTTCAAGCGAGGGAGTATGATGCAAGAGTATAGCCAGCAGCAAGCGAGTGCAGAGGCAAAAGACAGCTAGGATGAGCACAACGCATGTTTGCACATGTTGAAAATGTTTTGAAATATTTTGAAAGACTAAGGAAGGAATATTAATGAAATAGTTAAGGAAGGCATACGTGCATTTATGAATAAGTGATTGTAAATAGATCTTGAGCAATCTACTCTCATCTGTTGATGTAAAAGGCATTTATGCCTAGTTAATGAAAGTAGGTAGATTTAAATTCTAGATTAGATAGCTTTAGGAACAGGAGGGAAAACGACTATAGACACCCTCATCTTTGTATCATTGTATCAATTAGAATTAGATCAATTAAGCACATTAGCATAAAGAAAAGGAGAGTTGTAGCAGAGAGTTGTAGAGAAGAAACCATGTACAGAAGTTCTGAATTAATATATGAAGCTTTGATTCAGATTCATGGTGTTATGATGCTTTTTGTGTATACATGCTAATTGATCTGCTTATGGTTGTTTTATTCTCTCTGTCATGCATTCATTGTTATGCTATGTATGTATGATTTCATGTTAAGTGTTTGAACTCTGAGAGAGAGAGAGGGAATGAGTTTAAATTGATTCTCTTCCTGAGTGAGAGAGTTCCTACAAGAAGTGCAGTGAAATGTCCACAAGGAGTGCGTTGACGAAGCTTCAAAGTTTATCTCTGAAATATCAGGAGGGATACCGTTGTTCTCATTTAAGAAGAAGTGCAAGACAAGCATAGAAGCCATGCAAGGTGTGCGCAGGCTGGTTGAGACCTTAGAACTTATCAACTAAGGTTGAGATATTGAAGGATTGTTTTTGCAGAGAAAGTGCACAGAGTCATGAGTTCAAGTACGCTGAAGTATTTGAAGGATTGTCGCAAGGAGTGCATGCAGGAGTCTCCTTGAAGACTTGAGTTTGCGAAGAAAGCTAAGAAGGGTTAGGGCCTTTGAATCATTCAAGAGAAAACAGGAAGCTCAAGTCATTGTGCAGAATTCGCGCCCCAGAGAAGGATCGCAGAGTCGATTTTGAGCCAGAGGTTCTTGAGGAGAAAATTGAATGGTTGGAATTCTCCAAGGAAAACTCCCGAAATAGCGAGGACCGTAGGATCCAAGAAAGTTGTGGGCGAAGTTAAGCGTTGGACAGATCCACCTTCGAAAGGCAAGATTTAACGTGGACCATTGATTTCGATCATTGGACTGTCGAGATCATTTCGGTATTTCAGGGGTCATAAGTTTGAAGTGTGGATGAAACCTTTGGTTGATCAAATCCCCGAAATGTGAAAAGAGTTTCATGTATAAAGGCAAAGAGTGACGAGGTTGAAATTTTGGAACTTCGGAATTCAGGGTTTCGGAGGTCCTGAGGATGAGTGATCGGGACACAGGGGGGAGGAAAGCTCGAAATCACAAGTCGCAGCAGGATATTTGTAAGAATTTTGGGAATCGACATTTCGACATTCTTGTTGACAAGGAGTAGAGTGCTCCACATAAGAAGATCCGAAATTGCAAAACGCGAAATACCTTTGGAGGAGCATTTCGGCATTTCAAGATCCGGGATCTCGAGGAGACAGTGATTTGGAATTGAGAGTTTCGAACTCCCGGTTCGCGAAATCCCGGGGAAGAAAACCATTTTGGCATTTCGGTAATTCGGGGTCCGAAAAGTATAGGAGGTAAAGAGTTCAAGATCAAGCATCATGAACTCCCGGTACGCGAAATCGCACCAGTCATCAGATCAAGCAGATATCCACAACTGTTGATCTCCTTGGAAGTGGGATACCAGCATTTCGGTATTTCAGGGTTCGACATACCGGAAATACTAATGACAAGGAACGGGGAGCAGTAAAGGGAAAATTCCGAAGTCGTGAAGTGTGATAGGACTTAGAGTGGACTTTCGAGATTTTAGTACTTCGGATTTTGGGACTCCAGGAGTCAAGAGACGGAGTTGCACATCATCGCAACTCCCGAAATCGTGAAGAGCGGAAAGTTGAAGTCAATGGCGAGAAGGGTCTAGTAATTGGTATTTCGGGTTTCGGAGGTTGAAGAGGTAAGGCACTCGACAACAGGATTCGCGAACTCGCGAAAACCAGTATCCCGAAAGGAAAAGGGGAAATTCCTAATGTCAGTCGGGTGTTGATCATGGAGTTCATGCTAGTGCAAATATCACGTGAGCATAACTCAGAAGGACCTATGACATACACTCAGTTGGGTGTGTGAATAAATTTCCCAAAGGGGAAATTGAAGAGCTAGTCAGACTCTAAGGGGCCAAAATTGAAAGATCCTGTGCGGACTCTGACCTAAGGGTTGGGGTCTGTGTCACTTGGGATGGCTAATGGTTGTAAAAGACCTGGGGTCTTAATTGTTTCCACCTTATTTTGTTGGCAAACCAAACATTCTGCCACAAACCTTTGAACATTAGTTTGAAGGCCATCCATAAAAAAATCATTTTTGACCCTATGGTAGGTTTTCAAAAATCCCTATTTCGGGGTTTTGCATATCGGAAATACTGATGACAAGGAACGGGGAGAAGTAAAGGGAAAATTCTAAAGTCATGAAGTGCGATAGGACTTAGAGTAGACTTTCGGGATTTCGATACGTCATATTTTGGGACTCCGGGAGTCAAGAGACAGAGTTGAACATCATCGCAACTCCCGAAATCGCGAAGAGCGAAAAGCCGAAGTCAGTGGTGAGAAGGTTCTAGTGTTTGGTATTTCGAGTTTCAGAGGTCGAAGAGGTAAGGCACTCGACAACAAGATTCGCGAACTCGTGAAATCCAGTATCTCGAAAGGAAAAGGGGAAAGTCCTAATGTCAGTTGGGTGTTGATCGTGGAGTTCATGCTAGTGAAAAGATCACGTGAGCATAACTCAGAAGGACCTGTTACATACACTCAGTTGGGTGTGTGAATAAATTTCCCAAAGGGGAAATTGAAGAGCTAGTCAGACTCTAAGGGGCCGAAATTGAAAGATTCTGTGCGGACTTCGACCTAAAGGCTGGGGTCTGCGTCACTTGGGATGGCTAATGGTTGTAAAAGACCTGGGGTATTAATTGTTTCCACCTTATTTTGTTGGCAAACCAAACATTCGGCCACAAACCTTTGAACATCAGTTTGAAGGCCATCCCAAAAAAATTCATTTTTGACCCTATGGTAGGTTTTCAAAAATCCCGAGTGCCCTCCTACTAGAGAGGTGTGCAATTCCAATAGTACCTTTTGTTTGAGTTGGGATTTCTTACATAAATATAAGCAATATTTGTACCATAGTGAATCATTTTTCCATGTAAATGTATCTGATGCACTAGAATTCTACTGCAACCTTCGAATGAGAGTCCACACTTTTTCATCATTCTTCCATTCATCCCTTGCCTCTATTATCCAATCACGTTGGATGATCGAGATAGCACATAGAAAGGCCTCAACATATTCATCCTTTCTTGAGAGTGCATCTACCACAACGTTTTTCTTCCCTTTTTTATAGACGATGTCAAAATCATAACCCGATATCTTGGTTACCCATTTTTGTTGTTCTTCTGAAGATAGTCTTTGTTCCAAGAAGTATTTAAGACTATCCTGATTAGTTTTGAACTTGAAGTGCCTACATATTAGGTAAGGATGCCATTTCTTCAATGCATGTAGTATTGTCATCATTTCCTTCTCATAAATGGGTTTTTGTAATTCCTTTCCCTTGAGTGATCGACTTTCAAAAGCCAGAGGCCTTTCTTCTTGCATTAGGACAGCACCAATTCGATTTCCCGAGGCATCACATTCCATAATAAAGGTTTTTGTGAAGTCTAGAGTGGTCAAGACATGATATTTTCGCATCATTTCTTTAAGTTGTTCAAAAGATTTAGTTGCCTCTGGAGTCCATGAAAATGCATCCTTCTTACTTAGTGTCGTTAAAGGTGCTGCTATTCTTCCATAGTGCCGAACAAACTTGCTGTAGTAACCTATCAAACCTAAAAATCCTCTAATATTCTTCAATGTTTTTGGAATTGGCCAGTCCATCATGGCCTTAATATTGTTAGGGTCTACCTTGACACCTTCATGAGATACAATATGACCCAAATACTCTACCTCCTTCACTCCAAAGAAACATTTGGATGGTTTGGCATATAATTGTTTCTCCTTTAGTAGTTGTAGCACCTTGTCACCATGTCGCACATGATCCTCCCAAGACTTGCTATAGATTAGTATATCATCAAAAAATACTAACACAANTTTAGGATATCTTCTTCCTTCATTATAATCTGGTGATACCCTGAACGGAGATCCAACTTTGTGAAATAGATTGGTTCATGTAGTTCATCTAACAATTCATCAATGACAGGAATTGGAAACTTATCTTTAATAGAGATCTTGTTGAGCTCTCTATAATCTAGACACATATGCCATGAGCCATCTTTCTTGAATACCATTACCACCGGTGCAGAGTAAGAACTTTGGCTAGGCCTAATAATGCCAACCTCTAACATTTCTTCAACCATGTGCTCAATTTCATTCTTCTGGGCATAAGGGTATCTGTATGACCTGATGTTAGGAGGAACACTCCCAAGAATTAAGTGAATATCATGATCATGATTTCAAGTGGGTGGAAGACCTTTGGGGATATCTTCAAATACTTTGGAATGCTTATAAATGATCCCTTAGAGATCTAGAGGAATAAATGGCTTAGATGTTTGAACATATAGTGAGCAGTTGTGCAATAACACCTTGATGCCCCCTTTTCAATAATGTTTCCATGCCATTAGAGCTTATCACCTTACCGGGTTTCCCTATGATACCTCTTAACTCAATTTCTTTTCCTTCCAATGAAAATTTCATGAAACGTTCTTGAAAATTAAAAGCCATTGTTCCTAATGATTGAAACCAATGGATTCCTTGTACAACATCAGCACCACCCATGGGTATAGAAATCATTGGACTATTCATTACATATTCCCCTGAAGTAAGATTGATCTTATTTCATTTTCCTGAGAAATTGATAGTTCCTCCATCTGCAATCATTACTTGAAACTCTGGCGCTGGATATACAAAGAAACTGAGAGCTTTGGCTAATTTATAGTGAATGAATTTATGAGTATTGACAGAATCAATTAGGACTATTACCTTTTTCGTTTTGATATATCCTGCGATCTTGAGGGTTTGAGGAGTGCTAATTCCAGCCAATGCATTACATGATATCATGGGAGTCAACTCTTCAAATGAAATTGCTTCTATGTTTTCATATTGAGATGGTTCTTGTTCTTCTTCCTCTTCACGATCTATGTAGAACAATTTCTTCTCACCACACTTATGTCCCTTACTATATTTGTTGTCACAATTGAAGCATAAACCTTTTTCTTTTCTTTCCTCCAATTGTTGAGGTATCAACCTCATAGGTTGAGGTGTTTTAGAAGAAGGAGAATTATTCTCTCTATATCTGTTAGGATTGGTCCTTCTAGTAACCATAGCCATATTTTTACTTTCAACATTTATTGCCACCCTAAATGCATTCTCCAATGATTTGGGTTCCCAAAGGTGAACCTCATGTTGAATGTTATCCTTTAAATTTCCTATGAATACATCAATCAAGTGCTCATTTGGAATATTTGGTACCTTTATATTCAATCTTTGGAAGTTCTCAATGTGCTCTATAACTGAAACCTTTTGCTTGACATTTATCAATTGGCTAAAGAAGGTATTGCCCCTTGTATCCTCATAGTGTGTTATCATTTCTTCCGTGAAAATTGTCCAAGTGACAAGTGATTTGCGAGAACAAAGCCA
>JASDQU010735392.1:249594-260887 GCA_032191745.1 Picea mariana
GGCCATTAGTTGTAATTTAGATTAGTAATGTTATTTTAATTATGTCGGCTTTAGGCCATTATTTGTAATTATACCTCCTAGTCTCCTATATATACCAAGGAGACATTTTCATTTTGAATCATCTGGTACTTGAACATTTAAGTGGGGTAAAAGGAGGTTGCCCCCTCGAACAGGCTTATTATCTGAAATTATCTCTTTTTCAAGGCGTTGAGTACTTTTTCTGAGGTTTTTATATGCTATATTGATGTTTGGTTCTTAACAATATTCCACTAAGATCAACTAGGACTTCAAGAAACACATATAAAGGTTAAGGTTGCAATGCACAATAGAAAATTCTTTAGACTTAGGTTCCAAGTCTAAGGGATGACTTATGTGCTAGGGTTAAGGGGTATATATTTAAACAAAATCACCTTACACCCAACCTCATCCTTTTTTAAACATGTCATTCAAGTAATGCAGAACACAACATGGTGGAAAACTACATAGTCCATTGACCTCACCACTAAATAAATCCCTACTATCAAGGACCAAATATTTTATTAAAATATTTGTCAAAATATACAAACACATATTGGTTGGTCTATGCTCTTTTAAAACATGGGGCTTTGGTCTCTCTCATATTTGTTGTTGTTCTTTTTCCAAATCGTTATTGGGAACCCTGAGTTTGGTGATCTCTCTAATGAATATTTATGCCTGGCACCAATGTTATGAAGAGAATGACTACGAAGTATATCACATGGTTGATCAACCTCACTGCACATGGTTGTTCTTTGTCCTTATCCTTTGGAAGATGTAGATTTCTAGTTTGTGCCACCATTGATTAGTTATGTTTAAAACCAACCGTCACTATGTCATTGGATTTGGTGAGTTTTCCTTTGGTCATTGGCCCTAGGTAGGGACAACATGACCTCTCTTGCCCATATCTCTTGAGAGGAACTCGTCAATACCTATTGATTGGATAGATAAAACACGGCACAAGTTGCTAGGCTAGAGACCCTAGTCTTCCTTACTATTCTCTGCAATTCTTTCCTTGATCATGTAAGTCATAAGAACATTATTGCTTTCTTAAACTCTTAGTTTCTTTCAAGTGTGGGTTGTTGTTGCGAAAATTATTCGCTACATGAATGTTGGACATGGGGCATTGGTCATTGCTTAGCCGCAACTTGCATCATCCATGCCAAAGTGTTTCAACATCATTGCATCCCTATATTTCTAAAGTTGGTTGTTGTTTTTAAATGAACTCCATTTTTCTTAAGTGTTGATTGTTGTCTCGCAACTTCTACACTAAAATATTGTTGGGAATTGCATGCCAATAATTGTTAGACAAGAAGTAGTAGGTTTCCTACTAGTCGACGAGTTTTCTTAAACCTTGGGGCTTTGGTTTTTCTCCTATTGGTTTCTTTTCTTTTGCCATAGCATTGTTGGAAACCTTAATTGTGCTAGTGTGGAACATTGTTGTTGGACTTGTTTGTTTCTTGCAAGATGAATGTTGTCAAAAAGATTCTTCACTACCTGATTGTTGGTGATTAGGTAATGGTCGTCTCTTGGCAAAATCTATCACCCTCCATGCCAATTGTTTTTATTTCTTCCATGGTTTTGTCAGAACCCCAAAATTTGGTGATCTCTTTAAAGGGTTATTATACTTGGAATATATGCTATTGTTGTTGTGTTGTTGACTCTGTCATGTGATGAATGCATAAACTGTGATAATGAAAAAATTATTTTTTTTCCAAATGAAAACCTAGTGGGAAACCCTCAGACACTTCTTTGCATTTGGTAGATGGTACACAATGTAAAATCCTTGACATTGATTATGACCCTTGACCCAATAGGGACTTACACTAGCTAACATTGGTTACAACCCCTAACCCAATAGGGACATCAAGTGAGACATGCAATATAGACACATATTGTGTGGGGGATCAATGCTAAACCTAATACACAAAGCTCAAAGCATGGAACTACTCAATCTAGACCACCAAACTTTAAAAACAACATTATTTATAATATTAATAAAAAATTAAAAGATATATAAATAAAAGTAATTAAAATTAATTGTGCAATTTAATAAAAGAAATAATTAAATAATCCCACTCTAAGATGATGGAATCATCTTCCTCCTCACCTAATGTTGGGGAAATACATTTTGGGACCATTTTGGGAATCACACAAGAGTAAACCACACAACAAGTCGGCTAAGGAGCAACATCCGTAGAAGAAAGGAAAACAATTAGTGCATTTTCAGGGGCTAGCGTGCATGAAAGGAGGAAGTTAATTAGGCATTTTGGTCCATTTTGTAATGGGCTAATCCCTAATGTAAAAATATAAGTATGTAAGGGTTTTTGGGCAGAAATTAGGTGGTGATAAGTATGAGATGGATCATGTTGAGAAAGTGAGATTAGTGGGAAAGGTGATAATGAGCTAAGTGTGCACTATATGCGTGAATGACAAGGGAATTTTGGGTATAACTGAGATATTATGTATGAGCACAATGCACAACTTTTGTAAGATATGATGTTGAATGATAATATAAGAAGCCTGCCATTGTGGAAGTATCCCATATTGGGTTAACCACATTAAAATATGGTGTCTCTGTGTTATGCTTTGATGTGTCTATTTACTATTATATTTATTGTGCACACTTAATGTATGTTGGGTAATATGAATATGTTATATGTTGTTATGGTTATGCACATATAATGAATGGTATAATGAATGAATGTTAAGTTGAATGGTTACAATGAATGCCTCACATTCCTCCATGACTACAGAAACTTGTTTCCTGCAGTCCCCATAGATACATAGAGGGAGACTTCACCTACTTGCGGGTGATGCCAAAAGGGATGGTATATTAATGGTTTTGTTGGTGAATACATGTTGAACCCCATGTCTGTCCATTACATGCCAACAAATGGTTTCGTTGTCAGGACCATGATCTGTGACTGAGAAGGATGTGGAGGATGAATAAATAATAGATCGAACAATGGTTGGAGACAAAGGAGCATGAGTTTGCCAAATATCAAAATAAGAACCCACAGATAAGTTCATAACAATGGTTGCATAGGTATGTATTCACAGATTTACATGATATTTTCTTTTTTGATTGCCCAAATTTTTTAGCTAAGTGGATACAAAGGTTAGCTGAAAAGAACGAAACATTCCACGTTGTGGTTCCGAGAAATTAGAACCCTGACTTGATTCAACAGTTGAATACTATAAGTAATCGTATCTCACGCGTTGTTGATTTTTGGCTAGATAGTATATTGGGGGGTTATATTACCAAGTTTTATATAGATTGTACCCACTCATATAGTGTTGTTGAAAGAGAGTTCTTTAAGGGTCCACATGGAATATATTTGAATTCATTGTCTACTTGGCTCAAGATGTTGTTGTGTGATAAGGGAGTTATGAAGATGGAATCGGATTTCCCTAGTAGCTAAGCACCTTCACTCACATAGGGGGACTAGGGGATGACCAGTGGATGGTCTGAGTGTATTGAAAAGAGGGATGAAGAGAAGGAATGAGGAATGGATGGGATGAGGATGTAGAGAGAAGAAGAATGTGGGATGAAAGAAGATATTGTTGTATTGTGTAGTGGTATGATATTTAGGCATAGTAAGAAGAGGACCGTGGATGAGACAGAAGGGCACCACAGTGAGATTTAGAAAATAGACACTGGTATAATACTCCAGATCAAAGGGATTTTGCGCACAGAATGGAAAGACCATCAGATCGGTCTTGTATAAGAATATTTGTTACATCACACTCATGCTAGACTATGTGTCGAACCCATGATCCCATGTGCATCTCCAAGAATTGAGGTAAGCTCTAAATCTTTGTCAATTATAGTTAGAGAGGGAAGTAAAGATAACAGTAAAGGTAGTTAGCGTAGTGGAAATAGTATGCCAAGTCAGAATCAGTTAGTGTCACCAGGGATGACTACCATGCATCATGCAATGGTAGGATTAGACCCCACTTTAAGGATGTTTGTCTTCCATGGAGCATGGACAGAGGATCCATAACATTTGTTGTTTGTTTGTGAAGCAATATGGATAGTGAAGAATGTCCAGGATGATGATGCAAAGATTGCACAGTTGGCAATGAAATTCATAGAACAAACATTACTATGGTATATAAAGTATCATTCTACTATACCTACAAGACACACCAGAACATTAGAAGACATCAAGCAAGCCTTGTTGAAAGAGTTCCACAAACTGAAGTCTGAGTCGCAGTGTATTACAGAGATGAAAGAGATCAAACAATTTTCAAATGAGAGAGTATGGTATTTTGTTCAGAGATTCAAGATTCAAGAATAAAGGTCTGGCTGGATTTCCAAATTCTAGATGAGCAACAAAGGTAGTGGTTCATTACAGGATTTTTGTCGCATATACGCCGCCCTTTGACACAACAAAAGATTAGGTCGTATTAAAAAACCCTATAGATTGCTATGAGGTTGGAAGCATCCCCTGTGGGAGAGAATGACATAGGGATGGATCAAGTCCAATTGCAGTTAGCAACATTGACATTTCAGCTGCAAGAACTTGCTAAAGGAAAGGAAAAGTGTGAAGAAGTATGGTGTAATAGATGCAGAATAGAAGGTCATCATAAGAATGAGTGTCCATATTTTAAAGAATATTTGGCTACAAGAGCCCCGAACCCCTTGCCACTGGAAGGAGTATAATGTGAGATATGCAAAACGATGGGTCATCACGCTATTTCTTGTCTGTTAATGTAGAAGTATCAGATTACTTCTAGAAGTCTGTCGAACATGATGAAAAGGAGTGTCGCACACTAGATATGATGAGAGAGCGCACTGCAGATTCATACATATTCCAAGGGGAAGAAGGACTAGAAGGAGGGGTACCACAGTACAATACCCCAAGAGGCTACAATCAAGGAGGAAGAAGAGGATTCATAGGTCGTGGAAGAGGAAGATTTGGTAGAGGAAGAGGACCAATTACATGTTATAACTGTAATCAGCATGGGAATTTGACATGAGACTATCTGAATCCTTATATGACATGTACTTATTATATACAAATATACCATGCGGAAAAATATTGTCCACATATGATCATGAAGTGGCAAGAAAAGAGGAACCTAAATGTGCATATGATAGCTGCAAAGGAATGTAGAAAATGACTTAAGGTAGTAGCAGTTATGCATGGAGGAGAAAGAACAGGATTTGATGCGATAGAAAAAAGAAAGCAGACCAAGCAGTGGGTCAGGAAAGTAGCATAGCCTCCTTTGTTGTTTGATCCTAGAAAAGAAAAATATACATACAATCAAGAAAGGAAATAATTGTTGGAGACATAATGGACAACATCGACTTCGACCGCGCCACCTGTGTATGATTGGCCAACAGTGTATGACATGCCTCTAGTATATGACCATTTAGAAAGACAAGTTGAGAAGATAAGTACACTTATAATTTTCTTGAAGATTTGTTTAGAATTAATGAAGGATGAGACTGTGTCAAACACACTATGTGGAATAATTGATCAATGCACACAAGATAAGGAAATACCTATTGTACAATGAGAAATTAACCAAATACATTGCAAGAGAAGGACAAATAAGGAATTCTGATTGAATGTGTAGATAGGAAATTATGACATAGATAATATCATTTTAGACTTGGGATATGATGTGAATGTTCTTCCGAAGCAGACCTGGGAGACGACAGGAAAACCAAAGTTAATCTGGTCGCCCATTCAGTTGAGGTTGACAAATCAACATAGTATTATTCCGATTGGAAGATTGTGAGGGGTGAATGTTAACATTAATGGAGTGCAAAGTTTAGTTGATTTCGAATTAATTGAGATAATAGATGGCAATAATCCTTATCCAAAATTACTAGGACTTGATTGAGCTTTTTATAACCAGACCTTGATTGATTTGAAGAAGATACATATGGTATTTGAAGCAAGAGATTGAAAATTTGTTGCACCATTGGATCCCATAGACCGAAGAAGATATGTGGAACCAACAAAGTGAAAAAATCTTGATAATATTTATAATGTGAATGCATGGATGGATGACTCTATGAACCCTACTGTTGATGGTTCACTCATTTGGTGAAGTATTAGTTCATATGCATCACATTTAGAAGAAGCATTGGAGCATTGGCAACATAGATTACATCAAGCATCGACAAGGAGATGTGCTCATATTACCCACGCATTACGATGGATTGGAACTGAGGTATGTGATCCCCCAAAGTATGATGGACTAATAGCCATAGACTCTTTTATAAAGGAATTTAAATTGCATTTACAAAAACAACAAAGACTGTTAGCTTTAGATGTCGCACTAAAAGTGACTTCTGCAAAATGGTGGGTTGCACATAAGGACATATATAGGATTGGTAGCAATGAAAAATATTGTTACAGGTCATATTTAGGGCGGGAAAAAAATATATTGTGTGGAAGTATATGGGGTTGAGTTGTCCTACAGAGCAGGTTATATAGTGCATTAGGACATGGAGATTGGTACCGAAGCAAGAATGGACACACTTGTTTATACATACTCTGGATACGATTCCAAAGAACTATTATTTAGAATTGGAAGTGTGCAGAGAGACAACGTATTGGGAAGATTTGACTCACAATTTCAATGTTACTTTCAATTTTGAAGATGATTCCCCTTTAGTAGACATAGCTCTGCAGGTTATCAAGGACAAGATATTTCCATCAAAAGACTCAATAGAACTAGTACCTGGATGTAATGCACATAGATATTTTATGATGGTTTGAGAAGTTTTGGAATGCTATAATGTCGCTGGAGAAGACCAAGGGGATGAAGATTCGAGAAATTTACAAGTGCCATAAACTAAAGGAGATCGCAAAGTAGAAGGTACATAGCTTGAATTTTTTGTATATGCAAATCCATTGAAAACACATAAAGTGAATATCGGTATAGAAGATAAACCCAAGTTTGTGAACATAGGATATTGCTGGTATGAAGAAATTGTTGAAAAGATTGTTGATTTACTGCATGAATATCAAGATCAGTTCTCGACTACATTTTCAGAGATGAAGTGGATTACTGGAGAGCTAGGAGAGATAAAGATCCCTTTGAATCCATATGAAAAGTCTATGAAGCAGAGACCATATCAATTGAACCCGGTATATAAGAATAAAGTGAAAGATGAAATAGACAGGATGCTAGAAGTAGGAATTATTGGACTTGTCATAGAGTCAGAGTGGATTAGTATAATGGTGGTTTAGGATAAGAAGATAGGAGGAATCAAAAGTTGTGTAGATTTGAGGAAATTGAATGATGCTTGCTTACATGATCCATTTCCTACTTCATTTATAGATGAAGTCTTGGACAATGTAGGAGGACAAGAAGCCCACTCACTCTCTAATGGATTTTATAGGATATCATCAGATTAGGATTGTGGAAGAAGATAGACATAAGACTACATTTTTGACGGAATGGGGATGTTACCGATACACAATGATGCCTTTTGGATTGAAGAATATCTTTGTGACAGATGCAAGTGTTGTTCAGTTAGAGAAACTAAATGGGGAAGTTGTGGAAGGATTGGTTAACGATCATTGGTTGAAACTGTATAGGGAAAGTGGTGCTTTCACACACTAGTCTGAGTGCGTAGTTTGTGTACTACAATACTTGTATAATAGTATTTGTATTATAGAAAAAAATATAAAATAAAAATAAAAGAGTTTGAGACAAGATACAAAAGGTTAAATTTATGCATAAGGTACCGTTTAAACAGTTAAACTAGTAAGGTGATAAACCATAAAATGTCATAGAGATGTAGAAAGAGGAAGGAATTGTATGTAGGAAGGGGGATTGAATTGCGACAGAGATCTACGTAGAGGGAGGGAAAAGAATTAAAGAACATACATGATGGGACAAGCATTAAAGAACAAGCAGGACGACGAAGTAGTGGATATGCGTAGTCATAAATGAAAAATGACAAGATGATTTTGATAGATTGAAAAATATAGCGTATGATCCACCGGAGGATACAAAGTTAATGAAAAGTTAGGGAAGAATTGAATTCGAATGGAAGTGGATTAGACTGCAAATTTGGGCGCTAATAAGAATGCAAAAAACTGGCGACAGGCTATAAAAGTAGATGAGGGATCCACAGAAAAAGGTTATTGTTGTTCGAGCATTCAAGGAGACATAAAGAGTTGAGTGATTTTGTTAGAGTCGAGCAAGTAAGTTGCATACATGAGTTATTTGTAGAAAGCAATGGTGCCATTGAAGATAGGAGAAGCCTCATCACAACAGAAGAAACAACGCACTAGGAAGACACCGATACCTGTATTCAAGGAAACCATGGGAGCGTCAGCGTTAGGGCCAAGCCTAATTAAATTTCTGAAGGATTATGTGCCATCGAAGAATCTGACAATGAAGTAGGTTAAGCTACCAAAGGAACCAAAGTATGAACTTGTCGAACTAGAGATACCATGGGGGGTAATCATTGAAGGAGAGATGTTAGGCACAATATGAAATATGAAGTTTGTAGACCGCGATTTGATAGATGTACAAAATTTTCTAGAGTTAGCACCAGATAAGTACATGCGCACAAAACTCAGCACAGATTCACAGGTAGTTATAGTAGAACCACAAAAGTAGGTAGCAGGGCTAGAGAAAACATACATTTTGACTCTATTAGAGATTATGTATTTCGGTAGGAGCACATATATCAACATCTGCATCAATTTTTTATTGAGCTACATCCATGGAGGATTTTTATGGTTGGATAGGTCAGTGTCGATAGACACTCAACTCATTCCACGAATCACCGGATTACCATTAGTAGGGGGAGACCCACTGTCATTATTCACGGACAAATCTAAGGAGAAAGCCTTGGCGGGGAAAATGAAGGATAAGTATGACACACATAGAGGACCGTGTGGTTTGGATGTTGCAAGTATTAATGATGATACTATCAGATTTGTGACGCAGGTGTTGGAGTGTAAATTGTTGAGGAAATATCACAAAAATTAAGTTCCAACAGGTGTAATAGCAACAACTGAGAAGTGCATTGCAGGAGTGAAAATGAATTAGGTGAATTTCCTAGTAAACCAGTTCTTGATGGATTGCAAGGAGGAACAAGATAAAGGAACGTAATTCTATTATGCATGGCTATTGATATTGATTGCATTAGTGTCTTGGATGGAGCCGAAAGACACCCAATTTATGGGAATTGTAAGAAAACTGTGTTTGACAACAAGATATGTGAACTTGTGGCATATTGCGCACAAGAAAATGTAATTGGATAATATGTTCATCACTTTCTATGTTTATAAGGAGATAATTCAACAGAGAATTCATGATACATCGCACATAGTACCACAAGTAGTGGAAGCATACAAGGTGATTGCAAATTTTAAAGAATGAATACACCATATGTATATCCAAGCCAAGAGGGATCCATATCAACAGTGGTTGACAACCAGATAAAGGTTGATAGGAGATGAGGTTGGACAAATTATAGAAAACTGGGAGGAAGAATGGAAAACCCCGGTACAGGAAACGAAGCAGCCAGAAACACAACCTCCAGAGAATGATCCATAAGAAGAACACGAGCAAGAACAAGAAGGACAAGGAAATGGCACAAGAGAAACACAAAAGATAATACCATGCCCTGGAAAGAAGAGGAAAGAACATGATAAGGGGAAATCAATACACCAACGCAAGAAGAGGAAAGCATTCAAGGAAGTGGCCACCCAAGCCCTAACAGAAGATGACCTAGAGAAAATAGAAGATCAAGTAAAGGAAGTGACAGCCGAAGCGTTTCAACATGCGGCATAGAAACAAGAGGAGATACACATGTATGTGCAGGAGCAAATAGCTTCACTACGTCTACTTTTGGAGGCAGCCAAGATAGCACTAGAACAAAAGACAGAGGAAGAATAGACGGAGAGTACAATGAAGATTACAAAAGCAAGACCGATGACCTCTCACCCATCAGAAGTATTAGTAGAGTGTTGAATGATAAATATATCAATAGGGGCTATAGAGTTCCCCTCGACATAGATGAAAGAGAAAGCACAAGCATTAAGTTACATTATAGAAGATTAAGACACTACAAGAGGAAGCATTTTGAGTAATAGAGAAACTTGTAGTTGTACAAGGCATAGTGAAGTAGACAACACAAGAGAGTGGAGAGAAGTTGAAGACCCACATTACTACATAGAGGAAATTTTGTGGTAGGAAACACAAGTAAAGGAAAAGGTCGTGATTGTAAGAGAAATGTTCTAGAAGTTCATCGCGATGTGGAAGAAGGCTTGAAGTGGCTCGGGATGAGCCACATGTGAATGTTGGGGGCCTTTTGAAGCAAGACATCTTGGGACTAGTTTGGGAAGAAAACCACAAGTCATCTAAGGAGCAGCGTGCAAAAGAAAGGAAGAAAGTTAGCGCATTTTCAGGGGTTAGCGCACGTGAGAGGAGGAAGTTAGTTAAGAATTTTGGTCCATTTTATAATGGGCTAAGACCTAATGTAAAAGTATAAATATGTAAGGGTTTTGGGTAGAAAGTAGGTGGCGATAACTCTGAAATGATTCATGTTCATAAAGTGAGCTTAGTTGGAAAGGAGAGAATGAGCTAAGTGTGCACTGTATGCACGAACGACTAATACATTTTGGGTATAACTGAGATATTATGTATGAGCATAGTATGCACCTTTTGTAAGAGATGATGCTAAATGATAATATAAGAAGCATATAGTTATCGAAGTAGACCATATTGAGTGAACCACGTTAAAATATGGTGTCTCTATGTTATTCTTTGATGTGTTTGTTTACTGCTCTGTTTATTGTGCACACTTAATGTATGTTGGGTAGTATGAATATGTTATATGTTGTTATGGTTCTATGCACATAATGAATGGTATAATGAATGAATGTTAAGTCGAATGGTTAGAATGAATGCCTCACATTTCTCCATGACTATGAAAACCTGGTTCCTGCAGTCTCCATAGATACCTCAGGTGAAACTTCACCTTCTTGTAGGTGAAGCCGAAAGAGCCAGTGTATTAAGGGTTTTGTTGGTGATCTGCCCACTGCAAGCCAACACCTAAACAAGTAGATAAATAATGTTTTATTAATCTCTGCTTCACAAACCTAAATGGATATGAGAAATATTAAGCACCATGCAATGAACCAATGATTAAGTCAATGTATAGTACTTAATATTTCTGAATGAAAACCCATTTATCCCCATCAGGGATGGAATTTGATGGGAAAAATGCTCGTCGGAGGGAATTTTACCCGTTTTTTACGACCAAACTTTCCACCTTACTATCTCT
>JASDQU010735392.1:264753-276967 GCA_032191745.1 Picea mariana
CAGACCAAGCAGTGGGTCAGGAAAGTAGCATAGCCTCCTTTGTTGTTTGATCCTAGAAAAGAAAAATATACATACAATCAAGAAAGGAAATAATTGTTGGAGACATAATGGACAACATCGACTTCGACCGCGCCACCTGTGTATGATTGGCCAACAGTGTATGACATGCCTCTAGTATATGACCATTTAGAAAGACAAGTTGAGAAGATAAGTACACTTATAATTTTCTTGAAGATTTGTTTAGAATTAATGAAGGATGAGACTGTGTCAAACACACTATGTGGAATAATTGATCAATGCACACAAGATAAGGAAATACCTATTGTACAATGAGAAATTAACCAAATACATTGCAAGAGAAGGACAAATAAGGAATTCTGATTGAATGTGTAGATAGGAAATTATGACATAAATAATATCGTTTTAGACTTGGGATATGATGTGAATGTTCTTTCGAAGCAGACCTGGGAGACGACAGGAAAACCAAAGTTAATCTGGTCACCCATTCAGTTGAGGTTGACAAATCAACATAGTATTATTCCGATTGGAAGATTGTCAGGGGTGAATGTTAACATTAATGGAGTGCACAGTTTAGTTGATTTCGAAGTAATTGAGATAATAGATGGCAGTAAGCCTTATCCAAAATTACTAGGACTTGATTGAGCTTTTTATAACCAGACCTTGATTGATTTGAAGAAGATACATATGGTATTTGAAGCAAGAGATTGAAAATTTGTTGCACCATTGGATCCCATAGACCGAAGAAGATATGTGGAACCAACAAAGGGAAAAGATATTGATAATATTTATAATGTGACTGCATGGATGGATGACTCTATGAACCCTACTGTTGATGGTTCACTCAGCTGGTGAAGTATTAGTTCATATGCATCACATTTAGAAGAAGCATTGGAGCATTGGCAACATAGATTACATCAAGTATCGACAAGGAGATGTGCTCATATTACCCGCGCATTACGATGGATTGGAACTGAGGTATGTGATCCCCCAAAGTATGATGGACTAATAGCCATAGACTCTTTTATAAAGGAATTTGAATTGCAGTTACAAAAACAACAAAGACTGTTAGCTTTAGATGTCGCACTAAAAGTGACTTCTTCAAAATGGTGGGTTGCACATAAGGACATATATAGGATTGGTAGCAATGAAAAATATTTTTACAGGTCATATTTAGGGCAAGAAAAAAATATATTGTGTGGAAGTATATGGGGTTGAGTTGTCCTACAGAGTAGGTTATATAGTGCATTAGGACATGGAGATTGGTACCGAAGCAAGAATGGACACACTTGTTTATACATACTCTGGATACAATTCCAAAGAACTATTATTTAGAATTGGAAGTGCGCAGAGAGACAACGTATTGGGAATATTTGACTCACAATTTCAAGGTTACTTTCAATTTTGAAGATGATTCCCCTTTAGTAGACATAGCTCTGCAGGTTATCAAGGACAAGATATTTGCATCAAAAGACTCAATAGAAATAGTACCTGGATGTAATGCACATAGATATTTTATGATGGTTTGGGAAGTTTTGGAATGCTATAATGTCGCTGGAGAAGACCAAGAGGGTGAAGATTCGAGAAATTTACAAGTGCCATAAACTAAAGGAGATCGCAAAGTAGAAGGTACATAGCTTGAATTTTTTGTATATGAAAATCCATTGAAAACACATAAAGTGAATATCGGTATAGAAGATAAACCCAAGTTTGTGAACATAGGATATTGCTGGTATGAAGAAACTGTTGAAAAGATTTTTGATTTACTGCGTGAATATCAAGATCAGTTCCCAACTACATTTTCAGAGATGAAGTGGATTACTGGAGAGCTAGGAGAGATAAAGATCCCTTTGAAGCCATATGAAAAGTCTATGAAGTAGAGACCATATCGATTGAACCCGGTATATAAGAATAAAGTGAAAGATGAAATAGACAGGATGCTAGAAGTAGGAATTATTGGACTTGTCATAGAGTCAGAGTGGATTAGTATAATGGTGGTTTAGGATAAGAAGATAGGAGGAATCAAAATTTGTGTAGATTTGAGGAAATTGAATGATGCTTGCTTACATGATCCATTTCCTACTTCATTTATAGATGAAGTCTTGGACAATGTAGGAGGACAGGAAGCCCACTCACTCTCTAATGGATTTTTAGGATATCATCAGATTAGGATTGTGGAAGAAGATAGACATAAGACTACATTTGTGATGGAATGGGGATGTTACCGATACACAATGATGCCTTTTGGATTGAAGAATATCTTTGTGACAGATGCAAGTGTTGTTCAGTTAGAGAAACTAAATGGGGAAGTTGTGGAAGGATTGGTTAACGATCATTGGTTGAAACTGTATAGGGAAAGTGGTGCTTCCACACACTAGTCTCAGTGCGCAGTTTGTGTACTATAATACTTGTATAATAGTATTTGTATTATAGAAAAAATTATAAAATAAAAATAAAAGAGTTTGAGACAAGATACAAAAGGTTAAAGTTATGCATAAGGTACCATTTAAACAGTTAAACTAGTAAGGTGATAAACCATAAAATGTCATAGAGATGTAGAAAGAGGAAGGAATTGTATGCAGGAAGGGGGATTGAATTGCGACAGAGATCTATGTAGAGGGAGGGAAAAGAATTAAAGAACATACATGATGGGACAAGCATTAAAGAACAAGCATGACGACGAAGTAGTGGAGATGCGTAGTCATAAATGAAAAATGACAAGATGATTTTGATAGATTGAAAAATATAGCGTATGATCCACCGAAGGATACAAAGTTAATGAAAAGTTAGGGAAGAATTGAATTCGAATGGAAGTGGATTAGACTGCAAATTTGGGTGCTAATAAGAATGGAAAAAAATGGCGATAGGCTATAAAAGTAGATGAGGGGTCCACAGAAAAAGGTTATTGTTGTTCGAGCATTCAAGGAGACATAAAGAGTTGAGTGATTTTGTCAGAGTCGAGCAAGTAAGTTGCATACATGAGTTATTTGTAGAAAGAAATGGTGCCATCGAAGATAGGAGAAGCCTCATCACAACAGAAGAAACAATGCACTAGGAAGACACTGATACCTGTATTCAAGGAAACCATGGGAGCGTTAGCGTCAGGGCCAAGCCTGATTAAATTTCTGAAGGATTATGTGCCATCGAAGAATCTGACAACGAAGTAGGTTAAGCTACCAAAGGAACCGAAGTATGAACTTGTCAAACTAGAGATACCATGGGGGGTAATCATTGAAGGAGAGATGTTAGGCACAATAGGAAATATGAAGTTTGTAGACCACGATTTGATAGATGTACAAAATTTTCTAGAGTTAGCACCAGATAAGTACATGCGCACAAAACTCAGCATAGATTCACAGGTAGTTATAGTAGAACCACAAAAGTAGGTAGCAGGGCTAGAGAAAACATACATTTTGACTCTATTAGAGATTATGTATTTCGGTAGGAGCACATATATCAACATCTGCGTCAATTTTTTATTGAGCTACATCCATGGAGGATTTTTATGGTTGGATAGGTCAATGTCAATAGACACTCAACTCATTCCACGAATCACCAGATTACCATTAGTAGGGGAAGACCCACTGTCATTATTCACGGACAAATCTAAGGAGAAAGCCTTGGCGGGGAAAATGAAGGATAAGTATGACACACATAGAGGACCGTGTGGTTTGGATGTTGCAAGTATTAATGATGATACTATCAGATTTGTGACGCAGGTGTTGGAGTGTAAATTGTTGAGGAAATATCACAAAAATTAAGTTCCAACAGGTGTAATAGCAACAACTAAAAAGTGCAAATGAATTAGGTGAATTTCCTGGTAAACTAGTTCTTGATGGATTGCAAGGAGGAACAAGATAGAGGAACATAATTCTATTATGCATGGCTATTGATATTGATTGCATTAGTGTCTTGGATGGAGCCGAAAGACACCCAATTTATGGGAAATGTAAGAAAACCATGTTTGACAACAAGATATGTGAACTTGTGGCATATTGCGCACAAGAAAATGTAATTGGATAATATGTTCATCACTTTCTATGTTTATAAGGAGATAATTCAACAGAGAATTCATGATACATCGCACATAGTACCGTAAGTAGTGGAAGCATACAAGGTGATTGCACATTTTAAAGAATGAATACACCATATGTATATCCAAGCCAAGAGGGATCCATATCAACAGTGGTTAACAACCAGATAAAGGTTGATAGAAGATGAGGTTGGACAAATTATAGAAGACTAGGAGGAAGAATGGAAAACCCCGGTATAGGAAATGAAGCAGCCAGAAACACAACCTCTAGAGAACGATCCATAAGAAGAACATGAGCAAGAACAAGAAGGGCAAGGAAATGGCACAAGAGAAACACAAAAGATAATACCATGCCCTGGAGAGAAGAGAAAATAACATGATAAGGGGAAATCAATACACCAACGCAAGAAGAGGAAAGCATTCAAGGAAGTGGCCACCCAAGCCCTAACAGAAGATGACCTAGAGAAAATAGAAGATCAAGTAAAGGAAGTGACAGCCGAAGCGTTTCAACATGCGACATAGAAACAAGAGGAGATACACATGTATGTGCAGGAGCAAATAGCTTCACTACGTCTACTTTTGGAGGCAGCCAAGATAGCACCAGAACAAAAGACAGAGGAAGAATAGACGGAGAGTACAATGAAGATTACAAAAGCAAGACCGATGACCTCTCACCCATCAGAAGTATTAGTAGAGTGTTGAATGATAAATATATCAATAGGGGCTATAGAGTTCCCCTCGACATAGATGAAAGAGAAAACACAAGCATTAAGTTACATTATAGAAGATTAAGACGCTACAAGAGGAAGCATTCTGAGTAATAGAGAAACTTGCAGTTGTACAAGGCATAGTGAAGTAGACAACGCAAGAGAGTGTAGAGAAGTTGAAGACCCACATTACTACATAGAGGAAATTTTGTGGTAGGAAACACAAGTAAAGGAAAAGGTCGCGACTGTAAGAGAAATGTTCTAGAAGTTCATCGTGATGTGGAAGAAGGCTTGAAGTGGCTCGGGATGAGCCACATGTGAATGTTGGGGGCCTTTTGGAGCAGTACATTTTGGGACTAGTTTGGGAAGAAAACCACAAGTCGTCTAAGGAGAAGCGTTCAAAAGAAAGGAAGAAAGTTAGCGCATTTTTAGGGGTTAGTGCACGTGAGAGGAGGAAGTTAGTTAAGCATTTTGGTCCATTTTATAATGGGCTAAGACCTAATGTAAAAGTATAAATATGTAAGGGTTTTGGGTAGAAAGTAGGTGGTGATAACTCTGAAATGATTCATGTTCATAAAGTGAGCTTAGTTGGAAAGGAGAGAATGAGCTAAGTGTGCACTGTATGCGCGAACGACTAATACATTTTGGGTATAACTGAGATATTATGTATGAGCGTAGTATGCACCTTTTGTAAGAGATGATGCTAAATGATAATATAAGAAGCATATAGTTATGGAAGTAGACCATATTGAGTGAACCACGTTAAAATATGGTGTCTCTATGTTATGCTTCGATGTGTTTGTTTACTGCTCTGTTTATTGTGCACACTTAATGTATGTTGGGTAGTATGAATATATTATATGTTGTTATGGTTCTATGCACATAATGAATGGTATAATGAATGAATGTTAAGTCGAATGGTTAGAATGAATGCCTCACATTTCTCCATGACTATGAAAACCTGGTTCCTGCAGTCTCCATAGATACCTCAGGTGAAACTTCACCTTCTTGCAGGTGAAGCCGAAAGAGTCAGTGTCTTAAGGGTTTTGTTGGTGATCTGCCCACTGCAAGCCAACACCTAAACAAGTAGATAAATAATGTTTTATTAATCTCTGCTTCACAAACCTAAATGGAGATGAGAAATATTAAGCACCATGCAATGAACCAATGATTAAGTCAATGTATAGTACTTAATATTTCTGAATGAAAACCCATTTATCCCCATTAGGGCTGGAATTTGATGGGAAAAATGATCGTCAGAGGGAATTTTACCCATTTTTTACGACCAAACTTTCCACCTTACTGTCTCTTTGAACGGGAAACTAGGTCCACTAAACGCATTTATGATGGACAATGAGTTTTTGAAAACGTCATTATAGTCATGTCCAGATATGTGTTGGAGGGTTGAGAATCTAACGTACCATCCATGATCCTACTCGATTCAGATAGATAGTGCGATTAATTGTGTAGTTATGATGGGATATGTGAGTCTGTGACAAGATAACATTTATGTTGTTGAGTGCCTAGAAAGACTTAGAGCAGATTGTTCAGTTTTCTGTCCTTATCCTGCCAGAGACTTTGAGAGTAAAAGGTAAATATTGAAACAATTAACTCACTGTGGTTAAATGGGCAGTTCGTTCATTCCATATTGATATGGTGACAAGCTAATGCAATTTAAGCAGGTTTTAGATTCGATTTTTTCGTTTTAGTACTAATCTCAACAGAAATAAAAATAATTTTTTTTTTGTATTAGTAGTAATCTAGACAGAAAGAACTTAATACAATAGTTTTGATGGGATCCTAGAACTGACACAACAAAAAGAGAGGTTTAATGTGCTTAACCATTCATTGCCATTAACCATGAGAAAATCATAAAATCATGATTTATTATTTAATGCACTTTACCTTTATAACGAGGAATGTGTCATGTAATAAATGTAATAACCCAAAAGCCTCATGCCAAATATTCCCTCCCTAGTTTGGGGAGCGACACTAACCCTGATTCATAGGAGAACGAGCATTTGTTCAACAGTTTGGTGATTTTCGCTGGATTTCTTCTCCATTTGACAACTGCCAAGTGGGGAGATGTGATTATTGTAACTTTATCATTCAAATTGTTTCAGAGTATGCTTTGAAATTTGTCCCTGGATGTGGGCATGGTGTTTCGATGTCCTAACTTGACATAACCAAGGATCATGATGAATCAAAAGGTGTTTTAGGGAAGGAATTGTGGCTACCCACAACCCTTTTCTCTAACCAATGGAGTTGATTCTATATCCATACTATTACATTCACGGCGGTTTACGATTTGGGAGTTGGGATGAATGGGACTTGGGAGAACTCATGAGTCATGACAACCTACAGTGCAGGGGAGAAGAGGCAGGTTGTGGAAGAGTGAAGAGCAGCTAAAAGTAAGGCTTGGAAAGACCCTGATTTCCAAATGATGTCTTTGTGTACGAATGGGAAATTCCAAATACTTGTGTTATAGTGTGGGGTTTCGCCTCTCAGAATTGGATGTGTACTGATGCATGTGCAAGCACTGTGTGTGTCAACCAAATGATATTTGCCTTAGGATTCAGAAGGTGTCAAAACTGGTGCCTTAGGCTTCATCCACGTTTTTATTAGCTCTCTTCTTCTTATATTTAGTTTCATAATGAATATAGAATAAAGCTTAAATATTGAATTTCAGGTGAACACCCAATTGTTATAATTTTAATTTTTAATTCTATTGACTTGTATTGGATGTTGTTTGCATGGATTGAAAGAACCATGTTTATCAAACCACCAATTTGTATGGTTTGTGAATGAATACTCAATTGATCTAATCCTTTATTTTCATTTTATTGATTGGCTTTTAATGTATCTAACTTTGAAATGTTTTATTGTTGTAGTTATTTTGTTTTTCTTATTTTTGAAGAGTGTGTGAATTTGAAAGTTAAAATTTTTAATTTGACATCAAATCTTTATTATTGAAGGGTTAATTTATTATTAATACTTCAATAATGAAAGACACAATTTTACAAAAAAAACTTTTGTAAAGACCAATATAAAAACCCAAAAAATCAATAAAAAAATTTTGACAGATAAAGATGAATCCAAATTCCAACCCTAATCCCCATCCTCCTCAATGTGAATCTCAACCTATTCTCTCCTTTCACATCACAACAGCCTCTTGGTAGCCGTGCATATTTTTCTATCTTACAACGAGAAGAAAAGGAGGAGTCGATATAGCTAGAAGGGTGATGAGAGGACAAACACACAAAGACGGATTTGATAGATGATACACCTAAAAGGACACACCGTCAATCTCATCACGTGGATTTTGTACCCATTTGCTTTATTATATCTCGTCGTTGTTGTATATTCCAGTGAAGGCGAAGAAAGACATCGAGCTAAACTTCAGTGGAGCGTGGGACCTTTTACTGCCATGCACCCATCAGCATATGCATCAGCACAATCCGTGGAATAACCTTTATTTTTGGTAATCTATGATTTAAATTTAGTCCAAAATATAATGATAAATTTTGTCTTAAAAATTTTATGATCGTAAAGGGAAGAACTTATCTTTAGGTTTTCTACTCTTTGAATCAGTAAACTTAAATCTTAAATATCCTTGAAAATAATACTTTGCCTGCATATGTTGATAGATCTCTGTAGAAAATGACATATTTTGAGTGGGTGAATATTAGACATCATGTAGTAAAAACTAATAATTGATTTACTGTTTTTTTCGTCTTATAAATTTAATGTACAAGATGATGAAAAAACAGTAAATTATTCATAATTTATTATATGATATCATATACAAATCCAATGGACAAGATGATAAAAAAACAATTGATTTACTGTTTTTTCATCTTATAAATTTAATGTACAAGATGATGAAAAAACAGTAAATTAATCATAATTTACTATATGATATTATATACAAATATCTTTTGAAATTAATAATTGACTTACTGTTTTTTCATACTATGATTTAATGAGCATTAGGAAGAAAAAATGAAAAACAATAAATTAATCATAACTTATTACATGATATATAAAAATATTTTTACACTTTGAATTTTAATCTCTTAAAAAATGATTGGAACTTCAGATTTGAGTGATTGAGTCCTTAAAATTAGAGTGTTACAGTAGTTTTTCAGCCTGTTGAATCTATTTATGCATTAAAAAATGCAATTTAAATAACAGAAAATGGTGATTTCACCAAAATCTGTTTTACCATTCTGATAAAAAAATTCAAAAAATGAATGTTTAGAATGTTTAGTCAACATCCATCATAAATACATACTTGATTCATAAATACATATTTGACTGTAATTTCAAAGGGAGTAGGTTAACTCGAGCAAACATACCAACTTTTCATGCAAAAAAAAATGGACCTGAATTCCACCAGATTTTCAAAGGTAGTTTGAGTTTGGCATGGATCAAAGTTCTATGCATTTTAGAACCTTACACCAAGAATTTTACCCATTTTAAACCAACCCAGATACTCAAAAAATAAATCAAAATTTTAATTCATAAATATCTGTGTTGCCATTCACACCCTCTACTACCCATATTAAACAGTTTACTCGAATTTCAAGCCATACGTTTCACAGGCATCTGTGTGATCATTCACAGGCATCTGTGTGGCCATTCACAGCAATTGTGACACATGATAAATATTTGACTGGAATTTCAACGCAATTGTGACACATAATAAATATTTCACTGGAATTTCAAAGGCAGACGTTTCATCGGCATTTGTGTGATCATTCACATGCGACAAAATAAGAGAAATGTTTGAGAATGAAAGGGAAAATGATTGAAATTGATATCAATGTCCAGTATTCATGAAATAGAATAATAACACTTTCATCCGTAGATTACTAACGGCGTTAAAAGTGTATCTTAATTACTTCAAAAGAAGAGCAAAGGAAGGAATAGAAGAGGAAAGGGACTGATCTTCTTCATAATAATAGATCTATGAATAACTTGCCCACCGACTCTCCTTTGCAATACAATAAAGACCATAGTACCTCTTTCGGAAATTACTGTATATTCGGTATTTGTCTGTAAAAAGGTCATACTGTCATTCACGTAACATTGGTGAAGAGAATCTAAACTCTTAACGCTTTCCAGTGAAGCCATGTGACAATGAGGTTCACGTACATTGGTGAAGAGAATCAAAACTCTTCACGCTTTCCAGTGAAGCCATGTGACACCGAAGGAAGTTGAAAATAAACATGAGCTGATGTGATCACATATTTTATTTTTATTTTTAATATATACCATGAGGCTCCACACAGCCACAAACGTCCCTAAAATGATCCGATAGAAGACAAAAATGTTGAAAAAATCCATAAGTTGCATGATTGTGTACTATAGAAAACAAGTATGTCTTTTGGTAAAGAACAAACTATGCTGGAGGTCAATAATCAAGCATTGCCAGTATTTGGATTACTTAAACAAAAGTTTTGTAGATGGGATGATTTGTAATTAGATCCGACAAAACAAAAATGAGTCAAGTTTACATAAGTGAATCAAACTTGCATTGGGACCATCTAGGTCATTGACCAAGTATTGTTGAAGGGATGATCTATAATCATATCCGAGAGAAAAGAAAAACAAATTGAATTTGCATAACCATGTAGGTTGTTCACCTCTCTCATATTTAAAGTTAGAAGCCAAGCCTCATGACAAGTACTTAGAACATATGTTGTTGTATGTGCAATGCAGATTTCATAGAACATAGACAAACAATCACCAGTGGAGGGTATCTATTTTGCCAAAATCACCTAACATTCACACAAAGCCTTAATTGTTGTTGCATGTGGGATGCACATCCATAAGCATGAATATAATCACAAACATGTCACTTTCATAGAATTGAATTATATTTTTTACTTTCTTTCATTGACATGGTTTTTTAATTTTTAAAATTGATAAAATTATTTATTGATTTGTCCAAGGATAATGATGAGATAAATTTCTCAAGTTACCCCTTATGTGTTAAGGAATAAACAATTAACAAGAAAAAATAAAACTAATAATTGACTGACCAATGGATTTGTTGTTGTATAGACCATTATAGTAGGTCATCCAAACCTACCTCAATCAAAACTTTATTAAAATATTCTTTCATTGACCTTAGTGTTAAAAACTCTAATCATAGTTCATTAGTTTACCTAATTGTTATACAGTTACATGGCAATTATGGTATTTTTGTATTATATATGTATGTTTATGTACATGATTATTTTCTCATTATTGATTATAGAGTATGCATTTTCTGCCAATATTCTATTTATCTATGTTCATCATGCTTTCCTGACATTTATGATCTTGGTGCTTGTGGGATTGTGATGGTTGAATGTGAGAATTGTTGAAAAATTGTTGAGAAAGAACTAGCCTTATTGGATAAGAATGGAATTGTGTCTCCCTCGAGGTTGGAAGGAGGGTTATGCTTCATTACACAAAGCATCTTCAACAGTTCCAGCTTTTCTCTGAATGCTACACCTTTTTAATGGTTTGAAAGCTTCATGCATCTAGTTGTTGGATGCTTGTTGCCTATTTAACCAGAACTTCATTTAGAATCTCTCCATAATTTTGAGAAATGGCGTTCGATAACGGGTGCCTTTGTGAGGGTATGAATTTCTTTAGTACTTGTGATTATGTTGTGAATGGTTGGTTAATGACTACAACCCTCTATGGAGTTGAGCGATTCTCTAGGAGACCTGTTGAGGATTGGTTTTAATTGAATCTTTTGGATGAAAGCCACGAAACTGTTTGTGATCTGCGTGAAGGAAGCGAACCATTTGTTGGTTTGTGGAACCAGAGAAAGAAGAGGTCACACAAATTGCAGAGGGCAAGAAGAGGAGAATGCCTAACTTGGATAGTCTTTTTTGGTGGAGATTGAACGCTAGTGGAGGTCATATGGTAAAGGTACCAGTTTAATTCTCAAAAGATTGTTTTAAAATAAAGACTGAGTTTTTGTGGAGGTCAAGTTTTGTTTTAAAAGAAAGACCAGGTTTTGTATGGAGGAGTTTTCTCCATTGATTGTAATTGGAGTTATAAGGGTTTTTTTTTGCCTTGAACATGTAAAGGTGTTATAAGGGTTTTTATTTTGTAAAGGTGTTATAAGGGTTTTTTTTTAAGTTTGTAAAAGGAGTGATAGGGGATCATCCTACATAATAAAATTGCATATTTGTCTTTGCATCCTCGACCCACCTGAAATTGAATAAGGGGGTTTTAGGATCTTTGTGTTAAGAACCAAACATCAATATAGCATATAAAAACCTCAGGAAAAGTACTCAACGCCTTGAAAAAGAGATAATTTCAGATAATAAGCCTCTTCGAGGGGGCAACCTCCTTTTACCCCACTTAAATGTTCACGTACAAGATGATTCAAAATGAAAATGTCTCCTTGGTATATATAGGAGACTAGGAGGTATAATTACAAATAATGGCC
>JASDQU010735392.1:325946-348691 GCA_032191745.1 Picea mariana
CACACAATTTATTCCAACTCCAACTCTGACACTATAAGGTAACGTTAGTAGCTTATCGCTGAGAAATGATACATCAAAATTCTAGTGCATAATTAACATCAAAATGCATGAAATCACTCGAGGAAGTGCACATAGCCCAAACTGGTTTGCACCACATAAAAAATTCCTCCACTTTATACATATTATAACAATGTAAGTAACTTGAAATAAAACAATACAATTGAAAGTGTATTGAGCACACTGACATTACAGAACGTAAGACCACTCCAAACATTTGAGTACTATTGCAAACATAACCATATGTAGCATCTGAATACCATAACACTCATAACTATTTTAATTCCACTTGCAGGTCCTACTTTCCTGTGTGCACATAATACACTCCAATGCACACAATGAAACCTGTCACTTATACACACATACCACTTCCCGTGTGCACAATAATTCTGACCTCTCAGGAAGCTCTTGAACATTTACCAGGACTATCTTAACATAAGTTACTTATCAAATAACATACTAAGAATATAAAAATACTATGCTAAATACCCACATCACATTTACAAAATAGACAACATTAAAAGAATAACAACCATTATTCATGTGAAACACTATGAAAGTAATAGATCAAGATACACATGAATAAACATGAAGTAAACATACAATCACATAATAACACTTATATTTTATGAAAAGGAACCAACTGTACGTGTGAATCAAACATTCATCCCAACCATAGACGGTGTTGCTCATAATTTTTCATCAACAGGTCACCCCTGAGCTGGGGCTCGAACTCCACCAGGACAAAAGGATTCCTTGTGCCAATATATGGTCAAATAAACAACTTAACTGCTCATTCCAAGGTGTCGACTGTTGCAACTAGTCCACAATACCTCATTCCCTGCATGCTTGTCCCACCCCAGAAAGTGTGCCCCTTCTTTACTCAACAATCCCTCGGTTTTCTCTGGCATCCTCAATAATTAAAATATTTTATTTTAATGTTATTTCTTTGAAAATAAATTACCATTTATAGAAATCCGTACTAGTTATTATTAAGACATTTAATTACTATATTTGTGACTATTCAGGGAGAGTTTGACTTTCCAACTGTCCTCTTTTGATGGACAAATGCATGGGACATATTTTTAATAAATTAAATGTTGGAAGCAAGTGGACCAACCAGGTTAAAAGTAGTTGAATATGACTCCATGAGTGGGGAACATGTTTAAGTTAACTTAGATTTGATTTTTACAAGTGTCAGAAGTGGATTTCTATCACTGACAACCCCTAAAAAACAAGAATTTGTAAAGTTGTGAATTTCCAAGGAGGGAAATGGATGGAAAAATTCCTAGGAAAAGATAAATAGAATATATACAAGATATGTGGGACACATGATGCTGCTTAGTATGTTGTGTAGATTGATATTTGTTGTGTGAGCACTAATAGTATTAGGAAACTGATTTTCTGAACTGTACAAAAAAACAATGGCTAAGGAGTGAATCTTATTTTGCACTTATAGAGTCATGGTCATGCTAGGGGGTGATCGAGACAAGTAATCTTAGCTGTTTTGCATCTACGGTTGGGTGGAACGTGTCTGTTCCATTTGTTTCCATCTTAACTATTACATATTTGTATATTTATTTGACTACTCCTCATTTATGTTGGACTATTGATTTATATGTAGCTACAAAATTTGATCTATATAGATGTATCTTATTTGATCAATTACTATTTATGATGGATTATTTGATTTGCACATAGCTAGATAGTTTGATCCATATAAATGTATTTTATTTGACCAATTACTATTTATGTGGATTATTGATTTGCATGTAACTAAAAATTTGATGTATATAAATGTATGTATACTACATAAGTTAGAATAGATACTTTTATGACCCATGGATCTCTTAATATGGAATTATGCATTTAAACTATAACATGAGAAAGGGGATATTATAACAATCCTGTATTGTTACACAAAGTTTTCAATTCTATAAATTACCATATACGATAGTATATTTTCTAATTACTATACAGTGATAGTCTATCTAGAAGATTTTATACATTGAAGAAGACAATAAATATTTTGATAATTCTATAGAAATGGTTGAGAATCAAGGTTTATATTGTTATTTTTGTATAAATATGGATACAAAGTAGACCATGAGAAAACTCTTGTAAACAAAAAGGGAACCTGCAGAATTAAAACAATTAGGAGTAAAACTATATATCAATGCATTTCTCGATATTAAGCTAGATAAATACAATAGGAGCAAGGTGACTATGTATTTTTATCTTGAATAAAGAAAATATTGTGAGTTATGTTAGCAACTTTTAAATTATTTTTATATAAATATAATGTAGTTGATATTTTAATACAAACTCTGTTCAAATATGACCGAGAAGGAATAAATCCAAAATCCCTAACTATTAAGAAGACTTATTTCCAAGCGACAAAACACACGAGAGCTAAATTACGAATTTACTTGTAAGAACTCCGAGATTGAAACTTGAGTACCTTTCTCAGGCTAAACTTTGATCCTTCCCAATAGCGAGATCCTTGCAACCTAAAATACAATAAGAATTTTAGTATGGATAAGAGTACATTCGAGGATGTTTAAGAAATACAAAACTTAGCAAAAAGATCACATGAATTATCTTAAAATATTCTAGCAATCCGACTTCTTGTACCATTCCTCCCTGTGGACAAACATCACCAGAACGCTTAAGAGAAAATCTTTACGATATATAAAGGAATTCAAACATTTGATTGCTTCTTAAATATTCAAAGGGTGATACATGTAGCGTCCCACGTAAGGTGAATAGGTGAAACATCGTAGGTGCGATGGGAAGGTTGACCTATATACTCTAATTGGTTCCCTTGAAACAAAAAGGGAACCATTATTAAACTTGTATCAATATAGTTAATTTGAAGTTGTAAATAAAACAAACACACACAAAAAAATAGAGGTCCTCTCTTTAAACCAAACCAGTGAATACGTTTTACAAATCCTTTAAAAGAGTTAGTTACTCTCAATTTAACTATTACATTGATCAAGAGGAAAAATCGTATCTACCCAGATCGCACACTATATTAAGAGATAGTTGTATCAAATAAGGAAAGAATTGCCAAGAAAAAAATATTATAACGAAATTGAAAATCCACCTTCATGCAGAGTATACAAACCGTAAATTCTAGGGTACTCTTGCAAGAAACAATAACATCGTGGAGTATTCATATAAAATAACATCGTCGATTGTTATTATCGACTGCAAGAAACAATAGAGGACTCACAGTAATGACAAGATAATTGGATGGGTGTTTCCCTAATATAGGATATATTCTATTAGGGACATTTATTTTAATAAAACAAAAACTTATGGCTACAGACTTAACTTGGTAATGCTAAAAAATTACAGAATGTATATATATCCATCCACCTTATACGAAAAAAGTTGGAAAAGACTCGAATACATCGACCCTAACTGGCGAAAAGTAGTAGTCTCTTATTATCATTCTCCTTAAATTATAGAAAAACCCAACTTTATTCCTACCTTTTGTGTTTAAGTTCTAGAAATTTTAACACAGAACTTCAAGATTATTGAGGCATACTCCTTTCAATAAAAAAAGAAGTAAGGATATAATTGTTATGAACGTATGAGTGTAGCTCCTTTGGAACACAATGCATAAATTATTACTTACTGAGTGAAATATTTCGTTCTTACCTTTAGTGATAGCAAGATCGTCCACCCTCATCACTACTCGAGTTCACTGCCAGAGAAATCTCTGGGTATAACCAATGAAACAAATTCTACGTCTCAGAAAGAGGAAATTACAGAATGGAATGAAAAAAAAATGAATCAACTTTTGGTAAAGGATACATGCGATATTTTGTAATCCGGTGTTAGAATGTCTAGATCCCCCCACTCTTACTTTGTATCAAACTACATAGTACTTCTGCACATGAAGCCCATGTGAAGTCAGGGAAATGATACGTTAGGATTAGATGGAATCTCTGAGATGGAAATCATTTGTAATGTTAAACTTTTAAATTATATTAACCCTTTCCCTTCGGTAATCTCATCTTTAAGATGATTAAGACTGGCCTGAAGGTTGAGTGAACCTTGTCATTCAACTTTTATTCAACGCCACCTACCGACAATGCCTTGGGTTTATAAAATTTCCCTGTCATTTCTTAGTTGTGTATGAGATTAAGAAGGATATAAATTTAAATCTTTTCCTTTATTTCGTAGTAATAGTAGAGAAATAAATACACCCTAGAAGAAAAATTTACATATCACTAGGGACAAGGCTCAGTAATGAAGTCTAATGAGAGTATTCGTGGGAAGTTCAATTTTTAACCTAGTAACTATGTTGTTAAATAATATTTGTGTAATCAAGAATTTATGTATATGTAAATATACAAGCTTTGTATATATATAGGGATTATGGTATTTTTGATAACGAAACCATAAGGATTTTAACAAGTTACAATCAAAAAACCATGTGGGCCTTGGATACAATGATGAGATATCATTAATAAGGTCTAGTATAAAACAAATGATCACCCTAAAAAAACATATGTTAGAAGAATTTAGAACCATATTAAAATAAAAGAGCAATGATTTTTTAGGATTTAAGTACTATTATTTACACAAAATAATACAATCAATTTTTTTTTTATAGTATGTAAATGGGGTTTATTACATATGGTATCAATGTTGTAGGTTACAACACTTCGGGATGAGGGCATCACCAGAAAATGATAGTGTTGACGGAAAATATAACAAACAAAATTTTGTTGTTGCAAATAGACTGTGTCAAAAACTTTTGTAACTATGTCAGCGCATAATGGTGAAGAATATAGACCTAAAAGAAATAATAATCAAGAGCTTCCTAGAAACCCAAAATATCACAACGAAGGAAGTTCAACAACACGTGTTGAAAATGATGAGGAATCTTATCGTGGAATTACATATATTCAAAGTTGATAACACAAAACTAAAGAAAGAATAGGAGGATCAACAGGAAATAAATGAGATGTTGTTATGAAGCATAGAAACAAAAAAGACCCCAAATAATAATGAATCGCACAAGGAAGTTAGTAAACATTCCTCAAAGGATTCTAGCCATGGAATAGAAAAAGAAAATAACTCTTCTAACGACACACATATGACATAAAACAAAGCATATACACTAAGGAAAAGAAAACAGATGGACCATTTATATGGATAGTTCAAGAAAATAAAACCTTCAACATTTGATGGTGAGTCCAGAACCGATGAAAAATCATAAGCTTGGTTACATGAAATAAAGAAATGCTTCTAGATTTACAATTACTCTAGTAATATGAAAGTAAGGGTGACTATCTACAATCTGAAAAGTAAAGACATCATATTGTGGAAAGACTTAAAACTAGCAAAGGACTAAAAGAAAAGAAGATGGAATAGGTAGATTTTAAGAAACACTTTAAGAAAAAATACTTATCTTAAAGTTTTTATGAGATAAAAACCAAATAGTTCTATTAACTGAAATTAGGACAGATGTCCACGAATGATCTAATTACTAATTTCCTTGAATTATTGAGATTTGTGCCTTATATAAAAGATGAAAAGGTAAAATTTCAAAGGTTTATAAGTTGTTTACCTCAGTCATACAAGGACATAATAGAGTTTGATAAACCAAAAACTTTGAATGAAGTACTTTGAAAAGAAAGATTTTGTTACGATCAATACAAACAACAATTTGAAAATCCAAAAACATGGTAAGAAAACAATCAAGAGAAGCTAAATCAAAGGAAAAAGGGTTTCAAACCTTCAGCATTTCGAAAGCAAATGATAATCCTAAAGAACCATTGAAATGTTAGGGATATGGAGAACCACATTTTTTGAGAAACTGTCCTTATAGGATTGCTCCAAATAAAACTATTCAGAACATACAATAAGCTTTAATAGTTGGAGATATTGGAAAAAGTATTCATAGAATCAATGTAGTTTTGGATGGAAAACAAGCAGATCATCAATCCACTACTGTGGATATTGAAGATAAAGTTCATAACAACACATTATTTATTTTAATTGACCCAAGAGCTAGTTTAAGTTATGTTACCCCAACTTTAGTAGACTCAAACAAGCTGAAGAAGGTAGATCATACTAAATCTTGGTTAGTACAATTCACCATAGGCACAAAAATAAAGGTAATGAAACTTATTCTTGATTGTGAGATGACTATAAGTGGTTAGGATACAAATATAAACTTGAATGTATTACCGTTAGGATCGTATGACATACTTATTAGAATGGACTGGTTAGAAAAGCACAATGTTGTATTGAAATGTTATGAAAAATAATAAATGTATACAAAGATGAAAATGAAATATCAAGAAAAAAGCAAGGAATTAGTAAACCAGTTTCTGTTAGACAAATATCAATAATGAAATTTAAAAAGTACATTAGTAAAGGATGCAAAATATATTCTATCCAAGCAAAAAATCTTATAGAGAAAGAAAACAAACCAAGTTTAGAGAAATTTACGGTTCTTCAGGGATTTAAGGATGTATTTGTGGAAGAAATACCAAAATTACCTCCAAGGAGAGAAATATATTTCTCTATTAATCTACTACCCGGATCTGCACCAGTGTCAAATACACCTTACATGATGAGTGTCCCTGAATTAACAAAATAAAAAATTCGACTATAGGAACTGTTAGATAAAGATATATCAGACAAAGTGTCTCACTATGGGGAGAACCAATATTATTTGCCAAAAATAAATATGGAACACTGAGATTATGTATTGACCATCATCAATTAAATAAAATGACAATTCAAATCAAGCATCCTCTACCCATGATTAATGACTTATTTGATCAGGTCGGAGGAGCAAAAATATTCTCTAAACTAGATTTAAGATCTGGTTATCATCAAATCAGAATAAAATATAAAGACAAAAGTAAAAACCAATTTAGGACACATTATGGACATTATGAATTTGTAGTAATCCCATTTGGACTTACCAATGCACCAATGACTTTTATGTGTTTGATGAACAATATATTCAACAAGTACTTATATAAATCCGTACTAATTTTTATTGACGATATATTAATCTATTCAAATTCTGAAGAAGAACACAAACAACACTTGAAAATAGTATTACAGACTCTAAGAGAGCATAAATTATATGCTAAGATTGATAAATGTGATTTCTATCAAAGAAAGACACAATATTTGGGACATGTGATATGAGAAGATGGTATTGCAGTAGACCCTGAAAAAGATTAAAGCATTTATGGAATGGCTTATACCTAACTTAGACATAGTGGACATATGATCATTCATGGGGATCACCGGTTATTAACAAAGGTTTATCAAAGGATTTTCCAAGATCACCTATCCTATTACATCTTTACAGAAAAATGGAACAAAATTTATTTGGTCTAAAAAATGCCAGGACAATTTTGATAAATTAATAGGTTTCTGACTACAACACCAATCCTTAAAGTGGTTGATTCTTATAAATATTTTACAGTTTGTGTAGATGCAAGTAAAAAAGGATTAGGTGGAGTATTGACACAAGATGTACACGCAATTTGTTATGAATCTCTCAAATTAAAAGATCATGATAGAAACTATGTAACTCATGATATGGAATTAGTAGTTGTAATTCATGCATTATAAATGTGGTGGCATTATTTAATGGGAAGAAAATTTATATTTTTCACAAATAACAACGGTGTGAAACCTCAGTTTAGTCAACAAGCTCTCAATGCACAGTAGGAAAGGCTGTTAGCCTTCCCAAACAAGTTCTATTTTGAAGTATGACACATCAAAGGAAAAGAAAATAAGGTCGCAGATGCACTAAGTCGAAGAACTAATGAATTATATGAAGTTATTATCAATAAAACAAAAAGTGATATTGATGACAAAATCAAATCTGCAAGCATAAATGATGCACAATACATCAAAACAATAGAACAATTGTAGAAAAATGAAGGGAATGTGAATAATACAGATTTTAGTATCAACAACAATGGACTATTAAAGTTCAAGAACATGTTATATATACCAAATTTTGTTGATTTGAAGTTGATAATCCTAAATGAGTTGCATAAAAATCCCTATTCTGGTCATCCAGGCTATTAAAAAATTATAACATCCCTAAGAAAAAAGTTTTATTGGCCTAATATAAAATATGAGACAACAAAATATCTATATAAATGCTTAGATTGTGAATAGGTAAAAGATGAAGATCAACATCTAGCAGGTCTATTACAACCTTTACCTATACCAGAATGGAAATGAGAAATTATTTCAATGGACTTCATTACATGTTTTCCAAAAACTCAAAGAAAAAATGATTCAATCATGGTAGTAATTGATAAATTGAGTAAGTGAGCTCACTTCATACCTGTAAAATCTACCTACAAGGCTATTAATATTGCTGAAATTTTTCTGAAAGAAATATTTAGATTGCATGGAATTCCTAAAATGATGATTTCATATAGAGATGTCAAATTTACATCAAATTTTTGGAAAGAATTGTCTATAGGTTTGGGAACTAATTTGAATTTCAGCACAATTTGTCATCCACAAATGGATGGGAAAATAGAATGTACAAACCAGATTATCGAAGATATGTTATGAATGTACGTAAGACAAAAAAAAAACTAAGTGGAAAGAATATCTCCACTTAGTCGAATTCGCATAAAATAACAGTTATCAAGCATCAACAAAAATAAGTCCCTTAGTGTAACATCCCACTCTTGTAAGCACATGTTATTGACTTATTCTTTCAGGACACTTGTGTGCAAGTGATCCCGTTTTAGTATATGGTTGTTTGTTTTGCTTATGGATTCTTATGATGATGTTGATGTATTATGATGTTATGTTATTTGATATCTCTATATTGATAGATGCTATTGACGAGTTTCCCCTGAGCATGCAGGACACTTGAAAGATTGAGGATGTCGATGGAATCAATGGACCTCCTTGGACTCTAGATTGAGTCAGGGAGTGAATTGTATTAGTTTGAGTATTTCATTTATGCATATGTGACATATGATCGAGTATATTATGATTTTTTTTATGGATCATTGACAATGTTTCATTGATGGAAGCAGGATGATGATTATTTTCTAATATGACTCACATAAGGAGTAAAGGGGCCATGCACATAGACTAGATATTGAGGGAGAGGTGTGGAAACATACCTGACAGAATCTACTAGCACTCCCATCGTGACTCAAATTGTAGGTTAAAATGATTACCTAGTTCGAGAGGTCCACGATACCGTGAGGGCAGATTGAGATAGTTGCTCATGAAGATTTCTAAGGGGCATGCAATAAGGTAGGGTCCTAATTGCTTAGAATCCCTTAGTCTCTCAAAAGGTTTCCTGAATGGAGTATTGACTCCAAGGGTTGGACAACTACCAAAACCAATCAAAGGCGAGTGACACCCTTGGAGCATGGTGTGCATCTTAAAGGGAACGTCGTGGAATTAAAAAAATGAGTCAATGAATCTAGGTGGCCTAGAAAAATTTGAGCGAATGTTAAACTTGTAAAATATTGAGCATTGCTGAATTAATTAATTAATTAATTAAAGAATGAATTTATTAATCATAATCCCTAAGGGTCTAAGCCTTTGCAAATAAAAATTTAATTATGCCTAAGTCTAAATCTTGGTGAGATTACTAAAACTAAATTAAAAATTAGATAAAATAAGAAAAAGGGTAAACCAATTTAAGAGATTAAGAGAGATGAAATAAATATAAAGAATTAATACAATACACAATTAATACAATACACATTTGTGCAAAAAATACCAAATTAGAATTTAAAATAAGAAATGAATAAAGCATAAAAGAATGTGTAAGCATATAAAGGTATCTATAGTCTAGTTAACACTAGTCTAACTAGAGAACATTCCTATTTTAACTCAACTCAGTTTTAGAAAGGTGTTAGCCATTAATTAGGAACAAAGGAAATAAAGGGATAACTAGGAGTGATTCTAGGAGCATTTTTAGGATGGGTGAGAGAAATTGACTTTTAATTAAAATAAATTGTGGATTTACTTGTGCAACTAAGGGAAAGGGTGAAAAGTGTATGGGGAGAATAATTCTTAATTAATTATTAGAAAAAAAGAATTAAATTTGCAAATGGAAAGGTGTCACTAAGGAAATTCTATAAAACACATGGCTGAAATGGGAGACTGTTATGAGTAATGTTATGCTGCAAAAATTTTGACTGGTTTTTCTTGTGAGAATTGAGATACCCAGCTTGAGAGAGAGTGGTGGATCTACCTTGCGAGTGGAGATGGGAGCTATATTATTTCTGTTTGTGTGTGTGCATGGCTCCTTTGCGGCTCAGGGGATAAGGGGGAAGAAGAGTACCTCCAGCGTTGGCTGGGAGGTACCGGTGAAGTCTTAATGATTAGAAAGTATGAGAAGGTAGATTGATGTGGTGCAACCTTGGAAAGGACACGCGCTGGTTGTCAGACAGACAAGAAAATCTACTACAACTATTTTTTGGTCACGGTACTGTATATTTAATTATTTATGTGTTAATAGAGAATCAATGTACCCTTATATATTTTGAATATTGATGTTAATGGAGTCTATATCTGAATGTTTATAAAACTCATGTGTTCTTGGTGATATAATGATTGTATATTGTAACCCTGATCTCCACAGTTTCTTATTAAAGTAAAAATTGATGTTTAGATCAGTGGGAGCGATCTCAGTTTTTTTATTGGATTATATATGTGGAGGTCTATTTCGTATGAGTTTCATTGATATATGATTTCGTTTTTACCATGATACCTCAAATTTTTTATCTGAAACACATAGCCATTCTCTTGGTGAATCTACCCTGCACCTTCTCTCAGAGAAACCTCTACGTTTTATGCACCGATTTGATTGGATCTCACTCAACCTTATCATAATTTATTTGTGTTCTTCTTATGACTGGAACCACCTAGAGATTTCATGATTTCACTTAGCGTATTGTTGGATCCCACTTGCCTTTATCCATGGATTCCTTCTGCGCTTTGTCTATTACTGTATGGTGTTTCCTTCATCTCCCATGGCATTTTTACATATATTTATGTCTGCATTTATCCTTAAAGGGGTTGTGTTTTTCCCTTGTCACGTCTCTACGTTTTCACCCAACAAATGTGAATTAATCTCTGCATTTTCCCCAAAATGTTTCTCCCAACAAATGTGAATTAATATTTGCATTTGCTCCAAAAATTTTCGCCCAACAGTGTGAATTTCGCCTTGGCGATTTTCCCTTAAATGTCTCAATGTTTTTCTCTTAAATGTCTCTGTTTTTTTCCCTTAAAAGTCTCAATATTTTCTCTTAAATGTCTCTGCAATTTTCTCTTAAAATTCTCAACAATTTTCTCTTAAACGTCTCTGCAAATTTAACTTAAAAGTCTCAACAATTTTCTCTTAAATGTCTTTGCATTTTCATGGGGGAAATTACAAACTCTCAGTTTGATTCCTTGCCCAATGATTTTCCTCTTTAATCTCTGCATTTTTTATGGGAGAGTACAGACCCAACATTTTAAATTTGTTTGCTCAACGAATAATTATTACTCTTTGTGTTTTCAAGGGGGAAATTACAAACTCTGAGTTGATTCCTTGCCCAATGGTTATTCTTTTTACTCTTTGCATTTTTGGTTGGGGATATTACAAACACTGCAATCAATTTATTTCTCAGTGATTGTCTTTTAATCTCTATGTTTTTCACCCTAACGATTGTGGTTAGATTTTGCGCTTATTTTCTTTGGCTCACTTTCCCTTTCCATCAAACCTTTCCTTATTCTTGTAATGACCCATCGTTTCGACTACAAGTGAATCAATGCAAAAGTTTTTTATTTTTATTTTGTTTTAATTGAGCAGGAAGGCAACAACAAAAACATTTAAATGACACAAATTGACGACGAACACCACACACACAGATCAGGCAACATAAACAACGACTCAAACACTAGCACATCGGGAAACTGGACGAAGATGCGATAATCCTAGACCGATATAAACGACTTCCCGCCCGACACAATCAAGACAACACCTACAAGCTAAAAGACAACATCAACCAACCTGACACAATGACTTTGACGACCAGTAACTAGAAACCTCTATAGCGTGAAAAACCAAACACGTTAAGGTGTTACAAACTAGGTGCCAACATCAATTACAATGAACAACGCCTGCATTGGGAAGTACAGACTCTGACCAAGTTATCATTTGCATCTATCCATAAGGGAGTGCAATGATCCCCTTATCATGAATCATGATGTCACACGGCGATAGGTGTGACAGTATCCAAGGCGCACCATGACACATCTAGACCAATAACCCAAGAAAAATTTAACGCACTAGGAGACTGAATTAACTGTCAACCACACAACGAAAAACCCAAGCACCCAATTGACAAGTCAACAAGATGCAAGGGAAACTGATGACTATAAAATTTATACAACACATTAAATTCCTTTCGCAACAATTCTATCGCAAACATACACCAATATGTACACATTAAAATAATTATTATCAATAATAAGTTCATTGTAGCTTTTTCCAATTCCAATATCAGATACACATTTTCCTAAGGAGGAATTCACTATCCTGTAAAGTGAAACAAATATGAAACATGTCTTTGAACAATAATTCGATGTATTTACAAACTGAAATAGATATAAGTATTTCCTAAGGGTGATTTCGCTATCCTTTAAACAAAAACAATATAATAAAATTGCTATCTATTAATATTGGTGGTTGACAAAATATACTATCAATTAATATGATATCGTTGTTTAGCATTTAAAGGAAATGTTTTCTAGCATTGATACGCACTCTAAATATATGTTGTCTAGATATATGTTGAATAAATATACGCTGTCTAAAATATGCGGTCTAATATATTCACATATATAAGTTCATAACTAAGGAACAATAAAAACCATATCTATATGTTGTGAAAAACAATAATGTTGTTGTCTATTAAATGACAAAAGGAATTCACAATTATAAAAGGAATTAACAAGGAATAATCAAATATATAGTTGCCTATATAAATTAAAACTCTACAAGTATAAATATATACCAACCATTATATATACAAATATTATTAAATTCGTTGTCAATCTATGCACACCAATTGTTATTAACTTTGCTGTCAAAATTATCAAGTCACAATCATACACTTGAAAAACGTTGTCAACCATCAATCGTTGTCTCAAGGATAAATTGTTGTCTAACACAATATCGCTGTCTATAAAGATACGACTGGGTAAGTACGGGGTAATATGTAAAGACTAAAGCCACCTTTCATATCCAAATAAGTCAACACTAAAAAATGGAGGTGTTGTCAATCAATTGTTCGCCCTCCAACTTGTGATGCCCAACCTCTTTGGGTCAGTCGCAATTTTAAATGAAATTGATAGTAAAGGAAGCGATTCCATTAATGCGTTAAGGGGGCAACCAACTACAAGGCGTTTGATCAAGGCAAAAATACACGGACAGGTATAGAATTCTAATATGTATGTGATTCCATTAATGCGATTTTATTCTAATTGGAGTAATAAATGATATCACTGTGAATTGATTAAGAAAAAACAAGTGACTGGTATACAGTTAAATGGACGATTTTAATCCAGGGGAGGACGCATGGAATAATCATAATGAAAAACACAGAGATGAAAGAAAAATTAAACACAGATTGTTTAATTGTTTAAATGTAGTAGTGATAAATTAAATGTAGTGATAAATTAAACACAGAGATACATTGGGTGCAAATATATATGGAACGTAAAGATAATTTTTTTGAGTGCAGAGACAATTCAGACGCAGGGATAAGTTTTTTTAAGCACAAAGAGTCATTCCCAAATCGCTAGGTGGGTACGGTTTAAATGTTGGGTGAAAATCGTTGAGTAAATGAATGATAAAGATGTCATTTAAAAATGAATGAAGTTGCTGTCCAAGAATTTCGCTGTCCACAATCAATAAAATCACTGGTATAAATTAAATACTAAATTCCCTGTGTAAATAACCATAGCCATTGATAAATAATTATCGTTGTTGAATGATGTTAACGATCAATATGCTATCAATCATAAAATCATTTCTAACTGTTATATCGTTCTGAATATCAAATCATTCTCTAAAAATTAAAATCGTTATACAATACATACAAATCGATTTCAAAAATATTATTGTCAACAATATTGAAACGCTATCCATATTCGTTGTGCATGGAGCATCATAAATTTCGTTGTGTATATATATATATATATATATATATATATATATATATATATATATATATATATATATATATATATATATATATAAACTTTTATCCCTATCATTAAAATGAATGCAGACATATCAAAATAAACACAAGCATATAAAATTTTTCTATTCATGATATGGCAATCCATAATATTAAATCGTTGTCAACGTTGCTATTCAATAAAGCTATCAATCAACATGCAATCAACCCAAAGACATAGATATTGGGCCTTTAACTCAGAGGTTATCATTCAAAAATGCAGAGTTGAATCAATCATATATGGATCAACAAAAACACATAGACATACCAAAGTTTAAGCAATTAGAAATGCAGAGAAAAATCAGATTTTTAATCAATCAAGACACATAGATACCCAATCACAAGAAGGTGGAAAGATCAGGGGATAATTATAAGAGAAAAACACAGAGATAAGTAAGGGTTCTATAACTTGGCGAAAAATTTATCCTTCGATTATTATCCATGCATAGGAAAGTAAGACATTTGGATCTATAGGTCTTTAAACACCAAAGTGACGACCGTCGATTCGGCTCCTGGCCGATTGCTCAGGAACGGATTAATAACTAAAGGGATAAGGGACAACGGATAAAAACACAAATTTTTCTTCGTAATAATCAATAAAAACAACGCAGATAAGTCATTGCAATCAGAGTTTAGGTTAACCAAGGGAAATCAAATAAAAAACATCAAGCATAAGGCTAGGATGACTTTAAGTTCTTGATCATAAAACACTGAATAAACCATAATATTAACACATTAGAAATACAATATTGAAAGCGTAGAAACAATATTAAACTATCATTAAAAAATAGACGCATACGTACTATAGCCTAATGTGAAAGCTCCGAGTCATTGTCCCATGCGTGCTTCATCCAGCTCCCACTTGCTGAACGATGTGACCTCACCGATACCTCCCAACCAACGCTAGGGGTACTCTTCTTCCCCCTGAGCCCCCCGAGCCGAAAAGGGGCCACACACACAATATTGGAGAACTACTAGCACCCAACTCGCCTCGCAAGGTAGAGCTACCACTCGTTACCCGAGCTGGGTATCCCAACTCCCACAAGAGAAATTTCAGTCAAGGAAAAAATCAATAGCGTAACGTTACACAAAAATATCCTTCCATACTCCTCCTCCTCCATCCTTTTTATAGTGTTTTTAAGTAATTAGTTTCCCAAATTCTCATTAAATTTATTTTTCATTAATTTAATTAGGAAAAACCTCCCCCGTACACATGTCACCCATCCCCTAGTTGCACCAGAAAATTAATTTGATTAAATATTTAATTATTCCTATTTCCCTCACCCACCTAAAAACATTCCTAAAAATGCTCCTTGGTGTCCCAATATTCCCTTACAAATATTAAATGACTTACGCCTTACTTAATTCCTAGTTGAGTTCATAAATAGCAAGTTTCCAAGGCAAGATTCCTTACTAAGTTAGGCATTCATCTTTTTCTCTATGTTTCCCTTTTCTTTAAGTTCCCCCCTTTTTCTTTACATTTCCTATTTCTTTTAAGTTTCCCTCTTTTTCCTTTTTAACTAAAAAATCAATTTAGAAAGTGTAGATAAAACAACCATTTACCCTTTTTCTTTTAAATTAAGATTAAATTAGTAAAAGTAGATAAGAACAACTATTTCCCTTTTAAAAATTTTAATCCTCCATTATAATTTTGACTTTAATAAATAATTTTTATTTCTTACCCCCTTCTTGTTACATGTTTATTTATTATTATTATTATTATTTTGACCACATGTTCTACTTAGACCTAGGTTTAATTTCACTAGGCTCGGTGACATTTTCATTTGGGAAAAAATGTTTTAAATCTTACTTATCACATCATTCATTTTAAGGCCGACTAGGTTTATTCACTTATTAGTTAAAATTACGATGTGCCCTTCAGGACGCACTACGTGATCCAAGGGTGCCACTCACCTCCTTTGGTTTTCCTTGCACAACGTTCCCTTCAGGACGCACTACGTGCTCCAAGGGTTCCACTTGCCTCTTTCTGTTTTCCTTGCACGACGTTCCCTTCAGGACGCACTACGTGCTCCAAGGGTGCCACTCACCTCTTGACTGACTTTGGTAGATGTAAAAAACCCTTGGAGTCAATACTCCTCCAGGTGATCTTGTGGGAGATTAAGGGCCTCTAAGGAATAAGGCCCCTGCCTTATTGCGTCCCCCTTAGAAACATCGTGAGTGGCTGTGACAGTATTCCCTCACGACATCGTGGGTTTTCTTGAACTAGGTAATCATTAACCTACAGTTTGAGCCATGACGAGAGTGCTAGTAGGTTGTGGCAGGGCTACTGTCCACATCTCTCCCTCAAGTATCTGGTTGTCCTATTTGACCCCTCTACTCCACATGTGAGTCTGGTTGGCAAGCTATCGTCAGCCTACAACCATCAACGAATCATGTCAACAACAATAATCAATCATCATAACATCTAATCATATGTACATGTGTCACATCAATAACATTCAAACCCAACAGTCCTCTCCCTGACTCGATCCAGAGTCCAAGGGGTTTCATTGATGCCTTTGCATCTTCGAGGTCCAAAGTCCTGCACACTCAGGAGAACCCAGTCAATAGCACCTGCCTATGTCAATACAACAAAATAACATATCATCATATCCATAATGCCTCATAGTCATAATCAAACGACCAATAGTATAATAATCCATATCACTTGCACATAAGTGTCCTCAAAGAATAAGTTCGCTTAGTGCACGTAAGAGTGGGATGTTACAGTTCCATTCCCTTGTTGAACTTCACCTCATAAATCTCAAAGTAAATCTCTCAAGTGAGAGTCCCAAACTTTGATTCTGCTGATGTCTCTTTTGTTGTCGAAGACTTGTCATCCTTGTTAAATTATTTTGGATTTTTAATTTATCTTGAGTTCTCTTTCATTGTGAAGGAATCGTCATCCTTTTAAAATTTAATTGGATTTTAGGCTCTCTTGAGTTCTTGTATAACTGAGTCAATGACTTGGTTAATGACTCATGAATTTTACCTACCATAAGGTTAGATAGTAAAACCTTGTATGGAATAACCCTTAGTATTACCATTCTCAAGAAGCTAAAATAATCTCTTAATTTAACATAAATAGAGAGAAGACTAATTTACTAGGAGCCTTCCTTAATTATAATATTTGGATGGTCATGTGTGTAGTTACTTTTTGTGCCACAAAAATTTAATTGATAATTATTTTGCGCCATGGTATAAAAACTATGTGTGGATGGTCATGTGTGTAGTTACCATTTGCGCCATCAAAATTAAATTGATATTTATGTTGCGCCATGATATAATAACTATGTGTGGATGGTCATGTGTGTGGTTACTATTTGCGCCATCAAAATTAAATTGATATTTATTTTGCGCCATGATATAATAGCTATGTGTGGATGGTCATGTGTGTGGTTACTTCTTGCACCATCAAATTTAATTGATAATTATTTTGCACCATTATATGTATGGATGGTCATGTGCCTAGTTACTTCTTGCACCACTAAAAATGTTAATGAATAAATGATTGAGAGAATGAATTCCCTTGCACCTTGAATTATGCTGATGAATTAGGTGATTAGATTGCTTTGCACTATGGACTAATGATGATGCATAAATGACTACGCCTTGATTACTTGTGCGCCTTGTCACAAGGTTGATGTATGATTTCCTAGGCGATTAGATTAATCAAACGCATTGAATGATGTTGATTTGTGTTTAATACAGTAATTAGATCACGCGCGCACCTTGAAAATAATGTTGATTTATTGTTGGATTGAGTAATAGATTAATCACACGCCTTGAAATAAAATAGATTTTTCCCCTTACGCCATGAAAATAAAATAAGGTTGATTACACTCACACCGTAACTTATGTTGTGATATGATTGAGCTAGTTGGTTTAGACTTGATTGTGTTAGTGGGATGTAGACACCTCCTTGTTCCTCAAAAAAATTTTCATCCCTAAGACCTTAAATGGTCAAAATAAATCAGATGAATCCTGGGCTTGAGCGTTTCTTATGTGTCTTGGAGGTCCTAACCTTGCAGGGTAGGTTGGGCGGGTATTCATTTTAATATTCAGTATATTGTTGATCATTGTTTATAAATTGCTTCAAGTTGATTGTGATGTGCTGAGTTGCGTCGCTATTTTTGTTTCTGTGTCACCATCATGTATGTTGATGAGTTGATTGTGTCTTTATTCATTACAATGATGAGTAGCTTGTAATTATTTTACTTATGATGTCGTAGATTATGCGCTTCTATGAATTATATTGTCGATGCCAATTTCCTAATGCCTAAAAAGAAAATTACCTTTTGTGCTTCGCTTTCCTAGTCGTAATGGAGGGGATGTTACACTCTGAAGTTTTAAATGTAAGAAAATGTACAACTCCAATAAGTTGGGATAATCGAGTTGACATAATCATTATTGAATAAAAAATGCTGCAAGAAATGGAATGAATGGTAAAAAAGGTGCAACCTAATTTAAAATTTGTGCAAGATCGACAAAAAAGATATGGAGATCAGAAGAGACAACATCAGGAGTTTAATGTTGGAGAACATGTGTACCTTTAAGTCAAATAAAGAAGCAACTAATTAAAACAAGTGAATTTTTCCAAGTTGGAGCCAAGGTTTTATGGTCCATTTGAAGTCTTAACGCAAATCAGACTAGTGGTATACCAACTAGCACTCCCAACAAATTTAAAATTTCATAATTTTTTTCTTGTTTCATTATTGAAAATATATATTCATGATCCTATTCACATCATTGATTGGAACATGGTGCAGGTGGAACCTGAAGGCAAGTTCCAAGTGGAACCTCTATGCATTCTGAACATGAAAGAAACAATACTTCAAAACATATCCATCTCCTAGGTAAAATTTCAATGGAAACAGTTTAGCCCTAAGGAGGCTACTTGGGAGTTGGAATATGAAATGAGGGAAACTTATCTAGTTCTATTCCAAATGATGAATTGAGGGAAAGAATAACACTGAGGAAAATGGTATACTTAAGGGAGAGAGGATGTGACATCCCCAAGAATTAATTTTTTTTATTTTAATATTATTTCTTTGAAAACAAATTTCCTTTTATGGAAATTTATACTAGTTATTATTAAGACATTTATTTTCTATATTTGTGATTGTTGAGCAAGAGTTTGAATTTCCAACTATCCAGTTTTGATGGAAAAATGTATGGGAAAAATATTTTTAATAAATTGAATGATGGAAACATGTGGAACAACTAGGTTAAAAGTAGTTGACTACAACTCCATGAGTGGGGAACATGTTTGAGTTAACTTAGAGATTATTTTTAGAAGTGTCCGGAGTGGAGTTCTATCATTGGTAGCCCCTAAAAATCAAGGATTTGTAAAGCTGTGAATTTCCAAGGAGGGAAATGGATGGAAAAATTCCTAAGCAAAGAAAAATGGAATACCTACAACATATGTGGGAGGCAAGATGCTACATAGTATGTTGTGGAGATGAATATTTGATGTGTGAGCACTTATGGTGTTAGGAAAATGATTTTCTGAACTATACACAAAAACAGTGGCTAAGGAGTGAAGCTTAGTTTTCCCTTAAGGAGTCATGGTCATGCTAGGGGGTGATCAGGACAAGTAATCTTGGTTGTTTTACCTCTACGGTTAGCTGGAACATGGTTTTTCCATTTGTTTCTAGTTTAATTGTTACATATATGTATATTTATTTGACTACTCATCATTTATGTTGGACAATTGATTTGCATGTAGCTACATAATTTGATCTATATAGATGTATCTTATTGATCAATTACTATTTATGTTGGATTATTTGATTTGCACGTAGCTACAAAATTTGATCCATATAAATGTATCTTATTTGATCAATTACTATTTATGTGGATTATTGATTTGGATGTAGCTACAAAATTTGATCTATATAAATGTATGTATACTACAAAAATTAGAATAGCTACTTTTATGACCCATGGATCCCTTAATACAGAATTATGCATTTAAACTATAAATCATGAGAAAGGGGATATTATAACAATGATGTATAGTTACACAAAGTTTTAAATTCTGGAAATTACCATATACAATAGTATATTTTCTAATCACTATACAACTATAGTATGTCTAGAAGATTTTATACATTGAAGAAGAAAATAAATATTTTGATAATTCTATAGAAATGGTTGATAATCAGGGTTTTTGTTGTTATTGTTGTATAAATATGGATACAAAGTAGACCATGAGAAAAGTATTGTAAAAAAAAAGGGAAACTACAAAATTAAAACAATTAGGAGTAAAATTGTATATCAATGCATTTCTCGGTCTGAAGGTACAAAAATACAATAGCAACAAGAGGACTATGTATTTTTATCATGAATAAAGAAAATGTTGTGAGTTTTGTTAGCATCTTTTAAATTCTTCTTATATAAATATTTTAAATACCTAACTATTAAGAAGACTTCTTTCCAAGGGAAAACAAAATGGAAGCTAAATTACAACTTTACTTGTAAGAACTCCGAGATTGATACTCGGGTACTTTTCTTGGCTTAAACTCTGATCCTTCACACTAGCGATATCCCTCCAACTTGCAATACATAAATACAAATTTTAGTATGGATAAGAGTACATTCGAGGATGTTTAAAAAATACAAAACTTAGCAAAAAGATCACATGACTTATCTTAAAATCCTGTAGCAATCTGACTTCTTGTACCGTTCCTCCCAGTGGAAAATCATCACCAGAACGCTTAAGAGAAAACCTTTGTTGTATATAAAGGAATTTAAAGATTTGATTGCTTCTTAAATATTCAAAGGGTGATACCTGTAGCATCCCGCATAAGATGAATAGGTGAAACATCGTAGGCACAATGGGAAGGTTTACTTGTATATTATGATGGTTTCCCTCGAAACACAAAGGGACCCATCATTAAACTTGTATCTATATAGTTAATTCGAAGTTGTAAATAAAACAAACACAAATAAAAAAACGGAGATCCTCTCTTTAAACCAAACCAGTGAATACGTTGTAGAAATCCTTTAAAAGAGTTAGTTACTCTCAAGTTAACTATTACGTTGATCAAGAGGAAAAAATGTATCTACCTTGATTGCACACTATATTAATAATTGAGGAAGTGTTACGAAGACAGTGATATCAAATAAGGAAAGAATCGCCAAGAAAAAACTATCATAATGAAATTGAAAATCCATCTTCACAGAGAGTATACAAACCATAAATTCTAGGGTACTCTTGCAAGAGACCAAGCATAGTATTCATTTAAAATAAGATCGTCGAGTGTTATTATCAACTTCAAGAAACAATAGAGGACTCAAGGTAATGACATGATAATTGGATGGGCGTTTCCCTAATCCAGGATATACTCTATTAGAGACATTTATTTTAATAAAAACAAAATGTTTGGCTACAGACTTAACTTGGTAATGCTCAGAATTTACAGAATGTATATATATCCATCAACCTTATGAATGGAAAAAATTGGACAAGACTTGAATAGATTGACCCTTATTGGTGAAAGGAAGTATTCTCTTATTATCATTCTCCCTTAAATTATAGAAAAACCTAACTCTACTCCTACCTTTTGTGCTTAAGTTCTAGAAATTTTAACATAGAACTTCAATATTATTGAGGCATACTCCTGTCAACAAACAAATAAGTAAGGATAGCATTCTTATTAACGTATGAGTGCAGTTCCTCTGGAACACAACAACAAAATTATTGCTTATTGAGTGAAATATTGCGTTCTTACCTTAAGCGATAGCAGACTCGCTCGCCATCATCGCTACTCGAGTTCATTGCCAGAGAAATCTCTGGGTATAAAGAGGGAAACAAATTATGTGTATCAGAAAGAGGAAATTACAAAATGGAATGAAAAGACAATGAATCTACTTTCAGTAAAATATACATATAGTCTTGTGTAAGCCGATGTTAGAATGTATCGATCCCTCAACTCTTAGTCTGTATCAAAATACGTAGTACTTCCACACAGGAAGCCCATGTGAAGTCGGGGAAGTGGAACATTAGGATTAGCTCGAATCTCTGAGATGGAAGTCGTATGTACTGTAAAATTTTTAAATTATATTAACCCTTTCCCTCCAATACTCTCATCTTTAAGATGATTAAGACTGGCCTGAAGTTTGAGTTAACCTTTTCATTCAAATTTTATTCAGTGCCACCTACCAAGAACGTCTTGGGTTTAGTAAATTTCCTTGTCATTTCTTAGTTGGGTACAAGATTGAGAAGGATATAAATTTAAATCTTTTCCTTTATTTCGTAGTAATGGTAGAGAAAGAAATACACCCTAGAAGAAAAATTTACATATTACTAGGGACAAGGCTCAGTAATGAAGTCTAATGAGAGTATTAGTCTAATGAAGTCTAATGAGAGTAACTGTGTTGTTAAATAATATTTTTGTAATCAAG
>JASDQU010735392.1:348858-374139 GCA_032191745.1 Picea mariana
TGAGGGGATATCATTAATAAGGTCTAGTAGAAAACAAATGATAACCCTAGATAAACAGATGTTAGAATAATTAGAACCATATTAAACTATACAAGCGATGATATTTTAGGATTTAAGTACTATTATTTACGCAAAAGAATACAATCAATTTTTTTTATAGTGTGTAAATGGGGTTTATTACATATGGTATTAATTATAGGTTACAACACTTAGGCTTAAGGGCATCACCAGAAAATGATAATGTTGACGAAAAATATAACAAGCAAAATTTTACTGTTACAAAGAGACTGTATCAATTTTTTTTGTAACTATGTCAACGTAGAATGGAGAAGAAGATAGACATGAAATAAATAAACACATAACATCACAGGGAAGGAAGTTCAAAACCACAGGTTTTGGAAATGATGAGGAATCTTATCATGGAATTACATATATTCAAAGCTGATAATGAAGAACTAAAGAAAGGATAAGACGATCAACATGAAATAAATGAGATGTTGTTACGAAGCATAGAAACAAAAATATCCCAATGAATAATGAAGCGGACGAGGAAGTTAGTAAAAAGTCCTCAAAGGATTCTTTCCATGGAACAAAAAAAGAAAAAATCTCTTCTAACAACACACATATGACAAAAAACAGAGCATTTACAGTGGGGAAAAGAAAACAGATAGACCATTTAGATGGAGGGTTCAAGAAAATCAAAACTTCAACATTTGATGGTGAGTCTAGAACCGGTGAAGAAGCAAAATATTGGTTAATTGACATAAATAAATACTTCCATATTTACAATTACTCTAGTAATATGAAAGTAAGGATGGCTATCTACAATCTGAAAGGTAAATCTATAATATGGTGGAAAGACTTAAAACTATCCAAAGGACTAAAAGAAAAGAAGATGAAATGGGAATATTTAAGAAACACTTTAAAAGAAACAATACTTATCTGAAAGTTATTATGAGAGAAAAACCAAAGAGTTCTATGAACTAAAATTAGCACAGATGTCCATGGAGGATCTAATTACTAAGTTCCTGGAATTATTGAGATTTGTGCCTTATATCAAAGATGAAAAGGCAAAATTTCAAAGCTTTCTAAGTTGTTTACCTCAATCATACAAGGACATAATAGAGTTTGATAACCTAAAAACTTTGAATGAAGTACTGCAAAAAGAAAGAATTTGTTATGATCAATACAAACAACGATATGAAAATCCAAAAGCATGGAGAGAAAACAAGAAAGAGAAGCTAAATTAAAGGAAAAAGGGTTTCAAACCTTCACCATTTCAAAACATGACCAAAGGACATCAAGAACATAACTCCCACATAAATGTTCCACAAGCGTAGGGAAGCAAGTCAGTTAACTTGGGATTCAAGAAAGCAAATGATAATCCTATAGAACCATTGAAATGTTGGGGTGTGGAGAACCACATTTGTTGATAAATGTTTCTTATAGGAATGCTGCAAATAAAACTATTCAGAGCATACAAGAAGCTTTGACAGTTGGAGATATTGGAAAAAGTATTAATAGAATAAATGCAGCTTTGGAAGGCAGGCAAGAAGATCAGCAATACACTATTGTGGTTATTGAAGGTAACTTTCATAATGACAAAGTATATATTTTAATTGACCCAAGAGCTATTTTAAGTTATGTTACCCAAGTTTAGTAGACTCAAACAAGATGAAGGAGGTAAATCATACTAAATCCCGGTTAGTAGAATTAGAAACAGGAAAAAAATGAAAGGAAAGAGAACTTAAACCTGATTGTGCGTTGAATTATTAGTGGTCAGGATACAAAGATAAACTTGAATGTATTACCTTTAGGATCATATGACATACTTATCATAATGGACTAGTTAGAAAAGAACAAAGTTGTACTGAACTATTATGAAAAGTCATTTGTATACAAAGATGAAAATGGAATATCAAGAACAATGCAAGGAATTAGTAAGACAATTTTTTTTAGAAAAATATCAACAATGTAATTTAAAAAGTGCATTAGTAAAGGATGAAAATATATATGCTATCCAAGCGAAAAAACTGTTAGAGAAAGAAAACAAACCAACTTTAGTCGAATTTGAGTTTCTTCATGGATTTAAGGATGCATTTGTGGAAGAAATACAAGAATTACCTCCAAGGAAATAAATAGATTTCTCTATTGATCTACTACCTATATCTGCACCAATGTCAAAGGAACCTTACAATATGAGTGTCCCCAAATTAACAGAATTAAAAATTCAACTACATGAACTGTTAGATAAAGAATATATTAGACTAAGTGTCTTGCCATGGGGAGCACCAGTATTATTTTTCGAAAAGAAAGATGAAAAACTAATATTATGTAATGATTGTCGTCAATTAAATAAAATGATGATTAAAAACAAGTACCCTTTACCCAGGATTAATGATTTATTTGATCAGGTCAGAGGAGAAAAAATATTCTCTAAATTGGATTTAAGATATATTTATCATCAAATTAGAATAAAAAATGAAGACGTAAGTAAAACAACTTTTAGGACACGTTACGGAAGTTACAAATTTGTTGTAATCCCATTTGGACTTACTAATGCACCAACAAATTTTATGTGTCTGATGAACAATATATTCAACCAATACTTGGATAAATCTGTAATGATTTTTATTGATGATATATTAATCTATTCAAAGTATAAAGAATAACATGAACAACACTTGAAAATAGTATTACAGACTCTGAGAGAGAATAAATTATATGCTAAGTTTGATAAATGTGATTTCTATCAAAGAAAGATATAATATCTGGGACATGTGATATCAGAAGATGGTATTGTAGTAGACCCTGAAAATATTAAAGGAATTATGGAATGGCCTATGCCTAAAGACATAGAGGACATGCAATCATTCATGGGGATCACCAGTTGTTACTGGAGGTTTATTGAATAATTTTCCAATATTGCCTATCCTATTACACCTTTACAGAAAAATGTAACAAAATGGAACACAATTTATTTGGTGTAAAAACTGCGAGCACAATTTTGATAAATTAGAAGGTTTACTCACTACAAGACCAATCCTTAAAGTGGTTGATCCTTATAAATATTTTACAGTTTGTGTAGATCCAGGTAAAGAAGGATTAGGTGGAGTATTGACACAGGATATATGCATAATTTGTTACGAATTTCGTAAATTAAAAGATAATGAAATAAGCTATGTAACTCATGATCTAGAATTAACAACTGTAATTAATACATTAAAAATGTGGCAGCATTATTTAATGTGAAGAAAATTTCTATTATTAATAGATAACAACAGTGTGAAACTTCTGTTTAGTCAACATGATCTCAATGCACGATAGGAAAGGTGGTTAGCCTTCCTAAGCGAGTTCGATTTCGAAGTACGACACATCAAAGGAAAGGAAAACAAGGTCATATATGCACTAAGTCGAAGAACTAATGAATTATATGAAGTTATTATCAGTAAAGAAGAAAGTGATATTGAGGATGAAATAAAATATGAAAGCATAAATGATGCATAATACATTAAAACAACAAAACAGTTGCAGAAAAATGAAGGGAATGCAAATGATATATATTTTAGAATGAACAATAATGGACTATTATGGTTCAACAACATGTTATATATACCAAATTATGCTGATTTGAAGTTGATAATAATGGATGAGTTGCATAAAATCCCTATTCTGGTTATCCAGGATATTATAAAATGATAACAACCCTAAGAAAACAGTTTTATTGGCCTAATATGAAATATGAGACAACCGAATATCTATGTAAATTCTTATATTGTCAACAAGTAAAATTTGAACATCAACATCCAACAGGTATATTACAACCTTTACCTATACCAAAATGGAAATGAGAAATTATTTCGATGGAGTTCATTATAGGTTTTCCAAAAACTCGAAGACAAAATGATTCAATCATGGTAGTAATTGATAAACTGAGTAAGTCTGCTCACTTCATACCTGTGAAATCTACCTACAAGGACATTAATATTGATTAATTTTTTATGAAAGAAATATTTAGATTGCATGGAATTCCTCAAATGGTGATTTCAAATAGAGATATCAAATTTACATCAAATTTTTGGAAAGAATTGTTTGCAGGTTTGAGAACTAATTTGAATTTCATCACAAGTTATCATCCACAAATGGATGGGAAAACAAAACGTACAAACCAGATTATCGAAGATATGTTACGAATGTACGTAAGAACAAAACCAACTAAGTGGGAAGAATATCTAGACACTTAGTCAAATTCACATACAATAAAAGTTATCAAGTGTCAATAAAAATGATTCCCTTCAGAGTTTTATATGGAATAAAATGTACAAATCCAATAAACTGGGATAATCTGGTTGGCAAAATCATGATTGAACCAGAAATTATCCAAGAAATGGAATGAATGTTCAAAAAGGTGCAGCAGAATTTAAAGGTTGCACAAGATCGAAAAAAAAGTTATGCATATCAGAAGAGACAATATCAAGAGTTTAATGTTGGAGAACATGTGTACCTTAAAGTCAAAGCAAGAAGTAGCTCCTTAAAACCAGAGAATTGTTCCAAGTTGGCACCAAGGTTTTGTGGTCAATTCAAAGTCTTAACTCGAATCAAACCAATGGCATACCAACTATCACTCCCAACAAATTTAAAAGTTCATAATGTTTTTCATGTTTCATTATTGAAAAGATATATTGATGATCTTACTCACATCATTGATTGGAACATGGTGCTGGTGGAACCATAGGGAGAGTTCCAAGTGGAACCTCTATGCATTCTAGATAGGAAAGAAAAAGTACTTCAGAACAGATCCATCTCCCAGGTAAAAGTGCAATGGAAGCACTTTATCCCTAAGGAGGCTACTTGGGAGTTGGAAGATGAAATGATGAAATCTTATCCATTTCTGTTCCAAGTGATAAATTGAGGGAAGACTAACAATGAGAACAATGTTATACTTAAGGGGGAGAGGATGTGACATCCTCAAGAATTAAAACATAATTATTTTAATTTTAATTCTTTTAAAACAAATTTCCATTTATGGAAATTTGTATTGGTTATTATTAAGAGATTTAATTACTATATTTGTGACTATTGAGCAAGAGTTTGACTTGCCAACTATCCTCTTTTGATGGAAAAATGTATCAGACATATATTTTAATAAATTAAATGTTGGAAACGAGTGGAACAACCAGGTTAAAATTAGTTGACTATGACTCCATGAGTGGGGAACATGTTTGAGTTAACTCAGAGCTTATTTTTACAAGTGTCAGAAGTGGACTTCTGTCACTGTCAGCCTCTAAAAATTAGGGATTTGTAAATATGTGAATTTCCAAAGAGGGAAATGGATGGAAAAAGTCATAGGCAAAGAGAAATGGAATATATACAACATATGTGGGAGGAAGGATTCTCTTTAGTATGTTGTGGAGATGAATATTTGCCATGTAAGCACTAATGGTGTTAGGCAAATGATTTTATGAACTGTACAAAAACAATGGCTAAGGAGTGAAGCTCAGTTTTCACTTATGGATTCATGGTTAGGCTAGGTGGTGATCAAGACAAATAATATTGGTTGTTTTGCGTCTATGGTTGGGTGGAACGTGGTTGTTCCATTTGTTTCCATCTTAATTGTTACATATATGTATCTTTATTTGACTACTCATCATTTTTGTTGGACAATTGATTTTCATGTAGCTACAAAATTTGATCTATATAGATGTATCTTATTTGATCAGTTACTATTTATGTTGGATTATTTGATTTCCATGTAGCTACAAAATTTGATCAATATAAATGTATCTTATTTGACCAGTTACTATTTATGTGGATTATTTATTTGCATGTAGCTACATAATTTGATCTATATAAATGTATGTATACCACAAAAGTTAGAATAACTACTTTTATGACCCATGGATCCCTTAATATTGAATTATGCATCTAAACTATAAATCATGAGAAATGGGATATTATAACAATCTTGTATAGTTACACAAAGTTTTAATTTATGGAAATTACCATATATAATAGTATATTTTATAATTACTATACAACTATAGTATGTCTAGAAGATTTTATACATTGAAGAAGAAAATAAATATTTTGATAATTCTATAGAAATGGTTGAGCATTTGGGTTTCTGTTATTGTCGTATAAATATGGATACAAATTAGACCATGAGAAAACTCTTGTAAACAAAAAGGGAAACTACAAATTTAAAACAATTAGGAGTAAAACTGCACATTAATGCATTTTTCGATATTAAGCTACAAAAATACAATAAGAGCAAGGGGAATCTGTATTTTCATCTTGAATAAATAAAATATTGTGAGTTCTATTAACATCTTTTAAATTCTACGTATATAAATATAATGTAGTTGATATTTTTATACAAACTCTGTTAGGATATGAGCGAGAAGGAATAAATCAAAAATCCCTAACTATTAAGAAGACTTATTTCCAAGCGGAAAAATAGATGGGAGCTAAATTAAAACTTTACTTGTAAGAACTCAAATATTGAAACTCGAGTACCTTTTTCATGATAAACTATGATCCTTCGCCATAGCGATATCCTTCCAACTTGCAATACGTAAATAAAAATTTTAGTATGGATAAGAGTACATTCGAGGATGTTTAAAAAATACATAACTTAGAAAAAATATCACATGACTTATATTAAAATCCTATAGAAATCCGACTTCTTGAACCATTCCTCCCCGTGGACAAACATCACCAAAACGCTTAAGAGAAAAACTTTGTCGTATATAAAGGAATTTAAAGATTTGATTTCTTATTAAATATTCAAAGGGTAATACCTATAGCATCCTTGTTATAGAAAAAATTGCCTCACCCCATGCAATCTTACACAGAAGGCCTTTTTCCATTTCCCCATGTACAATTTTAATCCCTTTTTACAAATTCCAGAGCGAAAAATACATTTTTTCCACATATATGCACCTTGCCTACTATACATCATTCATATATGCAGGTTGCAAAAATGTGCCCATGTAGATCGGGAAATGTGCCCAAAAATTAAAAATAGTGTCGGGTTTCCATGTCACGAGAGGAGATCAATGATTCTTGGCCTTCCATATACTGGAAATGTTTTGACTTGGCCCTTTAGTTCCACTTGAAGGATATAAATAGGCCAATTACGAGCTATGGAATAGAGGAGAAATAATTCAACTTTGAAAGCAAAGTTACTTTGGAGGAATTATTCACTTCACATTGAGTCTACATCCCTTTATCCTTCAAGTCTGAACACATTGTCCATCCCCCAAGATCTTCCCTTATTGAGTGAGAACTCCATTGTCTCTCTTACATGAGCTTGCCTTTGGTGGAGTATTGAAGTGGTGGAGGCCCAACTGGAAGGAACTTAGTTTCTCGGTTCCGAACCATGCCGACATGGAAGTTTGTAACTTATTCACTTTTTTTTATCGTATCTTAATAGAAATACTCTTTTCTCATCCAATTGATATCTTGCAAATATTAGAATTATTATTCCATGGGCATATTTGTTATGAATGTTAATGGATTATTCTATTGAATGTGCTAACATCATATATTATCACCATATGCTTTCTTTTCTTGGTTTTTGAGGACTAGTTGCAGGTATATTTCTTTGGGTCAAGTGCACAACAATGGACTTCATAGAACATCTAGACGAGGTAGGCATTTTATCTTGTATTTCTAGCATATTTGTTTATATAGAATACTTGAGAATATAATAGATTTCTATAGTCATTTCCATCTGTTGTGGTTTTCCCCTAGCCATAGAGATATTTTCTTCATAACAGAATTGGCGACCATACTGGGGATTGATTCTTCTTTCTTGGGGTTTGGAGTGTTTTTCTCCTTATATTTCTCTCGTTCATATTGCATTTCTTGTCGTATCATTGCTTGACAATGTATGTTCACTCTGGGTCTGAGTATTTCATCCTTCTCCTTCTCCTAGCTATGTTTTTGACACATATACGTGGGTTTTTGCTTAGCAATCACGTATATATGCGTGATGTCCTTTTGCAAGTTGTGTACATACGTGATTTTGCCTTGAACAATCACATACATCAACCTATTTTTCTTGATTTTTGGGTTTGGTGGTTGCTGGGTAGGTTTTGATGATTCCTAAGTCTTATTGGGTCTCTATAGTGACTGCTAAGTGTCTGTGGGATGACAATAAACCTGTCTTTGGTTGAATTTTTGGGTGGTGTGTTTCTCATCATCTTTAATTTTGATTGTCCTTGTACATTGGGTTGGGTGTTTTGATCCTTGGTATCCTACTTGAGTTGTCTCTTTCTATACACAATAGAGTCTTTATATATCAAGTTGTTGTTCAGTCCATGCATTTTCATTTTTCCTATATTGAAAATACAAAAATATTAGGCATTTTTCATTGATTGGCATTTTGATATTTTGAGTCTTTGTCATTTGTCTTAGTGCATGTAAAGAAAGATTGCATTTTTTATTCAAAATTGTAGAATTGAATTGAAATTTTCATTTTAAGAAGCATATCATTCATTGGAAATTGAAGTTAGGACTTTGCATTGTATTCATATTTACTCTACTTGCCTAGTCATAACATCACTAGTTTCATGGCCGCACCTTTTGAGTAAGCACGACCATTACAATTAACGCTATAATTTAAAATTGATTAGTAACAATTTTATTTTCTAGGGTGCACAAACTAGCTTAGGATTTAGTGCCTTGGAATAGGATTTTGTGAGTAAACTTCTCCAAGGCTATTAAATCAACATATGTGTCTGACTAAGGGAGTGGAGAAATCCATTGTATAATCAGTAAAATAAGGAGGCTCATCTTACACCGGAGTTAATCAGGAGGTTGCGCGAGGTCGGTTGAAGGGATATCCCCCTGATACCTTCTTAGCGTTAGAGATATTTCTGGGGATCTATTCGTATATGGGGATCTTTATAGTGCCCTTACCTTCGTGAGAGGTGATGATTTCAAGGTTTTGGGCTTTGCTACCCTACCCATATGGTGGACCTGACTTACGAATGCTTGCCTATGCATTAGTTATACAGTGGTTGCTTAGTTGCTTGACTTAGATGCCACATAGGTTACTTGTAGAGGTTATTCTGTAGGTACTCTGGGTTAGATAAGGGTTAGACAACACACAACCTTTATGGAGGATTACCTCTTTGGGGGGATCTGATCGACTAGTTGTTAATCCCACGAGGGCCCTTATAATTGATTATGTTACCTCTGATATTTAGTAGGGAGTCTCGGGCCCCTCTTTTATGAGGCATACCTACTTTAGGGAGGGAGGCCCCTTTCACCCACTTTACCATGTTTGTGTGCATATTGTTTGTTTGATTATTTTTAGTGTGCTCTTTGATTACTAGATGGCCTTAGGATTTGTTTTTTGTATCTTGAGTCTTAAGTCATCGTGGAGTCAGACCAACTTTCGCACCGGTCCCGCCGCTTGTTACAGTTACCACCATATTTTGAGTTTTTTCCTTCTAAAAGGCATAGAGTTATTAGACATATGGTACACACACCTCCACTTTTCAGACTTGTGATTTTACAAGGATGAGTACTGAATGGTGTCATCAGAATACTGGGATCCCCTTCTCTCCCACACCTACTATAGTTAATGGCACCCCTTCGACTCCTGAAACCACCATGGTTGTAGTGTCGGAGGTACCTATCATCATTGTTTCCCGTCCTATAGTAAATGATAAACTATTTCCACGAACCCATTTGGGTCTCTTGGTCACTCACCAAGCTATAATGTTCAGTACATCCCTATGGCCTCTAGTCCTTTTCCCTATGGTATGTCGAATTTTACCTCACAGTTTTCAAACTCCATCCTAGCTTTTGGCCCTAATGCTAGCATTGGACTTGGGTGCACAAATCCTCGTTATACTCCATTCTCATTTGGTGGCTCTCAGATCCCTCAAACGACTCCTACTATGGGAGGCATTACTTCTTTTAACCCTAGGTCTAATCCTATTGCTTCTGGGTGGAGCAACTAACCTGGCAGATAAACTTGTGCTCAAGTTCTGTCCTATACCCTCACCTCCTCAGTTTCGATTCCGACTAACATGTTTGGCATGACAAATCCACCTTTATCCTCTGGATTCACACCTGAAGGAGGTATATTTTACACCTTGGGCAACCCCCAACCCGAAGCCACTCCAGCTAGGGGAAATTTTTATAACCCCCATCAGAACATTCCTACTGGAATGATGCCCCACCAACCTATTATGAATCAGCCTAGAGGAGGGTATTACAACCTAGGATAGGTCCATGGTGCTTACCAGAACCCTAGATGGGCTGCAGTTCCCCAAACACAATCTTTCCAGGGAGGTTGGGGCCAAATGCCGCAATCCTGTCTCCCTTTTTCGGCCATGCTTAATCTGCCATATTTGTCTAAGTTGATGAATGGCCCTGTGTGTCATGATCCTACATGGCCTCCTGTCCCCACCAAGATTCCTTCGGATATTCTGAAATTCAAAGGCAAGAATGGCGAGGATCCTAGTGATCATGTCACCACCTTTCACCTATTGTTCTCTTAGAATTCCATTAATGACAATTCCATTCAGTTAAGATTATTTCAAAACACCCTCATTGGGGTTTCTGTGAAATGGTATATCAAGCTACCTAAGGGGGCATATGGGACCTTTAGTTAGATGGTTTTAGTCTTCCTTAACCACTTCCAATTTTGTGGTTCATTTGACACCACCACTCATATATTGGATCACATCCAGGAGTGGCATAGATGAAAGAGGTTGATCAAGACCTACATTCCCCCATATTTCCTGTTAGAATTGTTCCTTAATCATTTTCATCCTCCTATCTCGAAGGATGTTGCTACATCTAGGGTTACATCTAAGGAAGAAGAAATATTCAAAGCCCAACAATTAGATCTTATATATGCTGAGTTTGGGATGCTATACCAGATTCTTCCAAATGCACCGAGGTCAAACTATGACCCTAGAAAAAATCCCATACCTCATGTCGATTGCATTGTAGGCTCAACCAATGTGAAATACGCAGACTCTCTGACAAGCCATTTGAAAGATTTATCTCTAAACCAGTCTGTAGGAGGGCCAGCTTTGCCTATGTATTCCAATCCCACTCAATCAATAGATATACATTCTATGCAATTGTCGACCGACTGAAATGGTAACCAACAACCAGGTGGGAATAAGAAGAAAGGGCGTAATAATAATCATAAGGGTGGGAAGAATAATAATAAATCCAAGAAAAATGGTAATAATGAGAAGACGAATAACAATGCTGGTGAGGGAAAGAAAGAAAGGTGTAAGGTGAAATTTCCCTGTAAGCTTTGTACAAATGATCATCTTACTCATTTATGCCCCAAACTTGCAGAAGCAGCGAGGCTCTTATCTCTACCACCCGTCTTGTTGACGAATCCTTTCCCACATAACCATCACATGGCCTCGAGCTCCTGAAATGACGAAAATGTGGCTGGTAAAAGTCAAAACCCACTGACACAAGACGGTGAGCATTTTTGTATCAATATGGTCAATTCTCAGGTTAATGTAGCCACCCAGTCTCACGATTATAGTTCGTCACAGACTGTACCTGGTCTATAATCTCCTCCTCCTCCTCCGGAGACACACTTGTAGATTGAAAAACCAGAGGCACCACCTCATATTCTGAAAGGAGTAATCAAGCGGTCTACCTACAATCCAAATGCTAGAGCCACCTAGAATTACTCTATTATTGAGGACCTGGGTCAAACCCCTTGTGTGATGTTGGCTCTGGAGTTACTCCAAATGTGTCCTTCACAGAGGAATGCCTTTCTATATGCTTTAGGAGATCTATACCCCAGTGGCTCAAACGTTATCAAGTTTGATGTCACATATGTGAAGCCTCTCTTTCCTTACCATGTGGCATTCCAAACCCACGTGGGTTACTTGAAGTATACCATCAAACATGCAGTTGTTGATGAAGGTGTTTCTACGTGTGTGATGTCCCTAATCTATTGAAAATATCTTGGCTCTCCTACCCTCTCTCAATCCCCGACCATGTTGACTACTTTTGACGGTCGTTCCTTCCGCCCTCACGATATTTTTCCTTCCTTTCCGGTCTAGTTAGGTGGGAAGACGGTAGGGTGGATATCGAGGTGGTTGATGCACCCATTAATTATAACTTTTTAATAGGATGAAATTGGAATTATGATATGAATGTCATCGTATCGTCCATCTTTCGCACTCTTTTTTTTCCTCACGATGGGAAGATAGTGACGGTCGACCATTTATCCTTTGCATATGCTATCCCCAATGCATCTTTTGGACCGTCGATCCCTGTGGTCGACAATTCTCAGCCAGAAACTGAGAATATCGGTGTCGAAATGTATTTATACCTTATGGGTACCTTCAAATTCATGGCATCGATTCACCATGTTTACGCCATGTCCAATAGGCCCGTTTTGTCAGAGAGGTCCGTTCCTTTCCACACTTCCTATTTTAACGATCCCTGGACCCTACCTTCCTTGAATTCATCTTGTGAATGTTAGTCGCATGTTGGAATGTCCATGCCACTATCGAAAACAGAGATAGCGTATTAGGTTGTTATTGACTCTTTCGCCGATCCCGATCCTATTACCTCGCCAATGGATGAGGAGGATCTTGTTCTTAAGCCTGTGTTGGCCTCTTCTTTGTCTTGTTCACATGACTGCCTTGATGAGAATTTTCCCTTGGATGAATCTATAATCAAATCCATGAATGGTTCTGAAAAACCTTGGGATGATATGTGTTAACACATAAAATTGTATTATTATTTGAGATAATTTCCCAAAATACATTGCTATAGGAGGGTTCTTGTACTTAATTAGCTTGACTTCAAGTCAGTTTTTCAGGGGTTTAAGGAAGGCGTTTGAAGTTCATGATGATTCCATTGTGTAGCGGACATCATAATTTTTCCAACCATATCTCTTGCAGTACACAATTATTCTAAGAAGGCCTCCCAAAACCCTCAAATACCACGTTGTGTTTCTGCTAAGAGCACGCTGCACTTCTGCAAGTTTTGAGTGACTAAATTAAAAATTGGATTATGAACAAATGGGAAGATATTTTTGAAAGATGGTGGAGGTTTTTGTTCATCACATACTAAATAACAAAAACCTCTCTCAGTGTTTCAAAAAGTGTTACGGTTAGAGAGATATTAGACACACAAGTGGCACTATGAAATATGCAAAATTGCTTTACAGTGGCACTACGAAATGTGCATAACTGTTTTATAGTGGTGCTACGAAATCTCAAGGTGCGCTACGAAATCTTCGAGCATTGCAAAAAATAAGTCAAAAAGTGGAAACCAAATCAAAAATACATGATTTAAAACTTCTATTAGGAGGTGTAGGCTCAACAGTCAGGGGCATCCAAAGAGGACAAGTGGTAGATTGATGAAGATTATTTTAACTCTAGCAATTTTCAGCTATTCGAAAAAACCTTAGTCCATCTTGAGTTTATTTAATTTTATCCCAACAACGCAAGACATTTGGCAACCCATTCCATCTTTTGTGGCATGATTGTTTTCATTTACTATTTTTGTAAATTTCTTTTAAAGCCCTGTGGGGATGAGTGTTTTGTATATATGAAAAGAGGAAAATACAAAGGAGAGGTTATTAGAGAGAAAAGACCTAAGAGGTCTGTGTTATATTTCAATATCCAAGAGGGACCTAGAGAGGCATGATAAGTCTCTGATTTAAGTTGCAGACCTGTGTTTCTTTCTATGTAAAGACATGAATAGTTGAATGAAGTTTTTGGTTAGTACGTAACTCTTACATTTATTTCATAATCATTTTTTCTTCATAAACATATTGCAAATGTTATATGGAATATGACAAATGATTACTGTGCTGAGAAAATTCTTTTAAAGGGTTTATGAGAATTTTTTCCATGGTTATGTTTTTTTTTGTTTAATCATTTTTGGAAACGAATTTTCTGAATGGTGGTTAATTCCTCTGTTGTATGAATCACTAAAGGATCGGTTTTTTTAATAGTGAGACTGTCAACTCCTCTATTATCCTCCTATTCATTCATTTTCCTTGAGATATTAAAAAATCACTGTCTAAATGATTCGTTTTCTTCACTTGCTTCCCATAGAATGTTATTTTAGGGTTACAGTTTTTCATGGACTCCATGCCCAATGGCTTCATTTCCTTCTTGATTAATTTTACCACTCTCAAAGTTTCATAAAACCCAATCAAGTCACTTTTTATTTTCAATATGTGTTAGGATTTCTCTTAAGCAGTCTAAGAACACCTTCTAGCACTAAAAATACACATCATCCTTCTTATTTTCTCCCAGAGCTTGCTAGAATCAAACAAGATGACTTTTGATCTACTTTGAGCAAGATAGTCGGTCATTCCATAGTTCCACTTGATACGCATGACATTTATGACAAAGGAAAAATGGCAAGTATCTCTCCTACCATCACGATCGATATCTCTTGTACCCCTAGAAAGATTGAAAATGTACATATCGGTGCAGATTGTTCACAAGAAGATATCCCGATCTACACCAATATCTTCAAGGAATTTCGAGATGTATTTTCTTGGTCATATGAAGAGATGCCAGGAATAGAACCTTGAATTATCGAGCATGAGATTAGAACTTATCCGGATGCTAAGCCTGTTTGAAAACATCTTAGAGCTGTCAATCCCCGGAAGGCCCCTGCTATTAAGGCAGAGGTAGAAAAACTACATAATGTTGGATTTATCTATTGGATTCCCTTGAATGAATGGGTATCCAATCCCATTTCTGTGAATAAGAAGAAAGGAACCATCCGTGTATGCATGTAAATTCGTGACCTAAACAAAGTCTTTCCTAAAGACAACTTCTCGACACCTTTCATCAATCAGATTCTCGATGAGTGTGCGGGAAGCAAAGTGTTTTCTTTCATGGACGGATTTTTAGGGTATAACCAAATTCAAATTAAACCCAAGGATCAACACAAGATGACATTTATTTTTCCTTGGGGTAATTTCATATACCAGAAGATGCCTTTCGGCCTTAAAAATGCTGGAACAACCTTCCAACGTGCTATGACCTTCACTTTCCACAATATTAAACATATAGTCAAAGCTTATCTTGTCGATATTACTGCTTTCTCTCATAAGAGAGTGGATCACTCTAAGCACCTTTGACTAGTATTTGAAATATGTCGTCATTATAGAATCCGGTTAAACCCTCATAAATGCATATTTTGCGTTAGGTCTGGACATCTTTTGGGATTTTAGTCTTTGAGACCGGGATCATGGTAGATCCATTAAAGGTTGAGGAAATACCTCGATTGCCTCCCCCATGCACTATTCGACAACTTTAAGGTTTACATGGGAAAGATAACTTTTTACGATGGTTTATAGTAAACTATGCCAATATTACTAAGGGTTTCATGCGTCTTTTGAAGAAGGAAAACCCTTTTATCTGGGATGAGCGAGCCCAGGAATCCTTCGATTCTTTGAAGAAATCCTTGGTATCGATGCCTCTGTTGAAGTCTCTTGAATACAGTAGGGATTACTTGCTTTATTTCTCCACGTTTGAAGAGACGATTGGTATGATTTTGGTTCAGGAGGATGATGAGCTCTACGAGCATGTCATCTACTATCTTAGTCGAAACTTAGTCGGGCCTGAGCTCAATTATTGTCACGTCGAAAAGCTATCTTTGGATGATGTTCATGCAGTCCAACGATTACACCATTATATTGATTTGAAAGACTATTGTGGTTGCCTATGTTAATCCATTTCAATACATCTTTACCAGGCGTATCATAGGGAGAAAATACAATAAATGGATTGTAATTTTACAAGAATTTGATCTCGATTTTGCCTCTGCAAAATACAAGAAATCACTAGTCTTCGTAGAGTTAATATCTGACTTCCCACAATTGGATGAGGATGTTATCCATGTTTATTAATTCATGGATGAACACATTTTCCTTGTATCATCGTCCGACCCCTGGTATGGAGACATTGTTATCTATCTTCAAACTTTGAAGTTTCCTCAACATCTCTCCCGAGATGACCGATGACATGTACACTACCAAGATAATGATTACATTATCATAGGTGACACTTTGTATCATCGAGGAATAGACAATATCCTACGTCATTGTTTAACTCACGAAGAAGCCGAGTCAGTTATAAACAATTTCCACAGTGGGGATTTTGGTGGTCATCTATCCATGCTTGCGACAACCCAGAAACTTTTGCGAGCCAGTTATTTCTGGCCATCTATATTTAAAGATTGTGTTGAAATAGTTAATAAGTATCACCCCTTCCTGGTGTTTACTCGAAAAATGCGCTCGCATCCAACCCCTCTTCACCCAGTCATTATCGTCGGTCCCTTCACCAAGTGGGGGGTGGACTTCGTGGATTGCAACCCAACTTTGGCTGGGGGAATAAACACATTATTGTGGCCATAAACTAATTTACTAAGTAGGCCGAGGCCATGCCTACAATTAAATCTGATGGGAATACTGCCAACTTCTTCATATTCAATCAAATTATTGCTAGATTTGGTATTCCGAGTGAGATTGTCACTAATCATGGAAGTCACTTTCATAATGAAATGAAGGAAGAAATAGCATCCAAGATGGGGTTTAAGGATGGTAATTCTTCCCCTTACTACCACCAGGAAAATGGACAGGTAGAGGCTGTCAACAAGTCTCTCAAGACCATTTTGCATAAAATTGTTAGCTAGAGTAAATATGACTGGCATATTATGCTATATCCCGCACTATGGGCATATTGAACCTTGGTCAAGACTACCACCATATTTTCTCCTTTCCAGTTAGTACATAGTGTGAAGTTGATATTACCTATTGAATTCAAAATCCATTCTCTTAAATTGCAATCACGCTCCTCCTTAACACTTTCGATCTTGAGCGATGCATCATACACCTAGAGAGTCTCGACGAGCGGCATCGAGATGCCTCTATGGCTATCGAGGTGAATAAAATATGTTTCAAGGTCCAATACGATAAGTCTGTCTTTCCTTGGCTGTACGCTGAGGGTGAATTGGTCCTATTATATGATCAAGACAAATAACCACTGGGGGCAGGCAAGTTCAAACACATGTGGCACATGCCCTATATTGTGCAACGTGTCTTAGAAAAAGGGGCCTATGAGTTAGAAGACTATGAAGGGAACATGTTGGTCGAGCTCAGAAATGGGGTCTAGTTGAAAACATATTATGCTTGAGCCCCAAGCTTGGGTGTAACTCTTTGTATACTAATGTAATTTAGTGTATATATCTTTTCCCTTTCTTTTTTGTGTTCAACTTGATTATCGAGTTTTCCCTCGGTTGGCAGATGTCAACGGAGTCTTCAGTCTACTTAGGATTCATAGACGGAGCGATTCATCATACAATGAACTTGGCGTCTGCCGCTTGGGTGGTTTACTCACCCGAGGGTATATCAGTGTCTTTAGGTGGTGTATGCCTAGATCCATCCATGAATATTGTGGCCGAATATAGCATTGTTATAGAAATTTTGCACGATGCCATTTTACATGGTATTCTCTCTTTGGAGGTTCACCTAGATTCCCAGTTAGCAGTATGTCAGTTGAACGACAATTACCGTGTGTGCGATCCTATGTTACTCCAATGATTCCTATGGGTATGACTTTTAGAGAGACAGTTTGATTTTATTACTTATCATCACATGCCTAGGAGTTCTAATTATGTATCCGATGCTTATGCTATTTTTGTTTTAGATTGGCATTTGTCACATAACTAAAGCAAAGAAAAAAATCTTATGAATGTACACATTGTAATATAAGTAAAGCTGAAGAAACCTGTTATATATATATTTAAAAAAATATGGTGTTTATAGTACAAAATTGGGGCCAACACTTTCAATACACATATACAATCGATAATACAAAATCCATGACATCTACGCCTATGGTGTCGGATGCGTATCATGATAACAAAATATGATGTTTGTGAGATGCTGAAAGAGTCGCACCTAAGCTTTGGGCACACCAAACACTTGCCACTGCATGGCCTTCGACAGATCCTCTACCTGAACCATTAGAATCCTATGTGTCAAACAAGATAGGTTTCCCTGCATGTTTTGAAGGATTCTCGTTTCTTCTCCTCCTACTGCCTCATCTCCCCGGTGTCTCCGATGATGTCGTGGAATCCCATCCGACCGTCGCGAACCTACATCTGTGTCACACAAGTTTCTAATTAGTAATTAAACATCATCCAAAAATATTTTTGATTTACTATACAAAAATACAAAAAGAATGAAATATTTAAAATCTTTGACATACCTATGTACCCGTAGGTGGTCCCTGATGGCTGTGGCATGTCAGGGTCCCCTTTGGAGTCAATCCCTACATAGGGATAGTCATCCAGAGCAATGACCTGTCACCTCCACTGGTAAAATAAATCATCGTTGTAGGGTGTGGGCACCCTACCATCCCCCTTCCATCTCATTACCTCGGTCCATCGTGCCATGGTTGGATCACAAGGTCCTCTAGGAATGATCTCGAATCTAGGTCCCAAACCTAGAACCTGACCAAAGAAAAATCTACACAAGATAGATGCAAGTCCGAAGTTCCTCTTGTCACCCTGCTTGCATTCTGTCAACTGGATCTTCATATTAGCCAGTAGTGAGGTGCACTAATAGTACACCATGGGTCTCAAACACTCTACAAAATAGAACATGAGTGGCCTCGATACTTGTTGCAACAAAGCCAATCCTGTGATTTTGGTCAAAATGAGGACAACAATATTGAGGTTGAGATTGTTTATCGCTTAGATGGGGAGTTGACTCCTGACCTTCTCGGTCCCTACTATACATTGAGAGTATATGTACTCTTTTATCTTCATACCACTCTCATCTCCTCAGGCTTTGATTTTCACCACCTCAACCCAAAGCGACAACCCAGTCAAGAAATATATATCCTCGACTTCAATCCTCAATGGGTTCCCATCGAGATTGAAGCTCTCATTGTTAGGATCCCAATAATCCACGAGCAAATCTAGCAACCTCACTTAGGCCCTCACTCCTTTGAGTGCCCAAAATTTGTACAACCCGCATATTTTCAAGGCCATTTCAGCCCCTAGATCTCTTTCCATAACAACATCTACCTCCTCATGTTCCCTTTCCCTCCATTCGAGCACCATCCTGCCAGAGAAACATCAATTTTTGAGATAGAAACCATCAAAAACCTTGTTTATGGACTTCTACGTGGGTTGCATCATTGACAGTCGGGTATAGGGTTGAGTACACACATCCTATATTTACATAGTCGCGTATAACCTCGCGTATATGCAAATCGATGAGTGGCAACCGTGTACACTGAAATACCTAATTTTCACCTTAATTAACTTAAATTTTGAAACCTAAATAAAAAATGTAATCCAATAGAAAGGAAGAGGAGGGGAAGAGGAATTAATTGGTCTATACGGTCTCTGATTTTGTCACTCAATGCTCCTACAATCACCAGTTGAAGATCAAAGGTAATTTGGTCCAATTTTCACTATTTGGGTAAAATGTCAAAATGACAATAAAATTTGTTTTTTTTTACTATTAATAGCATTTTTTACCCACTTTCTATAGCTTTAGATCGTATTTTCTCCTAATGGACTAATAAAACAGTGGATTGAGTTGGTTTTTGTAGTTTTCACCAGGGATTCTTGTGTTTTTTAGCGTTATGTTGACCGTTCGTAACTATGGGCAGGTATTTTCGCCACCTAGCATATAGGATATGTATCCGTTCCATCATGCACACTTGCATTATCCTATAAGTTTCACTCGTATTCCTTAAGTACAAACCCATTTTTTTCGACACAGAACCGTCCATCTGCTACAACACGTGTTGTTATCAAATGGTATAGACTTACCAAACATGGGTACCCTAGTTAGATCCTCTGCTCCATTTGGTACCCATGCATATATTTTTCCATAGGACCGAGAGTCCCTTATAGCTAATACATTACTTTATGTTGAGCCTCATTTCTCACTCATAAACATGCTGACCTATACCTAGAGGACTCCCAACCAATTTTTATTTAAGCTCTCTTTTCCGACTCATTTTCAAAAAATGAAAAGATTTCTAAGTGAACTTGTCTCTTTCACACTCATAAAGTGGTTTTGAAAGGATGTCTATTTGGTACAAGTTTATCCCTTTTCACACCAAGTAGACTAAGATTATGAAAAATGATATTTTTTTGCATTAATTTGTGATTGCATCTCATGCCCTTGCTTGCAGTATTGAGCCTATAGTCGGTTCTCACTTTGCGTTATAAACCATTTGCCTCAGTAGTTTTGCATCCTCAAACAAGCAGAGCCTCGTTTATATCCTTCACAATTTTTCACCCTATACCTAGGAGGGAACATTCCCCCAAGTGCCCATCTCCCACATGCACCTCCTTACATTGAGCATAGGTATGTTCCACTGCTCGAACTAGTTTTGCTTACTTGCGACACTCGTTTCCTCCTCTATATCATAGCATTCATTTGACTATGAAAAAACAAAAACATATGGGCGAGAAGGGAGTATTATATTATATTGGAAGCAATCGTGTCTCCTTTGAACATAGAAAAAAGTTATTGAGTCCACTTGTCATCATAATTTTGGGTCTAGCATGGCCTTAGGAAGCTGAGCTCGTTATAGAGAGTTTTCTCCCTCGACTGGTTACTCTTCTTGTCCCTATGGAGAACTTGATTGATGCCTCCTGCATATCATGGTTTCCTCATTAAGTCTATGATGTCGGAGTATTCCATATGTCTCATGCTCTTGTTCAAAGGAATTCTATCAACCCGTGTCAGTCATTCCTTAGAAATATTGACTTTGCATGTTCGCCACACCCTCAGCTTGTCTCATAATCACATGATGTTGTAGTCCTATTACGCACCTTGGTCCTACTTTCCTCATTGGTATGTAACCTTGAACCCGACATTCAACATTTCATCATTGGTCATTGAATGGGTGGTTTCCCTTGTGTTCGACGACAAGACATATATTCACACATTGAGATTCGTGCAATGTCTTGGATCCCATTATCCTTATTGGTAGTTTCCTCACCTTTGTCAGTAGTTTTTCTCATTGGATTTTATTCAGAGGGCCTTTTTCATGTACCACTTGCACTTGGAACACACGAAAGACACACAGGGTCGTTGGTTCATGAACATGTTCTTTGTCCGATTTCCTCCAAATCATGAAGCTCCTAATTTGTACCACGTGCTAAATGATGAGAGATTCCTTAATGCTATCTTTTCAATGGGTCTCCTTCCATCGAATTCAACTCATCTATTCTGGAAAAGAGACCTAGAGTCCTATGAGTACCTTTAGACTTGCAATCATTAGTGGCAGGTTCTCTCTCCATCGACAGTTGGGAATACATCAAGGTCTCCTGATCAATGGATTCTTCAAGTGTTCAATCCCAACTCCTTTATTCACACTTGTAAGAATGTAATTGGTGCCTTGATACCTACCTCAATCATCGATAGGTTGTCTCACATTTATTAATGATATACCTCAATGACCGATAATCAAACAAAGTCTCATTGTGTTCGACCTCAACTCCTTTATTCACATGATGCATACTTGCACCTTTGGAAGATTGTGTAGAAGACTTGAAGACATCAGTATGTGGCAGCAACCTTCCTGAGTTTTTTCTTCCTTTTCATTGGACTAGTACCTATGTGACTTCAGTGATCATGGGATATCAGATTGTACTCTGTCATATACAAATATCTTTAGATTGATTTTGAGACTAGTTCTACTGGGCCTTGTTCGTGAATATGATATCCTTTGGCATGTAACTTCATTTGTATTTGCCTATTCATGGCCATATACAGTGTTTTGGTATATTTTCACATGGATCTATAGTGTAATTCAAATTGGCATCCATGTATGCAAAGTCAATGCATAATGTAATGAGCAACAAGTTCTTCCAGCTGGTTCCCCATCAGTCCACTTCTGGGTTTTTATAATGTATTTCGGCCATCGTAGATACTCCTCTGACCTCACACATTAGGGGGCATATGTTATATCAAGATTTTCCTCACCCCATGCAATATTCCACATAAGGCCTTTTTCCATTTCCCCATGTAGACTTTTAATCCCTTTTTGCAAATCCCAGAGCTATAAATACATTTTTTCCACATATACGCAACTTTCCTACTATACAACATGCATATACACTGGTTGCACCACTACAACCCACATACATCGGGAAATGTGCCCCAAAATGAAAAATAGTGTCAGGTTTCCATGTCACAATAGGAGATCAATTATCCTTGGCCCTCCATATACTGGAAACGTTTCGACTCGGCCCTTTAGTTCCACTTGAAGTCTATAAATGGGCCAATTTCGAGCTATGGAAAAGAGGAGAAATAATTCAACTTTGAGAGAAAAGTTACTCTGGAGGAATTATTCACTTCATATTGAGTCTGCATCCCTTTATCCTTTAAGTTTGAGCACATTGATCAACCCCCAATATCTTCCCTTATTGAGTGAGAACTCCATTGTCTCTCTTACATGAGCTTTCCTTTGGTGGAGGCCCAACTGGAAGGAACTTAGTTTCTCGGTTTCGAGCCGTGCCGACATGGAAGTCTCTAACTTATTCACTTCTGCTGATCATATCCTAATAGAAATACACTTTTCTCATCCAATTGATATATTTCAAATATTAGAATTATTATTCCATGGGTGTATTTGTTATGAATGTTAATGGATTATGCTATTGAATGTTCTAACATAATATATTATCACCATCTTCTTTCTATGCTTGGTTGTTGAGGACTAGTTGCAGGTATATTTCTTTGGGTCAATTTTTCAATGGTGGACTTCATCGAACGTATGGACGAGGTAGGCCTTTTATCTTGTCTTGCTAGCATATTTTTTTATATATCATACTTGAGAATATAGTTGATTTCTGCAATCATTTCTTTCTTTTGTGGTTTGCCCCTAGCCATAGAGAGATTTTCCTCGTAAAAGTCCCGCGTAAGGTGAATAGTTGAAACATTGTAGGTGCGATGAGAAGGTTGAGTTGTATATTCTGATGAGTTCCCTCAAAACAAAAAGGGACCCAACATTAAACTTGTATTCATATAGTTAATTCAAAGTTGAAAATAAAAGAAACACAAATAAAAAACAGAGGTCCTCTCTTTAAACCAAACCAGTGAATACGATGTAAAAATCCTTTAAAACAATTAGTTACTCTCAAGTTAACTATTACATTGATCAAGGGGAAAAATTGTATCTACCCTAATCACACACTATATTGATAATTGAACGAAGTGTTACAGAGACAATTATATCAGATAAGAAAGAATAGCTAAGAAAAAACTATTAGAATGAAATTGAAAATCCACCTTCATGTAGAGTATACAAATCATATATTCTAGGGTACTCTTGCAATATACCAAGTGTATTATTCATATAAAATAACATCATCGAGTGTTATTATCAACTGCAATAGAAAAAAAGAGGACTCGAAGTATTGACAAGATAATTGGATGGGCATTTCCCTAATCTAGGATATATTCTATTAAAGCCATTTATTTTAATAAAAACAAAAAAAAATGTGTCTATAGACTTAACTTGGTAATGATAAAAAATTATAGAATGTATATATATCCATCCACCTTATCAATGAAAAAAGTTGGAAAAGACTTGAATACACGACCCTTACTGGTGAAAGGAAGTATTCTCTTATTATATATTTTTTTGTTTGCTAGTTTGTTCATGACTTGTGGGACTATCTTGTGGCTTGAGAAATCATGACATAGGAGCATCTAAGCCGTCAAAATCCCTTAGGGATCACACCTAGTCTGAGCCACATCAACCCTTAACATGGCAATATTTTTTGTCCCCGCATGTTTTGAACAGGTGAATTTAGCATCACAGAGTGCCTTAAAAACACACTCTGTCACCGATTTTCCTACAGCTTGGGGACCAATATTTTCTTATTATCATTATCCCTTAAATTATAGAAAAACACAAATCTATTCCTACCTTTTGCGTTTAAGATCTAGGAATTTTAACCAAAAACTTCAATATTATTGAGGCATACTCCTTTCAACAAACAAAGAAGTAAGGATAGAATTCTTACAAACGTATGAGTGCAGTTCCTTTGGAACGCCATATATAAATTATTACTTACTGAGTGAAATATTATGTTCTTACCTTCAACGATAGCAAGCTCGTACACCCTCATCGCTACCCGAGTTCATTGCTAGAGAAATCTCTGGGTATAACTAGCGAAACAAATTTTGCATATCATAAATAGGAAATTACATAATGGAATGTGGTATTTCTCTGTAATTTCTTTGGATGAAAGGAAATAGGCATAAGAGTAACCTCAAAGCCAAATTGGGTTGGAAGCTAACCCTTCCAACTAGAGAGGCCTCTCTCTCTTCAAATCAATCACTGAAAGGATTGATTTGGTTTAACTCAAAGGCTATATCTCTAAGATAAAATGAATTTATATGGTTGGTGGCAATATGGAAAGAAAGTACATTGGGATATGGAGTCACTAAATTCGAAATTCAATGAAAAGATTTGTTGGATACCTGGTAGATTTAAGAAATGACTGAACAGAGGATATTCTAAGATAAATAAATGTGTTTTAGAAAACATGTTACAAAGAACACAATAATCCCTCAAGGCATATAAGAAGGATGAATCTTAAGGAAATTATAGTAGAAGTACAACTCAAACTACATGCAATAGAGAATCTTATAAAGATGAATTCTAAAACATATATTTCACATAAACACAGAGAAGAAACCATACAATATCTCTGTGTTCAAAACTCAAGGAATTCTAATCCAACAATATTCATTAACAATAGAAAAGGATTACAATATGTTCAATAGTATTCCCCTACACACTTGACAACCCTTAGCTCTCATAACTACCTGGAATATATACAAAAATAGTTGTCTATAGTATCAAATTCAAATTCAACTATGATCCTACAATAATGCTAACAACTGCACATAATCAACCTGAAATATTTAACATATTGATAAAAAGGAGTCGACTTGGACTCATTTAATTAAACTATAACGACTTGATATAACAATAAATGAAACCCAAAATCGTGATTTCCAACTTTGATGTCCATTGGAGATGAATGGGGTAGCAAGCTAAGTGGGCTTGATTGTGGGGAAAACTCCACAGTTAAGCGCGCTTGATCCAGAGGGGTCTTGGGATGGGTGACCACCTGGGAAGTCCTGGTTACCGGGTGCAAGCCCCGGAAGTGATGATTGATGCTATGCGATTCATTTCGTTGGATTCAATCCCATTTCTTCACCTCTGTGAGCATCACTCGATGCAA
>JASDQU010735392.1:374239-391041 GCA_032191745.1 Picea mariana
TGCGATTCATTTCGTTGGCTTCAATCCCATTTCTTCACCTCTGAGCATCGCCTGATGCAATGAGTGCTAAGTGGACTATTCAAATCATGAGAATTATTGGTCAGTTGCGACTAATACTCATGAATATGGGTCATAGATTAATGACTTACACTACGCAGTTAATCCCCAAAATAATATCTAACACTATCCTTCCCAAGCTTCAGAATTTGAACCTCTAAGGAACTCATCCATTTTCTCTCCTTTCAAAGGGGAATTTTGGTGCCCTCTTGGAAACCTCTTACTCAAGAAATCCTTGCTGAACAAATAGAGTATTCAACAACTCTGTGAGTGTCTTTCTCCTTGACACTTCTCCTATTTCAGAACTTGAAAGAGTTCCTTATGTGCACACTTGCACCAACTCAATGCCCTCCTGGTAGAGTTCTCCATAATCCTCAGTGACTCTGTCTTCTCACCAAACTCAAAATAGAGTTATCCTCAATACATCTTGTGCATTTTCTCAATGCCCTCCTGGCAGAGCCTTTACAAAATTCTCAACACTTCTGCTTTTCCTCTCTGTGCTCTTCTCTGCACAATTTCTCCTTCAAGGTGTTCAGCAACCTTGAGGCCTCCTCCTTGAGTCAATGACTTCCTCTGGTGCGCCCTCCTGGCACGTCTTTGTCTAAATTCCACAGAATTCAGAAGTGCACTCCTGCAATGGCTTTCAGAGACTGCAGTACCCTGTCATGCACTCTTGCATGAAACCACAAAGAACCCAGACCTGGAATCAAAGAACTTTGAACAGATAGTGAAAACTATCTATCCTTGTAAATGCACATATAACATACATCTACATAATATCATAAACACATAAAGACATTCATCAAGATACACAGAATAACATGCAGGAAAAACTGCTCTGATTGTATTAATATGAAATGTCTCTTTACAATGTGAGCTCGGACTATAACAAAGTCACGGCTTCCTCTCTTCTCTCTGTTCTCTCTATTATTCTCTACCTTCTCTACCGACTAATCCTCAGATACAAAGTATCTCTTTACAAAAGGGGGCTCCTTGAGCTCTTCCCTCCATCTCAACAACTCTCATTAATTTACATTCAATTACATTGAATGGCTGTCTAGTCCGAATCGGATCTAGATCTCAACCTTACAACCATTTAAGGCAACCTTTATCTAAAGAATGCACACATGCATGGCTTTTGGCGCTACCATCCTTACAAACATTTAATACATTAAATTCAAATTTGAATTTTGAAAGTGAGAGGGTTGCGCCTCTCCTCTCCATTGAATGCACACTTGATGTGCTGGCTGGCTGGCACGTAGCTGCTTGGAGCGATGCTCTTGCATCATACTCCTCTATTGTGAAAATTTCATGAGATCCTTCTCATGAGATTCCCAACATCACTGTTGAAATCCACCTGGATCCCAAACAGTTCTCTATAGTTGTCCATCTGCTCCACTGCTTTGTTGCTGCTACTGCATTTGTTTCCCTGCTACTATGGCAGGTTCTCCTCTGCTCAACTCCTCCTCACTGGCAGTTTCCGCTGTTGACCTCGACATCAGCCTTCTAATCTTCTCAATCTCCTTGTCCAGCTGCTCACATGGATTCCTTTCCTTTTGCAGTGTGCTCCGCTGCACTTCTTCCGTGCAAATGGGTAGATCATCCCGATCCCCCAGACTATCTTCTTCCTCTGTGGCCTCAACTTGCCACCCTACTGCAAAATTCATCTCTGCAGTCTTATCTTCTTGACTGATCTGCTGTTCAGTCATTTGCTCTGACATACTTTCTTCTGCCATTTCTCCTTGTACTAGTTGAATTCCATCTTCCTCCAGCTGCTCAGACTAGAATTCTCCTTCATCTTCTGTTGCATGCCTCGACATTGCAGTTATCGTTTGTTCAACTCCCTGGCTGAAATTTTCAAGTAATTTCTCTGAATCCTCTTCTCTCAAAATTTCCATGACTGTCTGCTCATGGCATTCATCGACTGGCTCTGGATGGTTTAACCAATCCTCCAACATTTCTAACTCCTTCTCCCATGGAGTGAGCATCTTATCTGTATGCTCTTCTTCTGCTACAACTCCCAGTGTTGTAGTTATCCCTTGTTTAGCCTCTTGACTGAGCATTTCAAGAATTTTTGCTGAATGCTCTTCTTCTCCAGTTGGGTCATGTTCTGATGTCTGTCCCATTTCTTCTTCTTCTTGGGTAGCTTCTGACATTTGCTCCTTCGTCATGACAGTCACCGCTGACTGTCTTTCTGTTGTTGCTGCATTGGCAACACACACGCTGGCCTCAGCTGGGCTATATGGCAGGAATACCTTTATCCCTCCAATCATCATAATGCTTTTTTGATCTTCCTTCTCTATCAGTTGTCCTTGCTGATATGAACTCACCTTGGAGCTCATCTTCTCTGTCAGCTCCTATCGCTGATCCAAACTCATCCCTGAGTTCATGAGACTTTCAGACAGTCTCATCTGCTCTCCCTTGCCCACCTGGAAATATGGGATTTCCTCTCTTCCCTCCTGGCAGTCTATGAGATCAATCGATCCCATCTCCACCAGCACTCCTCACTGACATGAACTCACTTTTGAGCTCCCAAGACTTTCAAACAGTCTCATCTCCTTCTCCCTACCCACTTAGCAGATGGGGAATTTTCTGTTGCCCACTTGGCAGTCTATGAGATCCTCCAGTGACCTCATCTCATTCTCAACGTCACTGAGATTTCTTCCAGTCTCTGGTTCACAGGCTTGAACCATCTCCTCTGTGGCCCTGAGGATTTTCTCATACCTCAGCCACCTCTTCAACAACCTTTGTTTTCTTCTGGCCAACAATTTCTTGATTGGCCACTTTTCTTTCCTCCTCAGAGGCCATTCATACACCCAATGTGTCTCTGCATTCTATTGCATTCACAATGCAAGATGCTCTATTCTTGCCCTCACCTTAGTGAGTTTCAGATCCATCTCCAGATTTTTCTTCTGCTTGCGGTCTTACCTGTGATCACGCCCATGGCCTTCAGTAGCCATATTCATGTTCCTATCTGTCCTCTTGGAAAACTTGTTATTTTCACTCTGCAACCATGAGTGCTTCCAGCCTTTCCTACAGTCCTCCTAACTGTCTATTGACTGCTGCGCACTACAACAACCTTCACCTTTTACCTATCTCCTATAGGCTCTTCTTCACCTCGCTTCCTCTTTTGCCTGAAATATACAGATAAACTCCAGCTCTGATACCAAAGTGACGTAGACCCCCAACCCTCTAACCGAGATTCTCTTAGGATCGTTCTAAATTCTCCTCGAGCCAAAGCGGCTCCTTGGGTTCCCTACTGGAACCTTCAATGAATCTAATCCACAAGTCCTTCGTGAAAACCCACCGTGCACAAATTAACACCAGGCACGAGCCTTACGTCTCCATGTGACCACAACTGGGCCTTAGCACAAGTGCCTTTCATGACTCATGATCACGTGAGTTCGTGATTCGAAGACCCTCGACTCCAAACCTTCGATACCCGAGATGCGATACAGGTATGGCTCCTTCCTCGCTAGTGCCTCTACAAGTGACCACCGACTAGGTCCTAACTCTAGCACCCCTCGCAACTCGCAACTTTGTGAGTTGGAGTGTTGAGCCCTCATGCTCCTTCTTTGTGAATTCCCGAGACGTGATAAGTCAACAATGGTTTGACTCCTTCCCAGGTGACGTGTGTCCACCACCTGTCACCCGCTTTCACCTTTCTCTGGGAACTTTTTGTTACATGACTAGTCAACCCCGTGACCCCACCTAATGGATGTGCCACATGTATTCGCACGAGCCCTAGGCGATCGACACTTCATGACTTCTGCAGTCAAAAAGGATTCTTTCAAACCCCGAACCCCCGATACACGATACCACGCGGAGGTTCTGATCCAATGATTTTCCCGTGGCTTGGATCCAACAGTCTGGATCTCCTTCCCTGCTCCTTGCAACTTGGTACTTCATGAAAACCAAGAATTTGGTCTGCCCTCCAAACTCACAAACCCCGAATTCACGATTTCTTGTATGAGATCAACAACTGTCGTTGATTTGGATTTGATGATTGCTATCCTTTCTGAGCTTTAGAGTATCGAAAGATAATCGACCTTAATCCCCTCGCTGCTCTGTGAGATCCAATGGCCCATGGGATTTTTCACTTCTCCACAAAGTGTCTCCATCGTCCATTTCAACTTCTCTCCTGCGTGACCTCCTAGAGGTTAAACTCTATGTGCCTTCCTCTGAATCCGATCACTATCAGTTCTTTACACTAGATCTAACGACCTAGATATCTTTCTCTCTAGTTGATCTAATGACAGCTATGCTCCCTCCTGAGCTTTAGAACTTATTCCTTCCCCTTGGAATATTTTTAAAGTTTCAAAGGCCTTGACCTTCGCTTCCCTTGCGAGCTCAATTCCTTTGTGACTTGCCTGCATTCTAGGAACACTGTCCCTCCTGAGATTTGTCGACTGTGAAACCTCAGAGGGTTCCTCGACTTCCTGCTCCTCTTTTTTGTTACTTTGTGCACAACAACACTATCCTTCCTGAGCTTCAGAATTTGAACCTCTAAGGAACTCAACCCTTTTCTCTCCTTTCAAAGGGAAATTTTGGTGTCCTCTTGGCAACCTCCTACTCAAGTACTCCTTGCTGAACAAACAGAGTATTCAACAACTATGCGAGTGTCTTTCTCCTTGACACTTCTCCTATTTCAGAACTCGAAAGAGTTCCTTATGTGCACACTTGCACCAACTCAATGCCCTCCTGGCAGAGACTTTACAAAATTCTCAACAATTTTGCTTCTCCTCTCTGTGCTCTCCTCTCCACAGTTTCTCCTTCAAGGTGTTTAGCAACCTTGAGGCCTCCTCCTTAAGTCAATGACTTCCTCTGGTGTGCCCTCCTAGCACGTCTTTGTCTAAATTCCGCAGAATTCAAAAGTGCTCTCCTACACTGGTTTTCAGAGACCGCAGTACCATGTCATGCACTCTTGCATGAAACCACAAAGAACCCAGACCTGGAATCAAAGAAATCTGAACAGATAGTGAAAACTATCTATCCCTATAAATGCACATCTAACATACATCTACAAAATATCATAAACACATAAAGACATTCATCAACATACACATAATAACATGCAGGAAAAACTGCTCTAATTGTATTAATATGAAATATCTCTTTACAATGTGAGCTCGGACTGTAACAAAGTCATGACTTCCTCTCTTCTCTCTCTTCTCTCTATTCTTCTCTACCTTCTCTACCGAATAATACTCAGATACAAAGGATCTCTTTACAAAAGGGGGCTCCTCGAGCTCTTCCCTCCATCTCACCAAATCTCATTAATTTACATTCAATTACATTGAATGGCTGTCTAGTTTGAATCAAATCTAGATCTCAGCCTTACAACCATTTAAGGCAACATTTATCTAAAGCCTGCACACATGCATGGCTTTTGTCTCTACCAGCCTTATAAACATTTAATACATTAAATTCAAATTTGAATTTTGAAAGTGAGAGGGCTGGGCCTCTCCTCTCCATTGAATGTACGCTTGATGTGTTGGCTGGCTAGCACGTAGCTAGCTTGGAGCGATGCTCCTGCATCATGTTTACATTTTTTCTCTATAAGACAAAAATACTCCAACGTAGGTAGACAAAAGATCTCACCACCATTAATAATGCCTCTTTGATAGAATAATGTGCTTATGTATGAGACCCTTTCCAAAAAGAAGTCAAAATGGAAAAATGAAAAAAATGTGTCAACCAAGTTTCAGTGGTTCAGTTCTCTACTTTTTTAGCTAGCAAGTCAAGTTTTCCCTTCTTTCCAATCTCCATCTGCTGCAAGATTTGATTTATGGTCTTGTTCTCCTTCCTCAAAATGATATTTTGCTAATAAAAACTCTTCAACTGTCTGTGTAATGGAAGGGTTCTTCTAACCATTGATGTATATTTGTCTATTGCAGGTCCACGGTCTCTTAGGTGTTATGCAAACTTCATCCTAAATTTCCTATATTTCTCTCTGAGTTGAATTATCACATCTTTTTCTTCTCTGAGTTATTTATTCATCCTCTTGAAAGTGTGCTTAAATTCACTCATCACCTTTAATTTCTGATGGTTGACTCTTTGCTGGGATTTCCTCTTGATGCTGCAACTTCCTAGTTGAGGATTTTGTTAAAGGCACATTAGGTTTAGGAATATCCTTTACCTCTAAATTTTGTTCTATTTCTTTCCCTTTACTCCTTGTTTTGGAATCAGCTGGAGTTGATAGTGTTGACCTTTCTTCTATCACAAAGGTATTTTTCCTAAAAGCCTCTTCTAGAGACTTCTTCTTCAGTTCCCTATTTTCATGCTACAATTGTGCCATGGAAAAGTGATCCTTCTTCAACTATTCTTGCAACTCAATAATTGAAATTCTTTTGTCATTTGAGAGAATTGGTTGTATGAGGGCTTCTAGAACCTCACTAGTTTCTTGTGATGTATGCATAACATGAGGTTTCTTTGCTGCAAACCTNGTTTACTAGGATTTTCAACCACTTATGAAGAGAATTGGAGTTTATTCCGTTTCTTTTTAGCCTGCTAACTCACTACAGGTTCTTCAGTCTCTTTTTCCCTTTTCTAAACAAAACTCTCAGGGATTGATGTGGCAATTTTTTCCACTTATGAGGGTGTATTTATCAAGCTTTGTGGGCTACCTAAGGAATCTACTATTATGGTTGATGAAATCAGAAAAGACTCCCAATCTTGATTTGTCTTTCTTAGTTCTTCTAATATTAATAGTTTGATCAAAGAAAATTGGAAGAGGCTAGAATCTCCTTTCTCTTTCCTTACTTATACTCTATCAACCATCTTTCATATACTTATGAAAAGGTAATATGGTACAGTCAAGGGATTCTTACCAATGAAGTGCAATAAGAGCATGATATGGTATTGGTAAACCCTAGTGAATCTCCCTTCACATGTAAAAAACCTTTGGATCACCCTCAACAAATTACTATGACTTTCTAATAGAAGCTCTCTGGGTATGGTGTCTCCAAATTCGGTATTTCTAAATTCAGGCTTCAAAAAATCATGATTGCAAGATAGATCTAATTGCAAACCTTTGAACCATTGTTCTCCATGAGAAGGGATTTCTGTTGCAACAACAATGCTATCTTTAGAAAACTACAAATGGAGGTTTCCCACCTTATCCTTAGCACCATCAAAATTCTTTGCAAAATCCCTTGCCACATGTATGTTGTACCCCTAAAGTTTTTCAAAAAACCTGATGCAACCCACTTGTTCAAAAGATGCTTTGATTATTGGGTCCGCGTTTACGAAATTCAAACCCTTTGGCTCAAATATCATGATATCACCACCCTTTGTGTTCTTTCTTCCACGTTTTGGAGTTTTCATAATGTTAGTGTATGTCAACCCTTTGTGAACCATAACTGTGCGCACCAATGAACATAGCAGGTGCGCGTCAATGTGAGAAAATTCCAACCTGTTGTAGTGATTTCACACTTCAAACTTGATACTCTGGAGCCTATGCGCAACAACCTATGCAACCTGCATGAAACAACCTCTACAACCTATGCACAACAATGAGCAGAGCAGGAAATTGTGCGCAACAATCTTTGCAACCTGTGTGCAACAAGCTTGGCCGGGAGGTTTTGAAATTGTGGATGAAGAGAAACGATTTCTTGATTCTTTCTTTGCCTGAAGGAAAGATAAATTTGAAATATAACTTCAATTAAATAATTAATTATTACCATAATACCTCGTCATACCTCAATAAACAACATTAGGACGTTGCGAAACAACTTGCGCTGCAGAATAATTTTCTTGATGATGCCACGTGCCTTTGATAGATTTTATTTTAGGAAATCATTAGAATGCTAACAACAATGAATTGAATATACCTCATGATATTTTTATAATGACCTTTTAATGACATGGAAAACCATATATTGGCACAAAAAACCATAAGTTACATGGTTCACAAATAAAAAACTTTTCATGACAAACGAACCTATGACTCATGATTTAGGAAAAAATCATACAACACTCTTTATGAAACCCAAGACATGACTTTACCCTATAATTTTATTCAAAACCTGACAACCTATTTATAGGACACTAACATAGGCTCCAATGGGGAAGGCATCCTTCCTGTGAGGTGTCAAAGAATAAATAGCTTAGTAGCCTTATCCATTGGGCTCTTTATCTACTACTGAAATGACTCAATCTGACTTGATATTTTATGTTCAAACACACTTGGAATTACTCATCAAATCTTAGGACCTTCTCTTCGGGCTTCAAATTTTGTTGAGTAGTACCCAAAACAAAAATACTAAAGAAATGGATATTTACAATGAAGTGAAAAAAATGAAATGCTTGAAGTAAAATAGTGCTTGAGAAACCTACCATTAACAGGTCCTCCAATTATATATTCTCCATTGAGCTCTTGTAGTAGGAATGCATTGTTCCCATGATATGATGCAACTTTGTATGGCCCCTTCCAAAGATTCTCAAATTTAGAATATTTACCCTTGTCTTCATTTCTTGCATCCCATTTTAAGACCAAATCATTGATCTAAAAATCATCAACCTTAGTTCTCCTGTCAAAAACTTTCTTCATTTTGTCTTGATATAGTTTAACATTCTTAAAAACCTCTTATCTTATCTAATGGACATGAAATAACTGAATTATTCTTCTCTGAACATGGTTAGGTTCAACATCTACTTCTTGCAACAAATCCATGTCTGGAATTCCAATAGAAGTAGGAATAACTACCTTAGTACCATAAACAAGCTAAAATGGAGATGTCCCAATAGACTTCTTTGTACTTACCCTATCTACCCAAAGTGAAAAAATTAGTTTCTTGTGCCAAGATTTCTTGTTCTCCTGTAGTAACTTTTTGATGATCTTGATCAAACTCTTGTTAGATGATTCAACCAAACCATTAATTTGTGGGTAATAGGTTGTTGAGTGACTGAGTATGATAGCATAATTAGTGCATAATTCAACTAGTTTCTTAGATTTAAAAGCAACAATGTTATCTTTAATAATACTTCTTCAACAACCAAACCTTGAGAGCATATTTCTTTCTAGAAATTGTATGATGACTGAATCAGTGGCTTGACGGGTAGGTACAACTTTTATCCATTTTATGAAATAGTTTGTGGTTGTTAAAATCCATCTGTGTTGAGCTAAAGATGAAGGATGTACTTCCCCTATGAAATCCAAGACCAATTGTTGAAAAGGGGCTTCTACAGAAACATGTTTCAATGGTAAAGGAAGTAGCTTACTTTTTCCTTAAAAAATATGACATTCATGACAAGTGGAAACCTTCTTATATACATCAACAAATATGGTAGGCCAATAGAAACCTGATCTCAAAAATTTATTAATTATTGTCTTCCAGTAATGATGACCTCCACAATCACCTTCATGGAACTCTTTCATGTTCTGTTGAGCTTCAACTTCTGTAATACATTTCAATAATACTCCACCCAAGTCTTTCTAATAGAGGGAACCATTAATCATACAAAACTTTATTTCCTTTTGCTTCAAAAATAAGGCTTTAGTTTTTGACAATTCAGGAGGGGCTTGCAAATTTTGTAAAACAAAGATGATGTCACTGTACCAAGATGAGTCCAAAAATTTATGGCTTACCTGAGGAGGGTACTTTTCTTCTACATATTGTGAGAGATCAACAATAAAATAAACTCCAAATAACAAAAAATTAGAATGAGTCATCATTTGAGCAAGACCTTGTCCCTTGATTAATTTCATAGGCTTAATTTCCAAATCATATTCTAACAAGGATGCAATCCACTTACCTCTCTTTCCCTCAAGATCATGTTGAGTCAAGATATCCTTCACAACACTATTGGTAACATAGGCAAGAACATGAGAGTGTAAAAAATACATCCTGAATTCTTTCAAAGACTTAACTAAGGCATAAGCTTGTTTCTCCATAATGTTGTACTTAAGAGTGGAATCTCTTAAAGAACTATTGAAAAAGGAAATAGGTTTCTCCTGGTTTTGATAATTTTTTCTTCATTAATACTCTTGCTATAGTGTGCTTTGAGTGAAAGGAAAAAACAATAAAATACTTTGAAAAATATGGACTAATTAACATAGGAGATTTAGTTAGAGCTTCCTTCACCTCTTCAAAAGAATGCTTAGCATCTTCTCTCCATTTTATTTCATTTCCTTTCCTCAGCATGTTTGTGATATGATTTATTATTTCATCAAGGTTAGGGATAAACCTTCTTAAACAAATTACCCTACCTAAAAAATATTGTACCTCTTTTTTTCTCCTTGGAATGTTGATTTTATGTATTGCAACCACTTTGTTAGGATCAATTTTGATACCATCTCTTGAAATTATGTGTCCCAACAATTTACCTTCTTTCACAACAAAATTTTACTTCTTTGGATTGAGAGAGATCCAATTTTTTTTGCATTTCTCAAACACCTGTCTCAAATGCTAAAAATGTCCACTATTAGACTTTGAATACACAGTTATATCATCTAAGTAAATAACAATGAATTTATCTTTCTCCTTAGTAAATGTTATGTCCATAGCCCTCTTGAAAAATTCCCCTCAATTCATGAGTCCAAAAGGAATCTTAGCATAGATGAAAGTGCCCCATGGGGTTGTAAATGTTGTCTTCTCTTGGTCATACAGGTGCACCATGATGTGATTGTATCTAGAAAACCCATCTAACATTGACATTCTCTGGGAGCCTACAATATTTTGTAAGATGTGATCCATTTTTGGCAAGGGATAATTTTCTTTAAGAGAAACTCTATTCAAATTTCTAAAATCTATACAAAGCCTTATTTGTCCATTCTTCTTTCTAGTAGGCACAAGGTTAGCTACCCGTTTAGAGAACCTCAAAGAAACACTTATCTTGGCATCAAATAGATTCCATATTTATTTCTCAATGAGTGGGAACAAGAGTGGATTGATTCTTCTCAAATTGTGTCTGAAAGGTTTGTGATATTATTTCATTGGAATTGTATGTTAAATGATGCATTTATCATAAACCTTCAGGTATTCATAACTCCAAGCAAACACGTCAGAAAATTGTCTCATTAATTCAAGATATTTATCTTTGTTTTCCGAGGACAAGGACTTAGACAAATTGACAATTTTAGGTTCTTTATCAATCCCTATATTAAAGTAATCAACCTCAATGTCATTTGCGCTTACCCTGGGATTTTTAGCCACATCATTTTCATCAAACAATTTTTCAAGAGGCACAACACCCTTTGGAATTGTGTTGTTCTTCAGTTGAATAATATCTCTTTCTGCTATATGATTCACATACCGATACGAGACTGATAAAAGATTTTCATTTTCATCTTCATCATAAAAGTTTTCTTCATCAATTTGGACATTTTCATACTCTTCTTTTAACTATAGAAATATGATAATTTGTTTGTCATCTTAAAATACTTTCCAGTGTTTAACATTATCTGGGATAGATGGCCTATGCTTTACTTCAATTTCATATTTCTTGTTGGGACAAATTGAAATTTTAAAAGTTATTGTTGACGTGGTAAGAGCATCTGCAATTTGATTTTCTTCCCGTGGTACCACTAAAACGTTATATTCAGAGAAATATTCAAGAAAATCCAAGACTAGGTTCCTATAGGCTCTCATTCTAGGATTCTTAGTTTGATATGTACCTTTAATTTGGTTGATTATAAGCTCATAATATCCATGCGCATATATCTTCTTAGCCCTTAAATCCTTTAAAACCCCCAATCCTAAAGTAAGAGCTTCATATTCGGCCATATTATTTGTGCAATCGAAAGCCAATTTATTAGAACACAATTTTGAAGTAGTATCAGGATAAATGATCCAAACACCTTCTCCTGCTCCCTCTTTGCTAATTGCTCCATCAAAATCCATATTCCACACACCTCCATCCTCCTTATTGTTTTATCTTGAAACTAATCTTGTTTGTTGATCCTTTGAAACAATTTGATCATATTCCTCACAACACAAATCATTATAGAAAATAGAAGATCCAATGTCAGTCTCAATGAATAAATAGGGTGAATGTTGGGTTTATATTTTTTTCTCACAATGTATTTCAAATAAACCTCCCTATATAACCTTCTGTTTTGATCGAAGACTAGAACTGTGGCATAGGACATGTCCATTTGCAAGGTACCCTTGATATTAGAAACCAATTATCTTGATAGTAACATTCCAAATTTAGGAGGAATATCTGCAACAACTACATCCATTATCATAGTTTTTTTATGGGATCTGATCTAAAGTAACAAGAATATCTTTGATTAAATCCCCACATTTCACCTTTCTTGAATCAAAAGAAAACAAATACTTGTATGTTCTAGTGATATCCAAACCCAACTCTTCCATAATCACCTTTGGCATCAGATTGTGAGATGCTCCCGAATCTAACATTTCATTATGAAGAGTTACATTATGAATATTTAGGCTGACATAAGAAGGAGGCACACCATCATCATTGCCACTTTCCTCAACCCGGGGACCAAAAAAAATAGTAGGATGGTCATATTGTACATTAAGGTTGTCCAAGGTATTTTCCATTTCAAGCATATTTACAATTTGAATTTTGTATTCCATATTTATGATCATCTCATTAAAAGGTACATAAATCTTAATATTTTCCATTTCATTTTAAAAATTAAAGGAGAGTTGATATTTTTCTACTTCCTTTAGAATTGTCTCTCTTCCTACCTATGAAACATCTCTAGGAGGATCTTATTTCTATTTTGGAGGATATTCTTTCTGTTTTCCTTTATTTGGTGTATCCTTATTTGAAAAAACCTTTTCTTGGTGACTAGAAGAGGGAATTCCATCTCTAGGATCCTTTGGAGTATTTGTTGTAATATTCTTATTCCCGAGGTTATAGTGTTTTTGGAATTGCGTGATGGAATTCTGATATCCTTTCCTATAATCCTATTTCTTCTTTAACTCTTCATATTGCATAAACATAGTGTTCTTCTTTAGTTAATTATACTTGTGACCCTTCTAGACCAAAACAATGAATATATTTAGGAGCTTCCTCAGTCAATTCCGGAGCATTATTATTTTGAAAAGGAAGTTTGACTGGATGATCAACTGGAATCCTTTGTTCTCTCTGTCTTATTTGAGGAACTAGAGGCCTCCTCAAATTTTGATTTATGGCTTAAAGTTCATGGGGTTTATCATCCAATGACATTTTTTCCACCAATTTCTCCATAGTCTTTACCATTAAATCAAAATTTTCATTTGAACCTTGAGAAGTAGAGGTTTATGTTTATTCTTTATATTTATTTCTATCATCTTCTATTTGGATCTTTATCTTCCCTGATGCAGCTAAGTTCACTTCCACTTCGATTGCATCATTCATCATATCAATCAGAGAAGTGGACCTTCTTTCTCTTAGCACAAGGAAAATTCACTCTCGAATGCATCAACGTAATGGAGTTGAGCAAATCCTCGGGGAGGCTTTAATTGATCATGAATAGAGTTATAGGACTTCATAAATCTGTTGGAAAAATCATGTACTATCTCAGCAAGGAGTCTCTTTAAATGGTTTTATTGTGTCAATAACTGCAAAGGGTTTTTCTTACTCCCCCATCTCCCAAGAAAAAGAGTTTCAAAATTTTCAAAATTAGGAATTCTAGTCATTAGGAAAGATTTAAACCATTTCCTAACTGTTGCTGAAAAACTTTGTGAAAATAACCTCATCTTAACATATTCATCATCTACTTCTTCAAGATCTATGAAATCAATGAACCTATCTAAATGTTGTTGGGTTGTTACATCTCTTTCTGCATCAAACTGTTTGATTCTTGTGCATAATTCTGTGGTAGGTCATGAAGTGCAGCAGGAAGAATTAATGTGGAAAATCTTGCTGCCATGACTCTAGGAACGGTTTTACCTGATTGTATGATATTACTAGGAATTACTATAGCTTGGATAAGGATAGCATAAATAAAGGTTTGAAATTTATTTTCATCAAATAGGATTTCAGTCAAATCACATTCTGACTTGGATCTAAACAAGGACTGCTAAAATTTAATATCAAATTCAAGGTCATCAATTCTTTTTACTCCACGTTTAGTAAATGACAAAAACATGTCCAGAAAAATACTTCATTGAGTTGCTTTTTTGTTAATTTGCGCAAAATTCCTTCTAGGTTGTCAATAGCTTGTGGAGGGTCTCGATCTGTATGATTCCCTGTGTAGTTTATTTGGTTAGACAAGATTCTGTAACAAAATTTATCTTCAACAATCGATCTTCAAATTTGGAGTTGCTAGAGTGAAAATTCAACCAGAGCTGTATCTAGTTCACTGTCATTCTTAGGAACCAATTTTTGAAATTTTTATCATTTTCCTAGCGAAAATTTCACCTTTGTTCCCCAACAACGACGCCAAAATGTTATCTCTCTGTAACTTCCTTGGCTAAAAGGAAATAGGCACAATAGTAACCTCAAAACCAACTTGGGGATGGAAGCTATCCCTTCAAACCAGAGAGGGCTCTCTCTTCAAATCAATCACTGAAAGGATTGATTTGGTTTAACTCAAAGGCTATATCTCTAACAAAATGAATTTATATGGTTGGTGGAAATATGGAAAAAAAGTACATTGGGCTATGGAGTCACTAAAGTCAAAATTCAATGAAAAGATTTGTTGGATACCTAGTAGATTTAAGAAATGACTAAACAGAGGCAAGAAAGAAAGTAATATTCTAAGCCAAAAAAAGGTCTTTTAGACAACAAGTTACAAAGAACACAATAATCCCTCAATGCATCTAACAAGGATGAATCTTAAGGAAATTATAGCAGAAGTACAACTCAAACTACATGCAACAAAGAATACGATAAAGATGAATTATGATACATATATTTCACATCAACACAGAGAAAAAACCATACAATATCAAGTATAATATATGAAAGAAAATACTGAGAAATCACATGCATAATATATCACAATCACATGTATCTATGTGGTCAAAACTCAAGGACTTATGATCCAACAATTTTCATTAACATTAGAAAATGATTACAATATGTTCAATAGTATTCCCCTACACACTTGCCAACCCTTAGCTCTCATAGCTACCTGAAATATATACAAAAATGCATTCCTATAGTATCAATTCAGATTCAACTATGATCCTACAACAGTGCTAATAGCTACACATAATCAACATGAAATATTTAACATATTTATAAAAAGAAGGAGTTGACTTGGACTCATTTAATTAAACTATAATGACTTGATATAATGATAAATGAAACCCAAAATCACGATTTCCAACTCTGATGTCCGTTGGAGATGAACTGGCACACCTGTCAAAACATTCAAGCTGAGTTGGAGGTGTTCTGGTCATTCTATCACAATTGTGTAACAAGTCTTCTCCACAACCACCACCTACAGGAGAGACGCAACATAGTTGCACAACAATAGGTTTTATTTCATCTTGTACTTACTTTTGATCTTTGAATGATAGTTAAAACTGTATGAATGCAACTTTGATTATATGAGAATGATGTGGTTTGCTATAATTATTTAGTACTCCTTCAAATTTCCATTTGCTTCCCAAATCATCAAACCCTAACATACATCAAACTATGAATATTGAGCCCAAATTTACCTCTAACTGATGAGCCTACTTATGGATGTTGTATATTCATTTTTCTCTAACTTACTGTCCCCATGATAAAATTTGATAGCTAAACCTCTTCTTGTTGTTTTGAAAATTATATTGTCATAGTTGCACATCAAAGTTGTTGTGCAACTGGAATTTTGTGTTTACATTTGGTCTCTTTAAGACAAAAATACTCCAACGTAGGTCAAAACAAGATCTCACCACTAGTAATAGTACCTCTTTGATAGAATAATGTTCTTATGTATGTGACCTATTATCGCGCAGTTTGTATTTTAGGTCACAGGCTATAGGATAGTGGACAAACTGGCGTAACAGGAACCTTCCCCACCCAATGTCACCTCGATGGGGAGGTTCTTTCTGTTTAGGGAGGTTATCCCATGGGAGACGTCCTCGATAACTTGGGGTTTGAAGAGGCAAAGGATACATGGTCAAGTGTTAAGATTTCCCTCCTCGCAGGTTACCACCAGTATCAGATAGTTCGGCTAATCAACCAATAAAAGAAGTGTAGGCCCTGTTGAAAACACCTGCCTAGAACAAGACAATAACAACACAATATATATATTGCAGGCTATAACTCAAAGGGTTAGTACTTATTTAGCTATCTGATTTAGTTCAATAAGCAATCAAATAGATACAAGATGAAAGTCAATGTTTTGTTACTTAGCCTATGAAAGATCATTAATTCATCAATATCTACAAAATGACCAAGCCTATAATATATCCAATCAATAACTTATTCAATAAATTATTGATGCCATCATTCAATTGCTTATTATTTGTCAAAATCTTGCTGCGTCAAGTATGACGTCATCCTAGGTTAGCAGCGTTAGGGTTAGTTAGGGTTTCAAAAATTAAAGTTTGAAAGACTATACGTTGGAGATATTACCAGTGCCTTCGGGTAAATGGAGTCAAAAACAAGGGCACAAAGTCTCGGGAGGATTAAAACTTAGAGACTGGAAGGTAGGTTTCTATGGTGCTGCAATGGTAGGGCCCTAGAATCAATACCCTAGGGGAAAGAGGCTCACTCCGGTGTTTCTTAAGCAAGGCCTCGTGCTCTTTCCTCCTTCTCAAAATACACTTGGCAAAATGGCTAGCTTCAAAGTATAAATTTAAGGGAGAAGGTGTTGCAAAGGAAACTCCTTCAAACCCTAGAAGGTG
>JASDQU010735392.1:394632-407298 GCA_032191745.1 Picea mariana
TCCACTATGATACTCATGGCATTGATGTCAACATATTTGAACTTCTTCATAGCTACAACGTTCTACGGTTCCTTCTCTTCTCCTTCTTTAAAATCTGGCTTCACGATCTTTCCTTTCATAATATCCAGCACTTTATTCTTAGCAAGGATGAGGTCAATCCTTGTCTTCCATGATCTGAAGTTAGAGGCTCCATCTAGCTTGTTCTCAGACTTCATAGAATTTGTCATGGCTTGCTTGACTTGTTCAAACCCTAGATTAGACTGGAAATCCAAACTTCACGTCTTAGCCTTATGAGTGTACCAGGAGATGCGTTGGGCTAGGGTGCACTGATATATCTAGAGATTAGGTCAATCCAATCACTTAAGGTGCCTCAACAAGAGGTTTAGGGTTTCTGCAACTGCTTCTGCTAGTAACCCTAGCTGCAGTGCTTTTGGAAACTGCTCCTTCTAGTAACCCTAGCAGCAGTTCCTCAACGAGCTCAATATCTAGCAGCTATGTTTCCTTCCAGTGTGTTAGGCTGACTGAAGGGGTGTGGGCCCATAACCTGTTAGAATATAAAGGATTGTTATCGTTTAACCACGACGATACCCTCATCTCCCAACCACAGGCCGAAGCCACCCTCCGAGTACCTTAACCTTGAACTGAGAATTCCTCCGGAAGCAAACCCTAGGCTAGATAGCCAAACAAAGAGCAACGCATCTCTCCCCAAGGATAGCGCATCACAAAAGGATGATCAGATAGTCCCAAACCCTAGCCAAGAGATATCCAAGAAAAATACTGAAACTCACTACTGCTGCAGCTGCAGCTGCAACCCTCATCCAAACCTATGCACTACTGCAGTGCGCACCAACTGAGAAAACTGCAGTCCTGAGATGTGACAAATGAAGGACTGGTGCCCTGTATTTATAGTAATCCTGCCAGTTTACTGGGGCCGACTTCTCCTTCTGGGTATGTGTNCCGACTTCTTCTCTTGGAGGCTAATAGCCTAATATAAATTATATTCTTGAGTCGACAAGGCTTCTAGGGTTATTATCCAATTCATTAGGGTTTCTCTTGCTTCCCGGAGTCTTCTATTCTCGTCAGGTTCACATGTAGAGGTAAATACCTCCCGCAGCTACCATAATATTAATAGTGGGATCATCCTAACCTCCTCACCTTATTCTCTTCAACTTATAAAAGGAGAGGAGCTCTCATGGAGAAAGTTAGATTGGAAATTTGGCTTGATATTCTTAGCTTGGTTAGAGTGGCTGTAAGCTTTGCTTTGTCAAGATAGATAGTGAGTGATTTTCAGATCCACAGTCTCAAAATACTTGAAGTAGAAGTGTGTGGGAAGAAAGGAATTGTTGGAAGGAATGTGACAACATCAAGGCATTTGGTTGTATCTTTATTCCACATTATTTAATACAGATATACTTGTCTTTCCTATATGAATGTTATTTGTCCATATTGTATGATTCCTTGATCATGTACATAGTTTCATATCAAATAGAATTTGTTATTTTTGTCTTCATTGGCTTGTGTTTCTTTGTAGATATTTCTCCATAAGCCCCATGACAGAGCTGGGATCACATTGATGAGGTCATGTATACAACATTTAAAAGGTATGTTTTGGATCCTCTTCTTATTTGATAACTGAAATCCAAGGAAAGTTTAGTATACTGTCTTGTTTTGTTCTAGTTTTGAGGTGAAACTAGGGAGATCAGTTTGTGTCCACACTTATTGATTAGTCCGATAACAAAATTGGTCACCATACTGGGGAACATATTGTTTTCCTATTTTTTTCTTGCTTTCTTGCTTTGATTGCTTGGGTTCTGTTTTCTGAGTCCCTCGTGCCTTGAGGGATAGTGCCACGATTTAGGATTGCCATACTTTTCCTTGTAGAGACAGTGCGACGTCGTCGCACTATGGTTTTCTGTCCTCTGACGATCTAGGATCGTCGCACTATGTCCATCTTACAACCTACGACAATTTGGAATTTTTTTATCTTTTGGTGGTTTTTCTGGCCCAGATATTAGATATGGTTTTGGGGTGAATTCGTGGGTTTGATTATAGTCTGTTTATAGTCTTCTTGAAAATATTTCAATATGATTTTAGCCATCTTTTCTTTGTTTTAGCTTGTTTTCCTTTGAAATATTTTATCTCTTGCTTTGAGTGTCTTTCAGTTACAAAGCTTTGTTTTTCTTTCAAATTTTTTAGTGAAAAGAACACTTCTTTTTTCTGAATAACTCGTGTTAAAAGAGAAACTTTGTTTGGGTTGTGTTTGTTTTGAAGTGATTTCCTATTTCTTTTACCTATCTTTGAAAACAAAAAATCTTATTTCTTGCTTTGCATTAGATTGGAGGCATCTTTGCATTTGAAGTAGAACAATTGCATGGTTTTTGGCATTTTTAATATTGAATTCTTATGGGGGGGGCAAGAATCTTGTATTGGTGTAAATTCTCTTAGCTCATTTATTAAATTTCTTGATATTGATGAGTTTAATAAAATTTTGGGACATTGTGCATCTGGAAGTGATAAATGTTTTCTCCTTCTCGTAATAGAGCTTTCATCGAAGTGAAATATTTGCATTCTCATTTCTTTGCATTGTTTAGAGTAAGTCAAAACATCATTTCGTCCACACCATTTTTCCTCTTGAGTAAACAACAACATTTAAATAAAGCACTTATAAAAATTTATTAGACAATTTTATATTTTATGGTAGAAAACCTACATTATATTAGTTGTAGGGATTTGGAATAGGTGTGAAATATAACTTTCCAAAGCTAAAAACAAACATAGAATCTTGAGTTAGGGAGTGGTGAAATCCACTTGCTACATTTTGTCCTAGGAATCCCTTCTAACACAAGGGTCGCATTAGGACTGGCAGAGTTACTCGCCCTGATTTTTTGGTCTTAGTGTATAGATTGTGTGTATTATTGGGGGTCACTTGAGAAGAAAATCCTATGGGGACCTGTTGACGGGTGAAATTGACCGCTCGTCAACTGGAGGAGTGAATCCAGTCCAGGGTTGTCTATTTAACCCAATACATTTGGATTGATTCAACTTGATGGGTTTAGCAGCTCCGTTGGCCGATCTAAGTCCTAAGAAATTGAAAAAACAAAACTAAAGAAACTAACTTAATAAAAAAAACACTTGCTAAAAACTATATACAAATATACTATATACTTACAATTCACTAACTAATATTTCTGAAATAGTAGTTCTATTTATTATATGTACAGTGTATTGATATGATTATATCTCTACTATATGGATAACATTTATAGAATGCAAATTTTGATCGAATTCTGCGAAAATCTAATATGAATTGATTTATGAAAGCAAAACTATCATTCAGTGTTTTTGGTTTTTTATGACTTTTATAAACAAAAAATGAAATAGATAACTGTCTAATTGAAAACAGAGAATAATAATAGAATGTGTTTAGATTATAGGAACTTTCTATTTTAATTTAAACTAATAAAATAAGACTAACAAACTGACCTGTAATCGCATCTCCTATTCGTCCTGTGCATAGTATTCAATTTCGTTGTTTGATGGGGCCAACCCGCACCAGATTTTCCAAATGCTTCTCATAAACAGGAAGCAGTAATGATCAAATGCTAATGACAGAACAAGCAAGAAATGTAGCAACAACAATTTATAATTTTAACAAATGCTCACATTAGATAAATCTGGCTATAAACATTTGTCTATAACTACTCATTGAATGAAGAAGATTGATCTTCTAATCACCAAATCTGAATAGAACAAAAGCTGTATATAATATGAGAGACGTAAAACATGGACATCACATAAATCCCATCACATCAACTTGTAATAAAACCATGATAACTAAAGTAGTCACAATTTAATTACAAATCGAAATGAGCAAAACTTGAACAAAAATATGATATATTGAAGCTAAAGCTGTACCAACATCAACTTCCATTCAAGTCTGTCAATCATAAATCCATAGTTTCTGCTCCCAGGCAATGATGGTTTTAGCTTACAAAACAATGCATTTATATAGTTCACAGGATCAAAACATTTCCTGTGGATATCATCTAATTTGTTCCAAGAATTGTGGGGGATGCAACCTCCCATATCCTATTCAATATCAAAACTAACAGCCTATTCTAAAACAACATAAAAATAGCATGCTGGGAGATGCCACCAGTGTTTCCAATATCCTTTAGAAATCGTATGTACCTGTAAACGCACAATAATACACGATTTTAGATTGTATCTTAGTTGTAAAAACATAGAATTCAAATTTTAGTAACTAGCTACAGAATCTCACGATTCTGTAGCTAGTTATTATTATAACTAGAATCTTGTTTCATTAAATCAATCAAAACATAGTAGATGCAATTTGAGTAAACAAATCATATATTCTAATTAAAAAAAAAACAAAAGCATCCTAAATTTATTTTCAAAACACCATACCTAAAATTAAGGGATGCGTCTTAATCAAGAAATTTTTGAATTCACAATGGCAGTCGTTGCTTCCACATTCTTAAACACAACCGACCCTGTGGTTTTTTGCCTTTTATCATTTTCTATGTTTTGCAATCTGTCATTCTCCTTAGTTAATAAATTCACCTGACCCTCCAAGGATTTGATTTGAGACTGGAGTAAAGGGACGTCTCTATAATACCTATCAAGCCATGACTGACATTCACTGCATTGCAGCCAAATAGGTTGTGTGTTAGCAGTGACGGTATTAACAGGTGGGGAGCTTTCCATTCGGCCTGTAGATTCACTATCGAATTTTATTCCAGGGAAGTTGGGGTCATCTTTAAGACAGGGTGGAAGGTTCGTCACAAAATCATAGGGTTTACCAGAGCACAGTCCATACGAATATGGATATTTTTCAGTTAGAAACCGTTCAATTTCTGAATCAGAATCCTCGCTTAGCACAATTGGTTTTTGGTCTGCATTTTCCTTAGGTTTATTTTGGGCGCATCATGAAACCCAACGCACTGCCCTTTTACCTTTGTAATTGATATCACTATTACCTTTACACTTTTTCTTTGCAGGCTTTTTAACAGACTTCCCACCAGCATTGGGATGCAAATCTGGTAGTGTGTCGGATTGGGTAGTGTTAGCACAGGTTGAGGGTTCCACAAAGGGTAAGAGCGTAGGAGGAGGGACAATAGGTTCGACGAGGGTCTCTGTAACCACAGACTTGTCAACCTGTGCTATTTCTGTGCTAGAAAAACCATTCCTTAACAGGAAGGCATCCCAACAATCACCGTTTAAATTCAGCTGATGAACAATAATAATTTTAATCAAACAGTGGTGGAATAGGCTAGAATCAACTTTCTTCCTTTTAAAACATTTTGCCATTTTGTATAAACTTCGAAGAAGAAAATAGGGCATATTTAGGGGAAAGTCGATAAAACTCATGAGAAATCGTAAGTGGTATAATAAAACCAAACCATATCTACCCTCGCAAGTAACGAACTACTTGACAATAGCTAACAGATCGTGCCATCTAGGTTTTAGAGCTGTAATGGGCATACCTTTGTCGCAGGTGGTAATCTTCCTTGAAGTAAACAACAGTGACCAGGGAACCTCCTCAACCTTAGAGTTTTTAAACCATTTTTGTCCTATGGCTGGCAGACCAGTGGCTGAACTAATGAAATCTTCTCTTAACTCAAGCTAGAGATCTCCAATTTTAGCTCTGCAACCATTGAATGTTAGCGCAAATTATTGAGCAACTGCTAAATTGAAACCCTCAAATTTCTCAAAAAAGACCCGCCACCCATTCCTCCTTAAATATTCATGGGCATTATCAAACAACAACAGAGTCTGGACACCGTTGGGTTCAATTCTCACTACAGGGGCCATGGCTAACAATGCAGAATGGACAGGGTATTCGGCGATAGTGTTTGACAGGATAGAAACAAGGCCATTTCCCCGAGCTTCTCCAACACAATGCAATGGCAGCTCGAAATGCAATGAAGGAGCGTTAATGTTATGCGTGTGAGGATAGGGGTGTAGATCGAGGCCATGCAAGAATATCATATCAGGTTGTACTTGAAAGACACATCGATGTAATGGTACAATAAAATCATAATAGTTTAAAACCACTATACGCATACCCAAAGATTCGATCAAAATGTCAAATAGGCAATTGCATATCTACGATTTGATTAAAACCATCAATATGTCAAATAAACCATTGCATCAAAGAATTTATAAATCAAAACCATATTATCCATAGTCAAATGCTAAATGGGAGGTGTTTTGATATATATGTAACCAAGGTGTTTTCGAGACCAAAGGGTGATAACCATGTAAACAATCAGGTTCATGATAAACCAAGACAAATAGACGATAAACCATATGAACATTAACCCTTTAATGAAATCAAACATGAAATCCAGCTGTAGGTTTTCACGCTTGCAGTCGTGAAAACGGAATCGAAAAGCAGGCACGCAGAAAGAGATGGATAATGGTGTCATTTAATGAGAAAGGTTGCGACGAGTAATAAGAATTCAAAAAATCATGTGTAGGTAGCTTGTCAAAATGGAGATTAATATGGCTACCAATAGGACCTTCTCGATTTGATGTCAGGTTTAGATACCCTGCCTTTGCACGTGGATCAAACTGTCGACTGCTTCCCCAGGCATCATTGTCATAATTGGTAACCTTAGTATCCTATCTCTTTAGGGTCTTCACACAAGGTGACTGTAGAGGGGCAAGTCTTCACGGTACCTGGTGTTATCACTCCAGGAAACTCTCCTAGGCTGTAAGTCGGAGATGCCTGGTAACTAACTCTTTTTGAAGCAATTTTTTCAATAATGATGTGGTTTTTTGGATCAAGATGAATATCTAGGGACTGGACTGTGTGTTCAAGACTGTCTAGAAATATAAAATCTCACAAGGCCTTCTAGTAATGCAGTCAGACAAGGTTTGATTAAATGGAGGAGAAAATAGCTATTGAACCAGACTATACTCATATTAAACAAGCACAATGGGTTTAATAACCAAAGAAATATCTTATGATTATCAACTTAATCAATCAATAAGTGAGATGACAGTCACATACAGATTGAATGAGCATCAATAAAGAACATTCACTCATAAAATATCAGAGAACAGAAAGGAGAAGTCTGACAACACAACTGAAGGAAGCTTGAAATTTTTCATATAATAAGAATATGTCTCTCTTACAGTAGCAGCATGTAGAACCCAAAATCGAACCCTTGGTTCATCTTCTATCCTAAGATTTATAGCATTACAAAGTAGTTCTAAGATCCTGAAAAAAAGGATCAAATATACTAAACATAGTAACTCAAAATTCTGTTTGCAAAAGAAGTGGGATGCTTCCCCAAAATGAGGCCAATCCCAGATTTCTCTCTGTTGATTGTTGGTGTAGTGTAGAACAGCCTCCCAAGGCTAGATGATGACCTTCAAATAGAGACTAAGTTGAATTTGCTGATGTGGCCAAGTGCCCTGCTTTTCTGTCTCAATTAAAGATGTCCATAGACCTTTAAAATAACTCTTTTCTCCATGAGTTGTCAAAAATAGCTGCTAGAATAGACTTGATAATTCATCAGTCATTCATTCGAAAATATATAAATCTTTTCATATAAAAAATCCTTGATCTGTGTAAAAACTCATTCAATTCTGGACACACAGGCTTTCGGTGGTTGTCTGGAAAAGTTTCTGGGAGAGTTATCCACCGAAAGCACCTCTTTTCAGTGGTTAATGAGCACATCATAGGCTCGCCTAAACCATCGAAAGTTAAACTTTGAAGAGTTTCAAAATTGCAAAAATGTTCATCCTGAATCCTCTTTTAATACTCAAACTTTCTTAGATGCTGTAGTCCTGGTTCATGCAGACCTACGAACTTTTGCTGACTGTGTAGGGGGTTCTGGTACATCCATTATAGTTGTGGCTAAATTAGCCAAAGTGTCCAACCCAGTTTGTTTCTCTTCAGGTGATTCAAACTCCTTAAGCTTGAGCCTCAAAATCCTGAGCTTCCTGTATAATTTCATATTTTATCTGATCAATTCTCTGTTTCTATCTTTGATTTTATCATGTTTTTCTTTAAGAGTTTGATTCATTTTGAACAGTTCATCATTTCTCTCAGTGAGATCTGTGTTTTCTTTTTAAATTACCCTCTCCAGGACTTCCATCTCATAAATCTCTCGTAGGAGCTTGTTGATTTTCTTTGTCTTACCTTTCTTAGGCCTGCTTGAGGAGGCTTCTGCTTTTGGTTGATTATGGGTCTCTGGAAAACTAGATGAAGGTAGACTTGAATGAAAATCTGCATCCTGTTTGATCTGCAAGTTATCCTGTTTCTTTGCCACCCCCTGCTCTGATTCAGAGTCACTATAAGGTAGATTGAGAAGGTTTTTTCCTGTGACAGGGTTTTTATCTTCAAACTGTAATTTCCTCTTGATTCCTCCCTTCTTGCTAGGGGATGCTTTTATAGAATCTGTGGGCACTGAGATTCCTTTCCTCCTCCTGTGATTACTCTTAGGAGTAGGAGATTTTCTGCCTCTAGCCTTCTTAGCTTCTGTCTCTGGAGGTCTTTCTGTCGAAAACTCATTCCAAAACAAGAAGAAACCCCATTCAATTTGTTTCCTCTGCAGAGATTCTTTCACAAGGAGGGTAATCAGCCCCTGATGTGATAATCTGCTTATAACATTAGCAGGCTGGGCTTTCACCTGTCTTTCCATCTTAGTCAAGGTTTTATGAAAGAAGTAAGGCATGTTTATGTGTTCTCTGCCTATGAAATGGTTCAACAGCTTAAAATGGTAATACATTACCCTATTGTAGCGCCCCTCACAGGTGATATACACCAAAATCGCCCTCAGCAGGGACTGCCACTTCGATTCCAGATAGGGCATGGGAATATCCTTCTTCCAAGTCAAAGCTTTATGCACTGGTAACAAATACGACCTGAATTCAACATTTAAAGGTGAAGAGGTTTTAAACCAACAGTCCCCCGTTTTGGATAACCCTGTGTATTCGACAATAGCTACTTCATCTATAATAAACTCCTCCCTGCCTATTTTAGCAATCCTTCCATCATAGGAGAGGGAAAATGCTTCGGCCACTTGTTGGTGAAAGGTTGTCAATTTTTCACAGTAAGTGAAAACTTCGGCTTGTTTAAAACACTCTGCGACCTGTGGATGAGCTTCAAAATACCACATGCCATTCACTTTGGATCTCAAAGAAGGACTTTCTTTTGACATGACTTGATGCCGACTGTACCTGATACTGTGGGGATCAAAGTGTTCGGGAGGCAAAGGATTTGGGAACTAGGAATACAGTCGATACCACTTATGAAAAACCAGTGAAATCAGGTGACAAAGCATAGGATTAATGATATCAATAAAACACTGACCTACTCTCAGATGACAATCTAGCTGAGGAATGCCGAAACTTCAGATTTTTGGGGGGCAATTGAATTTCTGAAACTTTGAAAGAGACTAGTTTCTGATCTTACCTGATAACCTGACCAGGTTTCTTTAACTCAGGATGCTTGTTGAACTCGGAGATCCTTTGAAAATTGCCAGAGAATGCGGGATCAGGATTTTGAAAATACGATTTGCTGATAAAATCGTGATTTTGTGGTTGTCTTCAGTGATATTCGGGATTCATTATAACTCATCGAGTTTTCAGATGAAGGAATGACTTGGTAATGATGGCTGGCGTACTTACCACTGAAATGGAGGGAGCCCCGTGCAATCATGCATGCCAATAACCGCCCTGGATGGACTTGAAAAGATCCATGCAATGGATAAGACACAGGTGCTTCGAACCTTTCGGATGGACGCCACGAATGTGCATCATCTCCCGCAATGCGATCTTTCAGCGGTTGTATTTCTAATCATTACACCGATTTTTGACATCTGGCTCATGCGAAAGCACGAGCTTTCGTTTTTCCCGTTCAAACACTTTCGGTGGTTACTTGCCTTCTGCTTCGACCCCTTACCTGCCGAAAATGAGAACTTTCAGTGGTTAATGAGCATAATGGAGGCTCGCCTAAACCACCGAAACCTAATATTTTTCCATTTTCTTGACCGAACCAGAACCAACATTTCTTTTGAGATTATTTTGGAAATACAGACTCTCTAACCTATTTATAAAAATTTAAAAATCAAATTTAGAACTCAACCTATCATCTAAAAATCAAATAAAATCCATTGTTTTATTTGAGGAGTTAACACCTGGAATCGACGTTGGCCAAAGTCACTCGAGCTCCTTGGAGCGTATACCCACGATTATGTGTGGGAGCTTGCACCAGGGTGTAAGTCTGTTAAGAAGGTCGTCAATGTAAGTTTTCCACCCGCTCTATATTATCCCCTTCGTACATTGTTCTCACGATGTTGGATTTCATCACCAACTAGTGCGTTCATTGTAAGAAGGTCTTGTTTGCTTGTTTGCTTACTAGTTTTTTAGCGTGTGCTGTTTGTTTTCCCTAGCAGAATCTAGATTGGATCTTTGATTAATGGCGTGAGTTTCCAGAATGACCGATGAAGAAACCCCTTTTCGAAGGGAACCTTTTGTTTTTTCTTCTTACAGAAACGTTAGTCCTCCTCACATCGCTACTTTGATCTTTCCAGGTCTCACAATTGGAATACCAGTATGGTTGTTTTCCACTCAGGTAATCCTGAATGCATCTAGTGCTTCGGTTGTAATAAATTCCCCCCAAGAGCATCAACCTCAAGTTGATCCTTCACTATCTTCACCAACAAGATATTCTTCACCTTCTTCACTTGCAAGGTCTTCTTCCATTTCATATTCTTCATCGAGTGAAAGCTGTACAGCGAGTAACTCGGTGGATAAGAAGAAGAAGAAAAGGAATATTAAGAGGAAGAAAAATAAGCAAGGGTCCAAACTTCCAACCACTGCCAAACATGTTGGAAAACAACCAGTTACTGATAATCATGTTGGGAGTGTTGATGATGCCAAGATCACCCAAACAACCCGTAAGACCAAGTACCCTTGCAATATTTGTAAAGGTAGCCATCTTCTTAAGGATTTCCCTGGTCTATCCAAGGTTATAGAAGCATGGTCTACACATCCTCATCAGCCCATTTCATCATCCTCTAATCAACATGTTGTTGACCTCCCATCAATTAGTCAAGATACGGTTGGGAAGAAGAAAACTAGAGTCAAGTTCCCTTGTATGTTGTGTGGAGGGACTCATCAAACTCACCTTTTCCCTCATATGGACGAAGCCCCAAAATTACTGGAAGACATTACTATGTCCCAACCTCAACTTCCAGTTTCTTATCGCAATCTTACTCTCGACCCACCTGTAGTTGATGGAATGATCAATTTGTTTATTTCGTCAGTCAGTCTGGTTGATTAGGTAGTCAATTTGGTCACGTCCTTAGTTGAACCAGTTGACAAAGTGGTCACTCTGATCCCATCCTTGGTCAATCCCATTCTCCCATTAGAGAGTGAAACCCACGTGGTCGATCCCTTTCCACCCATCGACCCCATTCTCCCCTTGGAGAATGTGACTCAAGTGGTTGATCTGATCTCGTCATCGGTCGACCCTACTCTCCCACTAGAGAGTAAACTTGATACTGCACATGTTTTCCTTATTGATACAGACACTACCGTGCTAGAGGAAATTCCTCCTTCTCCCATGGAACCCCCTCCAAGTAATGAGTCCATACTTTTTTATTGGGGTGTGATACCTAGACCTCGTATTCCCTCTCACACTCCTTTCAATATTACAGTACAGGTTTGTGGTCGGGACGTTCCTCAGATGCTTATAGACGAAGTTGTGTCCGTTAGTATTTTGTCCTTTATTACTTGACAAGATTTGGATTATACTCAACTTGTGTTAGTTACCCAAGATTTGTTAGCTTTTAACAGAAGAACCAGTGACCCTTTATGAATCCTTACTCTGTTTCCCGTAACTTTGGGAGAGAAAATTGTCTTTATTGATGTTCTTGTAGTTCAAGACCCCTTGGATTTCGATTTACTCCTTGGGGCAAGATTATGTCTATGCCATGAAATCTATCGCGCCCACTATTTTTCATGTGATATATTTCTCCGACGATGGAAAAATTGTGACTATTGATCAACTTTCGTTCATTGGCACTGACTTGACCATCAACTCAATGACCTCCCTAAATGGTTCTTATATGCAGACAATATCGCCCCTACCATAGGTTAATTATGTGGTGTTGTCTCCCATGTCTTCAGCTATCGATGAAGATGAGCCTTTCACTATAATCTCAATCTCTTATGACTTAGATTCGGTAATTGACATGGTGATCTCTTCGATATGGATTTTAGAGCATGATCTCCTTATCCCTATCGCAGCCCTTGACATGTGTTCTTTCCAGAGTGATCTTACGTCAAGTGAAGATATCTTGGAATCCATGACTGAGTTTTGTCTCTTGACATGGTGTCCTTCCGGAGCATTTTCCTCTTGGAAGCCATGATCAAGAGGAGAGTTATGAGCATGGTTTTCTGATTTCAAGCTGATTAAAAAAATGAAACCGTCTTTGAGCATGGTTTTCTGATTTCGAGCTCATTAAAAAATGAAACCATCTTTGAGCATGGTTTTCTGATTTCAATCTCATTAAAAAATGAAACCAACTTTGAGCATGGTTTTCTGATTTCAAGCTCATTAAAAAATTAAACCGGCCTTGAGAATGGTTTTATGATTTCAAGCTCATTAAAAAATGAAACTAG
>JASDQU010735392.1:419659-434426 GCA_032191745.1 Picea mariana
AATTAGACTTAGAAACTAATTGGTACCTTGGAGCTTCCATGCCTCAATAGTAGGTTTCCTCATTTTCGACAGTGGTTTTTCATTATTGACCCCTGACCAGAAGATTTCTCCAAGTGTTCGACCTCATCTCATTGATTCACATTCACTGGATTGTACTAGTGTACCTTGGGAGTCATTGATATTAATGGTGATTTCCCTCACACTTGTTAACAGTATTCATTAATGATCGATAATCAAGTGGTTTATACCATGTTCGACTTCAACACATGTATTTGCATGGTTAGATTCGTACTATAGAGTGGTGGAGACGAACACCCTGAATCATTTTTTACAAATTCAGGTTGTGTTGGAGTATATTCAGATTGTACTGTCGCATAGATCCACAGTGTATGTCTCGTGGCTATGTTCAAATTTGAGTCTTTAACACAAATATCCACAATGTACTTTTGGTGGCTATGTTCAGATTTGAGTCATATTGGCATGGATCCACAGTGTATGTTTGGTGGCCATGACTTTTCTTAATTGACATGGATCTTTGCATGTCCGCATTTATGCTTTGATTCATTTGTATTCTGAGTATGGGAATGACTAACTCAGTGATGATATATTATTGTATTGTATTTCTTTGTTTGTTGGTAGGTTTCTGACCAATGTGTTCCTTGTTCCCTACACACACTCGGCAAAGTATTTCAGCTATCACTCTATTCTAACTTCATACTTTGGGGGGTTCTCTGTTACATATTATTTTCACCACCCTTATGACCGTTAATGATGTAAACCTATCTCTTGTCTTTGGAGAGATTAGTGGCCCGAATTCCTGAGGAAAGAAGGAAGAACTTTTTTTGAGAGAAGAAGTTATCTTTTACTTTGTAATAACCCTATTAAGGAGGATCGTCGCACCCTACCTAATGTTAGGGGTGCGAAGATCCCATATCGTCGCATTATGTACTAAACTTGGCCTGTGACATCATCGCACTTTGCTCAGTTATAGGGGTGCGATGATTTTCGTATGTGGTAAAAGTGAGCATATTCTTGATGCTTCTAGAAGGATAATCTTCTTTGGTGAGGTGGCCTCCAGTTGGTTTGGATATTACTCTCTTTTCTGATTTAGTGGGATGATCCTAACCTCCTCACCTTATCCTCTTCAAATTGTAAAAGGAGAGGATCTCTCATGGAGAAAGTTAGCTTGGCTAGTAGCTTGGATTGAGACTGGAAATTTGGTTTGAGATTGTTAGCTTGGTTAGAGTGGCTTTGAGCTTTTCTTTATCAAGATAGATTGTGAGTGATTCTCATATATATAGTCACATAATCTATGGATCAGAAGTGTGTGGGAAGCAAGGTACTATTGGAAGGGACCTTACAACATCAAGGCCTCGATTGTATTCTCTCTTTCTATTATTTAATACAGATGCACTTTTCTTTCCTATATGAATCTTATTTGTCCATATTTTATGATTCCTTGATCACATACATAGTTTCACATCAAGCAGGCTCTATTATTCTTGTCTTCATTGGCTTGTGTTCTTTTGCAGATATTTATCCATAGGCCTCATGACAGAGCTTGGATTGCATTGGCGAAGTCAGATCTTCAATATTTAAAAGGCATGTTCCAGATCCATTTCTCATTTGATAATTGAAATATAAGGAAAGAGTAGTGTATTGTCTTGTTTTGTTCTAGTTTCGTAGTGAATCTAGGGAGATCAGTTTGTGTCTGCACTTACTGATTAATCTCATAACACCTTTGAAGGTGAGTCTTGGCTCTAAGAGTTTCAACATTCTATGAAACACTTGAGATGAAAGAGAGACGAGATAATGGTCTTGGAGTTGAATCAACCGTTGACTTGGTATATACTTCTCAATGCACTAGGAAACCAGTTCCTTGCAATTGAAAACTTCAGGAACACAGTCAGCACGAGAAATTTTGGATGTCCAAATTACTTCCTTCTAAGAAGAAGGGGATGAATAATAAGAGTACGCTCTAGACCATTGAAAGTTCAGTTCCTCTCATCCAAAAATGTTCAAATTATCTCCATAGAACTATTGTCGAGCTATTTCTGCCATAAGTTGATGAGAGCATTCTTTTGATCCAGATAATATTTGAAATGATTGCTTGAGAGATATAATATACTCTCTTGCAAATCGTGCTTTAATGTGGTTTAATAGGAAATATCCTTGATCCTTTCTCTTATTAATGACAATGTTTACAGGACCTGCATGATGAATTATAATAATTAAACCATACTAAATGTGTATTGGGAAAAGAGTAAAGGTGGTGGGAACAGACGAGAGAAAATAACATTTGGGACTCTTGTGAACCTTCCAACCCAGGAACCCGTGAACCCATTGTTTCAAAAGGTTGAGAATTGGCTAAGTGTTGTAACATGGTAGATTAGAAGCAATATAGGAGAGATGAGATACTTAGGAGATCGAGGATTCCAATGGTCAAAATGTAGATCACAGATCGTTTGGGTAAAAAATGTATGTCACAGAAAAAGGGATATGAAATCTTGACACTCGCCAACTCGGGAACCCGTGACTGTAGAAACGGATAAATATAGGATAATGTGGTGGTTAATCAGACTCATGATGTGAGAGTGTATATGGAGATGAGGATCTGTGAGTCCTCCAACCCACCTTTTTGAAAAAATGACTAAGTATAGTAACTAGAAAGGGAGAATAGAAGGGAAAAAGAAAAGGGGAATTTGGGTAAGTATAGAAGAGGGAAAAAGAAATGAACAAAAGAAGTTGGGAAAATAGAAAAGGGGAGGGGAATTTCAGAAGAAAGAATTGATATCAACAACTAGCTCCAACTGCAAGATGATAACCCCCTGTGGGTTTTCAAGAATACAGATCCTTGTATGACCAGGTGATTTCGCCTATTGGGCTATGGAGTCAGAGTAAGAATATATAAACTGAAAAATAAACTTATGTACAATGAGATTTAGAAAGTATTAGGAGAAGAAACCTTTCAAATGTTTCATGTTGACGGGAAACATTAATATTTTTCCCTTCATGTCTTGGAGCATATAGGAGTTAAAAACCAAGATCTTCTCAACGATGTATCGTCTGATCTAAAGTTCTTCGAACTTTATATGCATGGATGGTCTCTCCTTGGCCTTGTTCCAAAGTAGCACCAACTCTCCCTTCTGGAAATTCTTTACAATTGTGCTCTAATCAAAATATCATTTGATGCTTTACTACCTCTGAGAAGTTTTATTCAGGGATTTGCTTCGTTATTCTTCCAACTTCAACAACCAATTTATTCTCCTTTGGATGGGTGAATTGTCTTATGTATCTTCGGTATTAACCACAGAAATCAACACATTGATATTGAGGCTAATCGACATTTTTGCTTCTTTCCCATAAACCAATAGATATGGAGACATCTGTGCGTTATCCTTCGGAATCGTTCTGCTCACCCATAATGCATCTATTATATTTAAATGCCAATTCCTTTGGTTCTTGTCAATGGTTTTCTTCAGTATCTGAACAAGTGTTTTGTTTGTGGATTTAGCAAGGCCATTACCTTGTGGATAATAATTCAATTATTGACCCATGATGATTCCATATTCTTCGCAAAACTCTATATACTTCAACCCAATGAAAATCAAACCATTGTCTGTGATAAATTTATCTAGGACACCAAATCTCGACATAATATTGTCTTTAAGGAATTTAATTAGCTCTTTAGCATCAACCTTCTTTAATGCCACTTCTTCTGGCCATTTCGTGAAGTAATTTGTAGCTATCAAAATATATATATTCCCCTTTCTAGACATCATATTAATTGGCTCAACAACATCAAGTCCCCATTGGGAGAACTGTTGTTCTAAAATTATGGGTTGCAAAGGCATTGTTGATCTCTTCATTTTTCCTGAAAAACTACTAACATGACAAACACTTCCTTATTGTGTCATACAAGTCTCTAAAAATCGATGGCCAATAGAATCCTTCTCTTATTATCTTGTGGGTGGTTGCAGTAGGTGCAAAGTGTCCACCGCGTATTCCCTCATGAAATTCTTTTATTGGTTCTTGGGATTGATTTTCATCAATGCATATCATTAGTATACCATCATAATTTCTTCTAAACAATATGTCAGCAATCAACACATATTGATTCACCTTCATTTTCAATGTTCTTCACTCCTTGGGGTTCATGGTGACAGGAAATTTCCTGGACATTAAGTAGAATATAATATCTATGTACCATTTTGAATTAGCTAATGGTTCCCCGACTAAAATTGAAATCATTCCATCCACTGAATCCCTGTTCACGATGAGATTACATAAACCTTGTCCTTTGATAGATTTTAAAGGTTTAATCTTGATATCATATTCTTGTATCTTTGCCAACCAGTTAGCCCATTTTCCTTCTCTCAATTGTTGATTTAGAAGCATCTTCATTGGTGATGAGGGAACATAAGCAATAACATGGGATTTCAATATGTACGTGTGAAAGTGTGTTACTTCTTTTACAAGATCCAAGACCTACTTCTCCAGTTCTGAATACCTCAACTCATAGTCATGTAGGGTTTTTCTCATGAATCTTATTGGGAGTTCTTCTTCTTTGATATTATTCTAAGTAAGAATGGATGCAACAAATGTCTCTATAGAAAATGAATAGATGATGAAATATCTTTGAAATTTTGGACTAATGAGGATAGGAGCAATGGTGATCACTCCTTTGATATTATTGAACGACTCTTGAGTATCCATTATCCATTCGAACCTCTGCTCCTTTTTTAGCAACAAATTTATCGACTTTACGATACTTGCATAGTCAAGAACAAATCTTCACACAAAATTGATCTTGCTAAAAAATTATTTGACTCCCTTCTTGGGTGTCAGGGGGTTGAGCTCGTTTATTACTTTAATTCTTTCCAGATCTATGTAAATTCCTTCCTTGCATACAATATGTCCCAACATTTTTTCTTGAGTCAGATCGAACAAGCATTTCTTTGGATTTAGAGAGACACCACATAGTCTACATATTTCAAAAACCTTTCTCAAATGATGGATATGATCATCCCTTTTCTTTGAATGCACTGTCAATTCATATTTATAGTCTCCCATAAACTTTCCTATCAACACACTAAATGCATGATCCATGGCTCTCTAGAATGTGGTTCCAACGTTCTTCAAACCAAAGGGAATTCTAACATATGCATATGTCTCCCAAGATGTGATAAATGATGTCTTTTCCCTATCTTCCTCAACCACCAAGACCTGGTTATATTCAGAAAAACCATACAACATGGACATGCAGATCGATACAGTAACTTGTTGGAGAAGGAACTCCATATTTGGCAAAGGATAGTTATCCTTTATGCTTGATTTGTTAAGGTCTCTGAAGTCAACACACATCTAGATTTCCCCGGTATTTTTTCTTACAATCACATGATTTGAAAGCCAGGTTGAGTGTCTAATGGCATAAATTATTCCTTCCTTCTTCAATTTCTCCAATTCAATCTTTACTAGAGGTTTCATCTTGGGATTCATCATCCTTATTTTTTTCTTCACTAGCTTTGCTCCTTCCCTCAATGGAATGATATGTTGAAATATAGTTTTATCATAATATTTTAAATCATCACAGGTCCAAGAGAACACATCAATGTATTCTTTGAACAAGGAAACATATTGATCAAATTCCTCAGTGGTGCAATCAACTCCCAAGTTGACATATTTTGGGGAATTGTTAGTTCTAATATTGACTTTTCTCGTTTCTTGTACTTTTCAACTTAAGACTTCTTCAAGGAGATTCTTAGCATGATCATCTTCATAAAAATAGATTCATATTGTATACAATCTTTGGGAATTATAGACGAGTGATCATATTCATCATCATAATCATTTAACAAAAAAAATTCTAGTTGTTCATCGTTATCAAACACTTGCAAGTACTCAATGTTATTGGGAACGGACGGTTGGAAAGATATTTCTTCTTGGAAATATGTTTTTATTTGGATATCTTTTGGATCTGACAATGAGGCTGTCGAGGCCAGTGAATCTACCTTGTGATTTTTGTCCCTTGGGATGCAAGAAATCTTGAAGGAACTAAAAGATTCCATGATTTCATTAACTCTTTTGAAATACAACTTAAGTCTTTCCTTTCTGATTTTATACCTCTGGGTAACCTGATTGATGACCAACTTTGAGTCGCCCGTTAAAATTAGATGTTCTATTTTCATTTCCTATGCAAGGATCATCCCATGAATCAAAGATTCATACTTTGCCTCGTTATTAGTGCATGAAAACTCTAGTCTAATAGTGTGTGGATGAATAATATTACTTGGAATCATAAGAACAATTCCAACTCCATTTCCAGAGCTTGAACATGCTCCATCAAATGACATCCTCCAATACCCTTCCAACAGATATTCTTGATTCTCTATGTCTTACAATTGCTCCAGAACATCGCTATGCTCTATGTCTAGGATATCATAGTTTCCAATCCTGGCATCTATATAATCCTCTATCAATTCATTGTCCTTATTTTTTAAGGAGAAGGATTTTCTAGGTTCACGGGGCACTTTAATAATTTCTCCTTCTTTTCCTGGCAGCATCATACAACTTCCATCGTTCATTATATATCCTTCGATCATAGATGTCCAGTCTCTTCCTAGCACAACTCCATATGTCGGAGGAAGGTCTACCACAATAATATTGAAAAATATAATGATATGGGTGGTTTTTGTAATCCAAGCATAAAATTCCTTCATTTCTCCATAAGCTGGCACTTTTCTAGAATCAATTGCATATATACTTTCATCGGTTTCATAATACTTGGTACAACTCATGCCCAATTCCTTCATGACCTTCAGTGGCATGATATTGTTCATCACGATAGTGTCAACCAAGCAATTATGCAGTGAAACATCATGATTTGCAAAAGAAATGTAAAAGGGAGGAATTTTACCTCTCAACTTAGCAGTTGACTGGATAGGGATTTGTTTTGGACTGATAATAACAACTTCTTCTCTTTCATATGGATCATCCAACAACTTCAAAAATTGTTCTCTTTAATGGGGAATATTCACCACTTCCATAAAGGGAAAGGTTATCCTTAATTTACTCAAATCCTCTACAACATTATACGTCATTTGAGTGGATATTGACATCATGTGTTTCCTTTTACTTCCAACGATATCCGTAAATTTATCATTTTCTCTTTTCTCATTTTTTTTTCCTTTTCTTTTTCTTTTTGGTTCTCTTTATTAGAATAACCTTTATTTTTTGGTCTACTTACAAATCTCTTGTCTAGGAAACATTTTCTTGTGAGTTGGGATCATTGTTTCCCTCTTCAAATATATACATGGATGTATCGCATCCATCCATCTGCACATTTTCGGAGCTCTAATCAAGTGAGTAATAATTCTCTTGCGCAATTAATTGTTCATCATAGACATCATCCAAAACAATCGCATTTGGAGTAGGTTGTTTGGGAACCCTTAGTCTTTGCGGATTATCCTTGTTTTCAAACCTCACTATGTTATCTTCGGGATGGTTTATCCTTTTCTTTGGGATTGGAACTCTTGGATTTTGCATGTAATTATCTCCCCTTCTTAGTCTTGTTATCTCGTTTTGCATTTGTTTGATGGTTCTATTCATCTTTGAAATTTTGATTCTTTGCTTACTTTCATGTGCCTCCATAGGGTCAACCTTTACATTAGGTATGGTTCCCTTGAAAAATCCTCCTCCCATCATTTTTTTTAGCTGCTCGAGGCTTGAATTTTTCGTTATTTCTTGAACTGGAAGCTCCTTGATTATAAATATTTAATCCTGCGAGCTCCCTTTGTACTCTTCCCAGTATGATGTCGGGTTCGAAACCCATTTCAATCATAATTTCTTCTATCTCAGTCGATTTAGTCATTGCCTCCTCCAAAGTATCCATTTAGGATGTTACGATAGCATATTTTACATTCGAGGGCATTGCATTCTTATAAAAAACAAGAATGACTGGGTTATTCTTTTATCCTCTATAATCCTACTCAAGGTTTTATTGAACCTGAGGTTAAAATATTGTATCCTTTCATTCTTACTCAAACCAATCTGGGTGAAATTGGTGAGAAGGGTATGGTAAGCAATTGGAGGGGAAAACATAGTCAGGAACATAGCTTCGAGGTCATTAAATGAGCGAATGGATCTACTGGGAAAAGTTGTATACCATTCATACGCTCTTCTTGATAAGGTTTTCAGAAACAACCTTACCATGACATTTTCATACTCAACACAGTGAAAATCACAAACATCAAGAAATAAGTGAGGATTCCCCTTTGCATCGATTGCTCCATCTCCAGATTATTACTTTAAGGTGCCCTTAGGGAGATCAGGGAGATCATGTTGCTCACCTATAATATTGAAAGGGGAATATCTTACCCTCATTCGATTTTCAAATCCTGGGTTTCCCTAATTTCTTGCAACATCTCATCCACCTCCTTGTCTCTCCTCATGATGCTCGTCTTGGAGTTGTTCGTTTTCTTCTGCCATGTCTAGGGAGACTTCAGGGATAGGATTTTAACTTCTAAGAATAAATAGTTTCTTTCTTTTACTTCTGGTAAAGGGTCCCATGTATTCATCTAGCTTCAATCCTGACCTTGTTCTTGTGCTTCTCTAGCTAGCCTTTGATTTTTCTAGTCTTGTCGTTTCCCTCTCCTCTGTCTTCGAAGGATTTCTCTTTCTTTTTCTTGGACTAAAATCTGCCAGGATATTTCTAACTCTTCTCAGATCTCAGCTGTTGTGATTATTGGACTGTACAACTGATGTGAAATGCTTCATTGATTATTCAATCCAATTTCCAAATGGGGTTGATCACCCTAGGGTAGAGTCATATATTCTTTCAAAAACGCTAGGCTAGGTTCCAAATTTTAGTTCAGTTCCCTAGTATGGTGGCCAAAAATGTTGACACTTGAATCCGTTATGACCAAAATGGAAACCTTATGAGGATGTAAATCTCCCTTCTTTTTTATAGAGGTAGTACTCCTCTCTAGATTTTCTTGATATTTTCGAATATTCGGAATGTGGGACTTGACATAAGTTCGTTGTGGTAATCAAATAAACATAAAAAATTGCAAACAAATAAAAGGAAGATGTTTTTTGTTTTCTTTCAAATGAAGGTTCCTGAGAAAGGACCAGGAATTACACATTTCACACATTTAAAACAAATAAGAAAAATTTCCTCACATCCATCATAGTTTGGGATGAATATTTATGATCACATAAAATAAAAATAAGATGATCTACATGCATAAAATAACTTTAAAAGAGTGGACACATGGGAAAATCAAATAAATATAATGATTTATCAACCTCAAATACTTTATATTCTGAAAACATGGTTACAAAGAACAGTCGAGACTGTTCCCAACGTAGTTCTCTTGAAATTTACAAAAATATATAGTATGTTACAAATTCCATAAATTGTAAATGTGTTTGTATTAAAGACTGGGATTGGGTCTACCGCAGACCATAAATCAAATAAATGCAAGAAATAATATTTTAGAAGGAAGACGATGGGCGATAGAAGGATCAACAAGACCTGGTAAGAAGAAAAAAAAAGGAGTTATCAGTCTTTGGTTGAACCTTTCTAGTGAAAGAGGTGGAATAATTGGATGAAGGAATTGATAAAGAAAGGAAGGATGTGATCAACATAAACTTACTATGATGGTCGTTCATGTGTTCATTTTCTCGTTGATGTCCTTTTATCATTTTCATCAATGTTTATAGGAACCGTCTCAATTGTTTCTTTCCCTTCATTTTTCAATTTATCAATAGCCTTATTGAACCATTCTTCGATGTAACTTTTCATAGATGCCCATTTGATTTCATGCCAGATTTTAATATTGAACAACTTTCCCTCCAAGTCTCGGAGATCAAGGGAAATTCCATGCAATATTTATTCAATATCCTGATTTTTATGGAGAAATCCACTAGCCAATTATCTATGGATTTCTCATCATATTCAATTATACCATATCACTTTTCAATTGAAAATACTTTAAAAATATCAACTTTCTCATCGAACTACTATTTTTTTAGGAGCAACGAGTTGAGGATCAACTTGACATCTTGGACTTCGTTAGTGCTTCCAGCTAGTTCCACCTCTGTGAGCCTTTTGAAAATATATTTTTTCCTTGTTATGGCTTGGAGCACGCCTGAATGATGTTGTTCAAGCTCTTTATTTTCTCTTTCCAGTAGGCATTCAACTACTTGATCTGGCTTGGAGAGGGAATGTCCTCCTCTCTTCTCTTTAGCTCTAACATGTTGGAAACTTTAATACCAAAGGGTACCACGACATCAAGGTAGAAACCTTATTCATATTTTAGGTTGGCCTCTAGATAATCATGAAAGGCATGCGCCCTCGAGCCAAAAGAAATCATGCTAATGTAAGTAATCTTGAGGATCCTTTTATTTTTGTTGTGAGCGTGGCGGGTTCAAAAATTGCCAAAGGGAGAGAAAGGACTAGAAGAGGCATCAAAGTCTCTACCAGTTCCTTAATCATTTCCTTTAACTTTATATTTTCCAATTTGATACCACCAATGGAATCATCCNATACAAATTATTCTTCTTCATCAAAGATCTCATTCTCAACAATTTCCAACGACTGATTCTGGTGGGCCGCGCCTCCTGGCGATCAATGTTAGGAAACATCTTATTAATGTCATCCTCGAGCTCCATATATTTGAGGGAGAAGCTATTGATGTCCCTTTTGACATGATTCTCTTCTTCCTCTTGTAAAATGTTCTTCCTCTTCTTCCTCAAAGGAAGTTTATGTGAGCTTTCAATTTTTCCTAGAGGGGTGTTCTTATCTCCTCCTCCGCTTGAACTACTGTATATTACTTTTTTAGATGGGTGGGCCACTGGAGCACTTCTATGAGGTGTTGTAGTATTAGGAGTAATAGTTCGAGACTGGGCACTTTTCTCACTGGGAACCTTTCCTCTCTATTTGTACAATTTATTTGTAGTAATTATCGTCTCTAAGTCACCAACAATGTGGGTAGGATTGCCCAGGTTATTATCTTCTTCTTCTCCTAGAATAGTGTGGATAAATGAATTGCTAAAACTCATTGTTAACATATGTTCCACAAATATTTATTTAGGGTTAAACCCTCTAATATTTTCATCATAATTGAGATTCAAGTTGTGGAAGTGGTTTGCAAATTCATCAATTTTGTTCATACTTTTGAATACAAAATCCCCAATTCTCCAAGGAAAAGGTATGAATTGAATTTTGTAAGTAAGCTTGAGGATCCTTTTATTTTTGCTGCAGGCGTGGTGGGTTCAAAAATTTCCAAAGGGAGAGAAAGGACTAGAAGAGGCATCAAAGTCTCTTCCAATTCCTTAATCATTTCCTTTAACTTTATATTTTCCACTTCGATACCACCATTGGAATCATCCAATGCATCATCGGTTTCTTTATTGATTCTGGAAATTTGGGAAGGTCGCATATTTCTTAGGTTAACCTCTGAATGAGATTTCCCATTTTTATTCTTCTCGTCACTCTTCTCAATAATTAATTTCTTAGATTCATTGTCAAATACAAAAATCTAAAATACAAATTATTCTTCTTCATCAAAGATCTCATTCTAAACAATTTCCAACGATTGATTCTGGTGGGCCATGCCTCCTGGTGATCAATGTTAGGAAACATATTATTAATGTCATCCTTGAGCTCCATATATTCGAGGGAGAAGCAATTGATGTCCCTTTTGACGTGATTCTCTTCTTCCTCTTGTAAAATGTTCTTCCTCTTCTTCCTCAAAGGAAGTTTATGTGAGCTTTCAATTTTTCCTAAAGGGGTGTTCTTATCTCCTCCTCCGCTTGAACTACTGTATATTACTTTTTTAGATGGGTGGGCCACAGGAGCACTTCTACGAGGTGTTGTAGTATTAGGAGTAACAGTTCGAGACTGGGCACTCTTCTCACTGGGAACCTTTCCTCTCTATTTGTACAATTTATTTGTACTAATTATCGTCTCTAAGTCACCAACAGTGTGGGTAGGATTTCCCAGGTTATTATCTTCTTCTTCTCCTAGAATAGTGTGGATAAATGAATTGCTAAAACTCATTGTTAACATATGTTACACAAATATTTATTTAGGGTTAAACCCTCTAATATTTTCATCATACTTGAGATTCAAGTTGTGGAAGTGGTTTGCAAATTCATCAATTTTGTTCATACTTCTGAATACAAAATCCCCAATTCTCCAAGGAAAAGGTATGAATTGATTTTTTTCGTTTTTCATGAAAAATGTGCAGCCGGAAATTATATTGCCTTGAAAATTTTGTAAAAAACATTTTGTCGAATATATGGCATGGAAGAAAGGAGGTATTTTCCTTATAATCAGAAATCCTGATAACATTGTAATTTCCCATTTGCTCCAAAGTCCCCTTTTTATCAAGGAATTTACTAGCTTGAGTGGATATTCTTGGCATATATTTTCCAAACAACAATCCTTTAAGAACATATACAAAGTCGTTGAAAACTTCATAAAAATGTAGGGAAGATTTGTGCCTCCATAATGCTTCATACCAAAAGGTCACAGGGTCAAATTCACAGTTCACATTCTTTCATATAGACAATTTAGGAAATTGGCAGCAATGCGCTATCGCAAAAACCAAATAAGAAGATATAAATAATTTCTTATCCTTTTTATTCTTAGACAATTCAGAAGATATTTCAATGGAAATCAAATTCCCCCAATCAAAAATGGTCTGCTCCTTGACAGTAAAATATAATATGTAAAGAATCATATGGGAATTGATGACAATATTTTCTTGTCCCATAATTGTGGTAAATAACCAGGCAATTTCCCAAAATGGGTTTTTGAACAAGTTGACCTACAATCGAGTAATATATTTAGGGATGGCCATGAGATTCTCCAAGAATTCAGGTAAGATATACAGGTCGTTGTCATGTTTTTTCAAGAAGTCCCTGCAATCTTCACCTTTGAAGGTCAATGTTGGCTCTGGGAGTTTCAACATTCTATGGAACACTTGAGGTGAAAGAGAGATGGGAGAATGGTCTTGCAGTTGAATCATTTGTTGACTTGGTATATACTTCTCAGCGCACAAGGAAACCACTTCCTTGCAGTCAAAAACTTCAACAATGCAACCTGCACGCGAAATTTTGGATGTCCAAATTACTTCGTTCTAAGTAAAAGGGGATGAATAATAAGAGCACGCTCTAGACCACTGAAAGTTCTGGTCCTCTTGTCCAAAAATGTTCAAAGTATCTCTACAGAATTGTTGTCGATATGTTGCTTCCATAATTTTATGAAAGCGTTCTTTTGATCCAGATAATATTTGAAATGAGTGCTTGAGATATATAATATAATCTCCCGCAAATTGTGATTTAATGTGGTTAAATAGGAAATCTCCTCTTTCCCTTCACCTATTAATGACAATCTTTACGGGACCTGCATGATGAGTTATTAGAATTAAACCATACTAAATGCATATTGGGATAAGCACGAAGGTGGTGGGGACAGAAGAGAGAAAATAACATTTGGGACTTTTGTGAACTTGTCAACCCAGGAACCCATGAACCCGTCATTGTAGAAGGTTGTGAATTGGCTAAGCGTTCTAACGCGGTTGGTCGAGATAAATATAGGATATATGAGATACTTAGGATCTTAGGGAGTCCAATGGTCAAAATGTAGATCGTGGGTCATTTGGGTACAAAATGTATGTCACAGAAAAACGGATATGAAAGAATTAAACCCACCAACCCGAGAACCCATAGCTGCAGAAATGACTAAGTATAGGATAATGTGGTGGTTGGTCAGACTCATAATGTGAGAGTGTATATGGAGATGAGGATCCATGAGTCCGCCAACCCAGGAACCCGTCGTTTTGAAAAAATGACTAAGTATAGTAACTAGAAATGGAGAATAGAAGGGAAACATAAAAGGGGAATTTGGGTAAGTATAGAAGAGGGAAAAATAAATAGACGGAAGAAGTTGGGAAAATAGAAAAGGGGAGGGAAATTTCAGAAGCAGGAATTGATCTCAGCAATTCCTTAGGAAACCCACAAATTTTGAGAAATACACCCTCATCAGTGGAAAAAACTACCACATCAATCCCTGACAATTTTGTTAGGAAAAGGAAAAAAGAGGTTGAAGAGCCTGTAGTGAGTCATCATGATAAAATAAAGGGAAGAAACTCCAATTCTCTTGAGAAGTGGTTGAAACTCCTAGTAAACCACTCACCAGGTTTGCAACAAAGAAAATGCATTTTATACATACATCATAGGAAACTAGTGAGGTTCCATAAAGCCTCATACAAACAAATATCTCATATGAAAAAGAAATTTCAATTACTGAGTTTCCAGAACAATTGAAGAAGGCTCACTTTTCCATAGCACAGTTGCAACATGAAAATAGGGAACTGAAGAAGAAGTCTCTAGAAAAGGCTTCTAGGAAAAATATCGTTGTGATAGAAGTAAGGTCAACACTATCAACTCCAACTGGTTCCAAAAGAAGGAGTAAAGGGAAAGAAGTAGAAAAAAATCCAGAGGTAAAGGATATTCCTAAACCTAGTGTGCCTTTAAAAGGGTCCTCAACAAGGAACTTGCAGCATCAAGAGGAAATCCCAACACAGAGTCGGCCAACAGAAAGGAAAGGTGATGAGTGAAAGCACACTTTCAAGAGGCTAAATAAACAGCTCAGAGAAGCACAAGATCTGATAATTCAACTCAGAGAGGAATATAGGAAATTCAAGATGAAGTTTTCATAACACCTAAGAGACTATGGACCTGCAATAAACAACGC
>JASDQU010735392.1:454654-467903 GCA_032191745.1 Picea mariana
CTTACTAAAGGCAAGTTTCCCTTGAAACCCTAAAACTCTCTCTCACACACACATTCTTGATATTTTATTATTTTTATTTTTATTTTTTACATCATTAAATTTAATCTTTTTATTTTTTTCTATTTTGAGTTTAAGTATTACACATTTCATCTTTACTGAGTTGTAAAGTACATATTTCTTCTTTAAATGCATTTAATGTACACAAATATAAAACTTATGAAATACATTAAAAAAATTACTCATATTTAATAATCAACTTAATTATTTTACATTTTTAAATATGTTGTAAAACCAATTAAAAAAACATCAAAAACATATTTTTTTAATTGATTATATATATATATATATATATATATATATATATAACTATTTTATTATTACACTGATCCATGATACACTATAATTTGTTTTGTTTTTAGAAATAAAATTTTACATTACAGTGATCCATACTGAGATCCATACTGAGATTAGGAATTAGAAATTTTAATATAATTATCACTTTCTTTATTATAAACAATAAAATGAGATGCTAAGAGTAACTTTATCATAGAAATTTGAATGCCACCATAAGCCCAATGAGAATACAACCGATGCAAACATTCCTTCCCTCACCATTACTTTTGTCTCATTAGGTTGCACCGCATAATGTAAAGATTTTGATTCCTTTTTAGATTGCACCGCATAATGTAAAGATTTTGATTCCTTTTTCCATTGTTGTTTTTTCTATAATGTGCATTATATCGTTAAATATTCTTTCGTAGGAAGTGTTAATCAAAATTTAACCCTTTTCAACATTTTTAAGAAATTTAAATCTATCTTAAAAAGATAATTAGAAAAACATCTTAAAAATGTACTTTTAAAGTACTTGTGAACGACAAATATCATAATTTTTTTAAAGAAATGTTACATTTTTAACAACCCAATGACACATCCAACTACTATTGGTTCCTCAATAAGTAGTGAACCTTCCATATCATATGACAATGAATGTGATTCATAAGAAAGATTCAATATTCATCACTCATTACTTACTTTTGAAATCTAAAGAGTAAAACCATGTCTATTATATCTGTCTCTCATATCCATGTACCCTTCCACAACATTAAGTACATCACATAGATCATGCCCAAATAGCCCTACTGATGTATTAGTGTATGCATCATGTTAAGTGTCATGTGATGAAAGCTTCTTGGTGAAGGTTGGAAACTTTGTCAGAGAAATCAATTGGTTGGTCCCAGTTGAGTGCTTTTTAGTTCGAGACCCCAATTTGACCCCCACTATGTGCATTAATCCACCTCTCGATGTTAATTTCTAACTTAGAATGGGGAGGGTTATAACGGTGGAAATAGGAGTTGAACCCTTGATCTGCAATGAAATGGTGGATGCTAGGATATGTTGTTATCAATTCCCCTTTGTGAGATAAAAAAATAGTAGAAGAAGAAGAATATTGGACACTTTTCCTTTATGAATCCCCACTTGAGTTCATTATGAGCATTGTTTGATGCTTGTTGATATGTGAACTGGCATCACATTTAATGTCAATAATTAATGTGTTTGGATTCCACACTTGGCATAAGTCCAGTTCCTTTGTTATATTTTCCTTCACTCTTGACTCTACACAACCCGAAAGCAATTAGTCATCGGTTTTGGGTGTAAATTGTAATGGCATTGGAAATGAATAAGTAATATTAACTACAAATGTGTGGCTCGATTACAATTATTAAGAGAAAACAATACACATCTCACAAAGCCAAGGAAATGAGGTCATCATATCTTTGTAGCTCATGACATCCCCATCATTGTGATAGATACTTAATATAAACAAAACATAAACTTGATACTTGAATTTAAATATCTCAAAAATCCATCTATCTTGTATAGGCTTGGTCAAGGTCATGGTAAAGATAATGCAAAGTTTTTCTTTATTTCAAAAATTGATTTTGCTTGGGGGTAAAAAACTTTATTAGGTTGAATGAAATTTTCTAACTTATATGTTCTTGATTAAGTTTAAATATGAATTTACACAAAATGATCCATTTCAATATCACAAAACCTAAAATTGAGATTCAATAGTTGATCCGTAAATCATGGGATTATAGCCTATCCATTTCATCAACATGGATGACACAAGAGTTTAAATTATTAAGTTTTATGCGCCCCAACATGATGAGAGTGGGTTCCTTGTACTTTGTTCATATTGTTGTAAGCTATGAGTGTTTACAAATTGTGTCAAGGCACATGCCTAATTACAGAGCTATTTCAATTTTTTACAAACAACACTCTATCACCACACTACATTCACCTTATAAACAATGTATTATAATAATATACATMTATTAGAATTTAAAAATATATTTGGTCTCAAGTTCGRAGCATGAAAAAGGCACTATTTKGTTACAAGCATGAATCTATGMTTCATTTAAGGAAACCCCCACTCACTTATCACTCACTCCAATCCAAAAAATGATATATTCTCTCTCAACCCAAGACTCTGTAAMAATATCTATTTGYAACACTTAGTGAAGAGGGGTRTCACAACCTATTGAAATATTAGTGGCTTTATAGAGAGAGAGGTCGCATAGAGAGGGTATACAACCCATAGGAGAGAGCCAATACCCAATCAACAATAAAAGGACAATGTACAAAATCTRGTGGATTTTAAAACACYAGTCGATGAGTAGAGGAACCCAACTATAAGGAAATGACCCAACTAATAAGTAAAGTGACCACCYAGAAAGTGAAATGGYTWGAGGGAAAATMTAATCGRCCAAGATGAWAGCCCAATCAATCAGAGAGAAAATCAAATAGGGAATTCAATGCATGGTTATGAGGATGAGAAAATAAACCAAGGATGTAAAATTTCAAACTATTAAGAGAGTCTATGGTACACATGTGATTCAAATCGACTCACTAACAATTATTCTTCGGCCCTAAGAGTTGTACTGTGCATGGAGAGGTCGTGTGACTCTCTGGTTTGTGTAATTCTCTCATACGTTGAAGAAATTGCAACCCAAAAATGTACAGTATATGGAAAGTGAGAAAATTCCAACTAGCGAAGGAAAGCTCATCTCAAGGAGTGACAAGGGTGACTTACAACAGAGAGAAATGATCCCAAAACCATAAAACCCAATTTACCAACTACCTACACTTTTGCAAAATATGTGGAATGGGAACCATTGATTTCCCATCTCTGAAATCTCCCAATAATGGAGGACAGAGAGCTATTGGGATGGGTATCCAACATTAAACCATTGTACTATGAATAAAAACCTCCCACACAATAGAAATAATAAACACTTAACTCATTAACTACTCAAAATAGATTAACTGTCTATAGTGTAGCCATTATAATGCAACCAATAACTCAATAAAAATGAGTTAACACAACAACATACTCAAACATAGAGGAACATCAATGCAAATGGAGACATGATTCACCTTGAAATCCAAAATGGGAAAACCAACATTCACTTAGCTTATGATAGGCTCTTTATTCTACATCAATGGGTAGGTTTAGGGCTCTTTGGATCATCTTAGTGCTTCATAATGAAATCTGGGTAGCATTCTTTTTCCTTCTTAGCCAAAGAACCCCTTCTCAGTCTCAAATATAAATGCTATAGGAGGAAATCAAAACTGTTGGATAGCTGGAAGGTGAAGCATCTACAACCGTCCAACTCCCCCCCAAGCTCATTTCTCCTCCTTCTTCTTATTTTTTGTCTCTTGCAAATACAGGAAGAGATCTCATGCATGTTTTATTTTTTTAATAAATCATTTTTTTTTCTTTTAAAATAATAAACAACCTTAACCTTACATCTTATGTTACTTCCTTATGTTTTAATTGAATGCAAGGTTGAACATCGATTGTGATGTCTTGGGGACCTTTACACCAACAAGCTAGTTTCATTCATCATCCATAACCTCGAACGTTTCCAGTGTTGATCATTATAGATCCTACGTTGTAGCAAATTTTTCTTGTTTAGATCCGATTTGGATCACACCTCCCCATTAGGAAGCCTTTGGTCCTCAAAAGTTGCCAAGGATAGTTGAGGGAATTTGTATGTAATATCATTCCTCTCATACCATTTTTCCTTCCTCAGAGTCTATCCTCTGTTACCAATATACCACATATCTTTTTTTCCTCTTTGAGTTACCCACTCCTTATGTTGCATAATTGTGTCCTCCATCAACTCTTCTATAGTGCATGGTGCAAAATTTTCAAAAGTAGGAAGAACATGATGGTCTTCCTCCTCATCTAGCCTGGAAGGTTCAAACAACTTCAAATATTCTACATCACCATCGAATTGATTTGCATATAAGAAGGAAGTTTAACCTTGAAGACATTCTCATTCACAGTCTATCTGATCTTGTCCATGAATGTGCTCACCTTATATTCATCTTATTACAACCCTGCTTTATCCTTATGTTATCCATATACAATATCAAAAGGAAAAAGATGTAAGTAACCAAAACAAGTCTCAAAAGGATATTTGTTGGTGAAAGAATGGAGTGCTTTGTTGTAGGAGTGTTGAATGTAAACTAGTTGCTCACCCCAAGTATTTGGATGTTTTTTATTGTAACCTATAAAATGTTGTATCAGCTTCTGGTTAACAACATCCATATTTTCATCAATATGAGGATGAAATGTAGTGGAATGCCTCATCTTGGTACCCATTCTCTCACAAAGAGTTGTCCAAAATCTACCCAAGAACCTGTTATCTCGATGAGATTTAATGTAGGTTGGAAATCCAAAATGTACCCAAACTTGGATGAAGAATAGTTCAGTTTCCTCTCATACAAATATTTTATTCTGACACAGACCCCCTTCCCTACAAAAGATTGCTCGAACTCCCATTCTTGGATCATTCGAAACACTGATTTGGAGTGACTCTTTGGGTCCCTGCAGGCACTTGAAATCACTCTACCCACACACATAGGCCCTTTTCCCAAATGACCATGGCTATGACCGTGGACTTGTCTCTTTGTGAATCGGGCTTCGGGCATATTCTGAACTCCTCCTTTTAATTTTCCTGAAGTGTTTTTCTTTAAATATATGGACTTCCGCCATGCGTCTCCTAATATCCATTGGCCCCATTATGGTTCAGGTTTGCAGCTTTGCAAAACTCTAGCGCTCTCATCCACGAACCTTTGGACTCCTGATTTCTAAATTCCTTAATTTGATGCCATGTGCTCTCCCCACAATCAATGGTTGAGGTTAAATTGTGACTTCAAAACTTGCAATTTTTCTTTTGGAAAGCCTTCAAACTTCCCAAACTTTGAAGTATCGAAACACCTTACGGCTATCCTCTTGGTAGTTCTCCCAGATATGATGGTCTGGAATCGTTCGCCTCCCTCCAAAATGAATCTTGCCCACTGACTTTTATGGAAGCTTCAGGAACTTCTTCCCTCAAATAATTTCCACCACTCTCCCTCCTGATCTTTACTTCCTCGATTTCTCTTGCTCCTCATAACACTATCTTCGACACTTAGTCGAAATATCGACCTACGCACACCTTGCGATGGGTCTCTCCCACACTAAACTCCTTCTGGGATTTTAAGTTCAAAAACTCTGGCACGCACTCCTTGCAGACATCAATGCCCTCCTTGCATACATAAGTTTCAAACTACCTCTTCTGAGTTTACGAGTCAAAATAGACTCACTCACACACTCCTTGTGGATGTTGTGCACTCCTTGCACTTTCTCAAAGAAGGGAAACAATTGAAAATTATTCACCATTCATAGTGAATCATACACTCAATCCCTTGAATTCATTCTTGGATACATGAACAAAGAAATAACAGAAGATTGAAAATAAGCAGAAAGTCCACCATTTACTCATTCAAATAGACACAATAAAAACACACAATTAGGACAATGTTCCTCTATTATATTCATTCAACAGTCATATACATGGATTCATACACTGTTCTTCACTACTCCTTAACATATACAATAGATTCAACTACTGACCATCTATCTTCTATCAACAACAACCCAACAACAACCACTACTGGGAAGCAATACAAATATTTATACAAAGGGATGCTCTTCGAGCCTTTCCCTCCAACTACTCTATGCTATCCTATCGAAATTAAATGTGATCAATTATTAAATATCTATTACAATAAATATTGAGTTAGAGAGATAAGAGCGGGCGCTCCAAATCCATTTTGCAATCCTTCACATTAAATAAAAATACATCTCCCCCATCGATCTTACGTGATGTCTCAGCCTTCGATCATTAAATATGTTCATAACTCAAAACCATTGTCATATATTACATTAATACACCGATATTTTGAAATTCAAAATACTTCAAAATACATGCTAGTGCACCTAGTTGTCTTCCACACATACTTTGCTAGAGATGCTCCTGCATCATACTCCCCTGGCTAAAAAATTCATGGACTCCTGTCCATGAGATCCTGCACTGATCTTCCATGCTTTTGGATCTCCACTTAACCAACCCAACTAGAATCTTCCACTGGTCATCCTTTCCACTTTACCAAATATTCAAAAAACATTTTTGTTCTGGTCTTCTTACCAATTCGTTGATTTATGATCTTCTCCATCTGTGGCTTCTCTACTACAGGAATCTTCTTCTCCCATTGGATCTTCCTTTGATCTTGTGACCATCCAATTCTATCTGCCCTGTAAGGATACAAGTTTGCAATGTTGAATATGGGCGATATACCCATGTCTCCTGGCAGCTTTATTTCAACTTTTTCAACTTTAACTTATTATATGTTCCCCTCGAGAACCTTTCCTTCCTCAAATTTGCTATAACTTGATCTCCAACTTCAAATTCAAGCTTCCTCCTGTGTTGATCAAATCTGCGTTTATATTCACTATTACTCTTGTTTAACTACTCCTTGATTTGATTATGAAGTTCCCGCATCTCTGCAGCAAAGTCCTTAGTTCCTGCGCTCTTAAACTCACTCTGCTTCAGATCTCTCAACTCTGACACTCCTCTCGGATTCATTCCATACATGATTTGAAATGAACTTTTCCCAGTGCTTCTGTTCACTAAGTCATTATAAGCAAACTCAACTTGCACCAGAATATGATCCCACTAACTATGGTTTTCAGTGACCAAACTCTTCAACAAATCTCCTAAGATTCTATTCACCACTTCGGTTTGTCCATCCATTTGAGGGTGATATGAAGAACTAAAAGATAGCTTTGTCCCCAATTTTTTCCACAACGTCCTCTAGAAATTACCAACAAACTTGGTATCCTTATCTGAAACTATACTCCTGGGTAATCCATGGAGTCTCACAAACTCTTTGAAAAAAAAATTTGCAACATGTGTTGCATCATTGGTGTTCTGGCATGGGATAAAGTGTGCCATCTTCGAAAATATATACACCACCACAAATATGGAATCACTTTCTCTTCGTGTCCTCGGCAATCCCAACAGAAAATCCATGCTTATTGCATCCCAAGGCCTCTTTGGATTAGGAAATGGTTGATAAAACCCAGTATTCTACTTCTTCCCCTTGGCATACTGACAAATCTTACACTTGTTCACAAATATTTTAACCTCTACTCTCATACTTGTCCAATAATATGAACCATTTAATTGGGAAAATGTTTTGTCATGGCTGAAATCTCCGACTATACCTCCATTATGATTTTCCTTCAGCAAGTTCTCCCTCATTGAACATCTTGGTATGCATAACTGGCATCTCTTGAACAACAACCCATCCTGAATCAGATATTCGACCCACTAGCTTCTGTCTCTGAGTACATGATTCTCACATGCTTCATATGCCTCTCCGAAATCTGGATCACTGTGGTACATTTCCTTAAGGTGATAAAACCCCAAGGTTCCAACCTGAAATTCCTGTAGAGCCAAAATTCTCCTACTCAATGCATCAACAACCTTGTTAGCATTACCAGAAATGTGTTTAATAAAAAAAGTGAAATTTTGCATAAATTCTATCCACTTGGAATGACTCTGGTTTAACTTCTCCTGTCTGGTTATGAATTGCAAATATTGATTGTCACTATACAAAACAAACTCCTTTGGTACAAGATAATGCCTCCATTTCTTCAAGGATTGAATTATGGCATATAAATCATTGTCATATGTGGAGTATTTCTTCTTAGCTTTGTTCATCTTCTCACTGAAATATGTGACAGGTTTGTTGTCTTGGCTTATGACCGCTCCAATTGCAACTCCACTCGTGTCACATCAGACTTGAAATGTCTTTCCAAAATCCAGTAGAACCATAATCGATTGTTCTTTTATCTTCTCCTTCATTATGTTGAAGATCCCCTCAGCCTCTTTTGTCCATTTGAAATACTTGTGTCTTTTCTTCACTGTATCCATCATTTCAGCACTAATCCCACTAAAATTTCTGATGAATTTCTGATAGAAACTTGTTAATCCATGGAAGCTTCTCACCTCAAAGATATTATTTGGCAAATACCATTCTATGATTGCTTTCACCTTTTCGGGATCCATCTTCAACTCATTTGAAGAAATCAAAAAACCCAAATATATGAGCTCTGTCTTCATGAAAGAGGACTTTTTCATATTAATCAACAATTTCTCTTGCTGCAACCTCCTCATTACCAACGTCAAGTGTCTCAAGTGCTCCTCTTTAGTCTTTCTAAATACCAATATATCATCCATATATACAATCACGAATTTACCAATGAATTCTTTCAACACCTCATTCATCAGCCTCATAAAAGTACTTGAGGCGTTCGTTAAGCCAAATGGCATAACAATCCATTCATACAACCCTTCATTTGTATTGAATGTCGTTTTCCACTCGTCACCTTCCCTCATTCTTATCTGTTGATATCCACTTTTCAAATATATCTTTGAAAAATAGTTAGCTCCGCTTAGGAAATCCATAAAGTCATCCATCCTTGACAATGGGAATCTGTATCTAATGGTGATCTTATTTATGGCCCTCGAGTTTGTACACATTCTCCATCCTCCATCCTTCTTCAGACTCAATACAGTTGGCATTGCACATGTACTCAAGCTTTCTCTGACCAATCCTTTTTCTAATATATCACGATCCTGTCTCTTCACCTCCTCATTCTCTTGAGGTGTCAACTTGTACACTACTTTGTTCGATAGGTTTTCTCCTGGTATCAAGTCAATGTGATGAATGATACTTCTGATAGGTGGCAATGAGTTTGGCAACTCATCCACTACTATATTAGGAAATTTCTCTAACAATTCCTGAACTTCCTCAGCAAAATCTTCCATCGAAGTACTGGTAACGATAATCCTCAGCTTCCTCACTACAGCAAACTTCATTTCTTCTTCCTTCCTCACTTCATTCAGGAGTTCCTTCCCACTCATGAGAAGTATGCTCGTGCTAGTTTCATCCTTCACCTTCTTTTCTTCAATTGGCAACAACATGTGTGTCCTACCATTATTATCCAAAGTATAGGTGTTTCTTCTCCCATCATGAATAACCTTCCTTTAATACTACCATGGTATTTCCTACAAAACATGACATACATCCATGGGAATCACATCACACATAATTTCATCCCTATATCCCCCTATCTTAAATTCAACGAGGCATTGTTTGGTGATTGTTGCCTGATGACCTTTCTGCAACCATGATACTTTGTATGACATCGGGTGTACATTCATATCTAGCTCTAGCTTATCCACCATCTCTATGGATACTAAGTTTTCAGTGCTCCCACTGTCAATTATCACCTTGCAAACTTTTTCCTTCATTTTGCAAGTTGTCTTGAACAAATTGTTCCTTTGTGCTAGCTTTTCAGTCTCTGGCTCTTTATTCAAATGAACCTTCTTCATCATCAAGGATTTCCCATCCTCTGCACCTTCTGCCTCAACATCTCTCTTTTGAGCTTCTGAAATGTGAGCTTCACCTCCTCCTTTCTTCCTCTTGGGACAATCCCAAGACATATGCCATGTTTTTCCACATGCATAACATCTTACTTATCCTCCTCTACCTCTTACTCTTCCTCTAGGAAAATAGTTTCTACCACCACTTTGCCTTCCTCGAGAACTTCCTCCTCTCTCACAGTGACTATGTAATTCCTCTGACTCATCTTTGGGCTTCTGTTCTATCTCCTGGGAAACTCCTTTGCCTCTGTTCAATCTTCGAACTCTATTCTGTTGACTCTACTTCTTGGTCGACTGGTGCAGTGCCCCTACCTCAACAGGGTTCTGTTGACCTCCCGGTCTATGGATCGATATTCTCCTGAGTCGAAATGGCTATTCTAGCTGCTGCTGGAACCCTTTTAATCAAATCCATAGGTCCCCCATTTTCCTCTGGTGCAAATCCTATGAAAATCTGCACGCGCACCTCTGCTTCAGTGCTCTTCTTTGTTCTATGATAGCTCCTTTTACGTTTCAGGATTTCGGGACTCCTGACGGTGAGAGTTATCCTGGACTCCTCATCCTTCCAACTCCTAGTTGTCGAAATGTCGAAAAGGACTTCATCCTCCCTTCACCTTCATCCATGCGACGACCCTCCATGACCACGCGCTTAGCGTCCAGGCGCTTACCGACTTTTTGCATTTCGTGATTTCATGATTTCTACAACCACGATTCCTAGCCTTCAACCTTCGAATTGATGAAACCCGAAATGGGCTTAATGAGTCTCTATCTCCTCCCCTGGGTTGCTTCTCATACGACCAGTCCCGTGTTCTAGTGCTAACCCTCCATGAACTTTTCTAGGATTTCACTATTCAGGATTTCACGACTTCTGATGTCGAGTCTCTGACTCTTCAATCCCTGAATACTGAAATGTCGAAGTGATGAAATCCCTGATCTCTACCACGTTTCCTCCATAATTAGACGGCCCTGATCGCTTCGGGAATTCACAACTCTTGACCTCTAGTCTCCCGTCTCTCATCCTTGGAACCTCCGAAGTTCCGAACCCTCAATTTCTGAAATTTCCTCAGAGTTCTGATCTGATGGCTATCCCATTCTTGGATCCAACAATCCAGACCTTCTTGAGATTTTTCACTTTGTGACTTCGCGACTTCAACAGTNTCCCCGAAACCTCTACTACTTGCCACGTGTCCTCCTTGATGGACAGTCCTGACTCCTTCGGAACTTTGATGGGTCTTCTCCTTGACTTATGCGAAGGATTAAACCTCATGCACCTTCTCTTGGATCCGACAGCTCATGGACCCTGGTGCTATATCTGACGGCTCAGATCCTTCCTCCTGTTCTTTGATCCGATGGCTCTCACGCCACTGTGCTCTAGATCCAATGGTCTGAATTCTTTCAGGATTTCATGAATCGGGGATCTGCAATGCAACGTCTCCACGACCTCTCCCTGCTCCAAGTCCCAAATTTTGAAATGTTGGAGTTCAAGGGTTTAAACGCCGCGCATGTTCTCCCAATCCAACGACTATCGGGATTTCAGCACTTCTTGACGAAGTGTTTTTGTCGTCTATTTATAATTCTCTCCTATGCGGCCACCCCATAGATTAAACTATGTGTACTGTCTTTTGGATTCGACGGTTGTTAGGTCTTTACACAATATCTGATGGCTTTTGTAGCTCCCTCCTAAGCTTACGTCTCTTTCTTTTCCTTGGAAGAATTCTGAAGCTTCAAAGGTTTCGACCTTTTCTTCCTTTGCGAACCTTGTGACCTTGGGTCTCGCCTGTGTTATAGGAATGCTTTACCTCTTGAGCTTTGTCAACTCGAAAACCTCGAAAGGGTTTCTCTGTGCACATTCTCTTGGCTTGATGCACTCCTTACGGAGCTTCTCCTAACAGAGTGTTTAGTAACTCTGTGAGTGTCTTCTCTTCGAACTCAAAACAGAGTTCTTCTTAATGCACCATGTGCATTCACTCAATGCCTGTCTGACAAAACCTCCATAGAACCTTCAGTGGTTCTATCTTCTCTGTGCCTTCACTGCATAGTCTTCACCTCCAGAGTGTTCAGTAACTCTGAGGCTTCTCCTGAGTGTGAATTTTTCCTGGTGTGCCCACCTAGCACGTTCCTCTATGATCTCGAAAGAGAGATTCAGATGCACACTCCTTGCACTGGCTACAGAACCTCCTTTGTTCTATTGTGCACTCCTTGCATGGCCTAAAGAACCCAGACAAAAATCAACAAACTCACAAACATATAGAAGAATCTATCTAGCACATGTGTCGACAACATTCATTCCCAAAACATAGACACATGAACAAAAATATGAAGGAAAAACTACTTTTCTATTAGTCTGTGTATCTATACAGAATGTTTACAATGGCTAGACTGTAACAATTCTTAGCTCTTTTTCCTGAGAACTCTCTCCCTGAGAATCTCTCCTATTCTCTCCTATCTGAGTCTCCTCTAACTCATTCTAATTTCCTAGAGACTAATTACAAAGAGGGCTCTCTCACGAGCTTATCCTCCACCTCACCATATCTAAGCCATCACTCTCATAGAGTGACTCTCTACGGCTAGATTACATCAAAATGGAAGTCGTAGACCCTGACCGATCTACAATTGTTGTAGGCTACCGATTTAAGGAAACCTTAACCACCACCTGTACAAAGATGTGGTCGGCTCCTACAGACTTACAAAATTTAAATACAAATTTCAAATTTTGGGAAACGAGAGGGCTGCGCCTCTCCCTTTCTCCACCAAATGCGTGCTAATGTGCTAGTTGGCTGGCGCGTATGCTGAGCTGGAGTGATGGTCCTGCATCACCAACTTCTCTTCTGCCTTCAGCGCAATTTTATACACATCCTCTACTTCTTTGACTGTCACCATGATTATTTCATCCTGGATATCATATCTTAGGCCATTGATGTATTTGGAAACTTTCTCCTCATCTCTCTCTCTATTTCCATCCCTGATGTTCAATCGGTAGAACTCCAATGTGTACTCTTTCACAATCATCCCTTTCTATCTCAGATTTTTCATCCTCCTGAATATATTTATCTGGTAATTCTTGGGCATGAATTTCGCCTTTATCTTGGCTGCCATTCGATCCCAACTCTTAATGTTTTTCTTTCCCTTTATCCTCCTATCAGCCTGCAGATCGTCCCACCACAGTCTTGCATGCCCTTTCAACCTAGTGACATCATGACTCACCTTTTTCTCCTCTTCGAAATCCTCATAGTAGAAATACTTGTCCATTGCTCGTATCCAGTCAACCAACTCTTCCGTGTCTAAATTACCTTCATACAGAGGTACATCAATCCTTTCTTTGGATACCAATTTGAAAAATGCTCTCAGCTAGAATTCTTTTACAACATTCTCAACTATAGCTTCTTCGACTTCTACTTCTTCAT
>JASDQU010735392.1:486240-496532 GCA_032191745.1 Picea mariana
GCAGCAGCTTAACGAATTGGATGAGAAAAGACTAGATGCCATTCATCAGACAACTATAATTCAATAGCAAAGATCAAAATGGCATGACAAAACTATCAAGAATAAGCAGTTCCAAAAAGGTAATTGGGCCCTACTATATGACTCTCGGTTCAAAGAATTTCAAGGGAAACTGCGTACAAGATGGCTTGGACCTTACGAAGTAGACACTGTTTTCCCCAATGGAACAGTAAGGCTCCTCACAATCAATGACTCCAAAACACCGTTACTTGTAAATGGTCATCGGCTCCGTCTGTACCAGCGCCCTATTTTCAAAGAAGATTTCAAGGCCACATGTGTGGCAGACTCCCATTACCTCTTTTTAGAGGGGGCTTCTACCCCTCATTGCAATTAATTCTTTTTAAAGTTAATTTCTTTTAGTATTAGACTATATTTTATTTACTAATAATCCCTGCCAATAAATACCATGTTACAATCGATTTTTGCAGATTCCCGATCAAAGCACACGCCACTAGGAAATGACGATCCTACTTCACAAAGAGACAAGCTTTCCCATTGCTGAAACACCACTGTCAGCAACTCTTTGCTCTTTCTTCATTGCTGAAACACCACTGTTCAGTACTTTTTGACTTTCCCCATTGCTGAAACACCACTGTCAGCAACCCCACACCTTTCTCCCTTATCACTGTTCAACAACCTTTCACCATTCTCCCCATTGTTGAAACACCACTGTCAGCAACCCCACACCTTTTTCCCTTATCATTGTTCAACAACCTCTCACCATTCTCCCCATTGCTGAAACACCATTCACAACAACTTTTCGCCTTCTCCCTATTGCCAAAACACTACAGTCTGACAATTCTTCACATTTCCTCATCGACGAAACAACACCGTTCAACAATTGTTTCGCCCCTTTTCTTCTGTTGCTGAAACACAACTGTCAACAATCTTTTACCATTCTCCCTATTGCTGAAACACCATTGCTCAACAGTTCTTCACATCTCCTCATCGATGAAACAACACCGTCCAACAATTGTTTCGCCCCTTTCTTTTCTGTTGCTGAAACACCATTGACAGCAAATTTTTGCTACAGTCTAGCAATTCTTCACAGTTTCCATTGATGAAACAATACCGTCCAGCAATTGTTTCTCCCCTTCTTTTCTGTTACTGAAACACCAACTTTTCAACATTACCTGTCAGCAAGCTTTTGTGCTCTCATACTACATTTTGTCCTTCAGTCAACAAATCCCTGATACAATTTCAAAAGTCTCTGCCACGACCACTGCAGAACCATCATGGACAAGCTTCATATTTTGTTTGCAGCACGAATCAGAAGTTAAAGGCGAGGTATGTAAATTTTATGTAATACAGTTAAGCTATAGTTATTGAGAAGATTCCAAATCATTATGACCACTCGAGTGAAATCATTATTAGCCGCACTTAAAGGGGGGGAGAACATATCAAAATTTTATACCATCATTTCACACGTATCAACTACCGCCATTCCTATTTACCATCCTTTCACGTGCGTCACCACCATTTGCATACCTTCACTTGGAAAACTCACTCTGCGCAGAAGCTGTTACTCAAACTCTTTGACGATGTACGTTACCGAGCTAGTAGCAATGGGAGGCTTTGTTATACGGAACGAACCCGCCACGACAGTCTTGTTAGAACATTATCCAGTAGCTTATCAAATTTTTCTGCAGGCAGGATGGCTCGGTTATTTCCAGAGACTCCAGTGGTATGATGAACAACAGGTTCTCCAATTTGCTCAAAACCTCCAGGACGACCATTCCATTGTTCAAGGGGTCCAAATTTCAGTAACAGAAGAGGATATAGCACATGTTTCAGGTCTCCCTACCAATGGAATTTGCATGTTCAGCCGTAAACATATCATTCAGAATGCCTAGCAGAACTTCCTCTTGCTAGGGGAACAAATTGAACCTAAAGGCTGGGGTATCCGACTCAGCTCCTTTCCGCCTCCATGGCCGGAAGTTGCAAAATTCATCAAACACTACCTCACCTATGAAGGCTGATACCAGGTAGTCTACTAGCACGATTTTTTCCTGTTGTCTCATTTATGGCATAATAGATTGGTGAACATCCCTTATTATCTGCTCGGTTGTCTCAAAAATATGTCGCACTACAACAAAAAGGCTAAAGATCCCGCCCTTTCACTCACCCATCACTGTCTCATTCAACTGCTTATCCAAAAGGGTTTTGCCCAACAAAACCTTCCACTAAACAACCCACCTATAGATCCCCAAGAAGTCGCTGAAATTCCTGAAAATCTTCAGGAACAACAACCACAAAACCCTCTAGACTCTCCAGAAATACCTCACAGTCAGCCTACAAAATCGATCAATCCAATTAACCCCCCTACCATACCAAGCCCGTCTCACACTTTACCAGAATCATCCACTCCTGCCCTTCATATTCTTAGTGATGATTCTGAGCCCGACAATTCTCCCTGCCCCATCATTGAGGAAAAACCCCCACGAAAACGAAAGCAAATTCCTTTCTTTCCACCCTTTTTACAAAGAAAACGAACAAGGGCCTCAACAAGGGCAGCCACTACTACCACCACCATAGATCCCCAAACCATCTGACTAATACCCCGTACACCTCCAACCTCCCAAATGCCAGAATCTTTGCCTATTCCACCCACGGACATTGAAACACAAGAACCAGATGCCCAGAGTGTTGCGACATCATCTGTTTCAAATCAAGTAGCTGAAATACAAGAACCAACTACCCATTCAGTAGATGAAACACAAGAACCAGCTACCCATTCAGTAGTTGAAACAAAAGAACTAGCTACCCATTCAGTAGCTGAAACACAAGAACCAACTACCCATTTAGTAGCTGAAACACAAGAACCAGCTACTCATTCAGTGGCTGAAACACAAGAACCAGCCATAGCTACCACACAAAAATCAGCTACAGCTGAAACACAAGAACCAACTGCTGATATTGATACCGAGATGTAGGAATCATAGGTCCAAGGTGCTGCAACATTACTCTCCTTAGATTAAGAAGCTGAAACACAAGAAGCAACTGCCGATCCTGTAGTTGCTCCACAAGAACCAGCTAGCGCGGCTGTGACTATTACACAAGAACCAGTCACCCCTCAACCAGAACCAACAATGGCCTCTGTCTTAGAAGAAAATGAGTTTTTAAAGTCTGAACTGGAATCCTACAAGCAAGAGCTAGCTATGGCAAAGGAAGCCTATGAAAATGAACTTAATTTGTACACCCTAGTTCGCACAATGACCATGTCAGAAGGAACTACAATAGAGAATCCGTGTAGAGAATATATGTGCTGTCAATGTGGGGATATCTACTATCAAGCAGGCTACAAAGTAATTCAAATCCCAATTCCAGGAGCTCCCCCTGCTCCTTCAAATTTTGCAGTCAAAGAAGAAGAACCTGCTGTTACACAAGAACCAGCTATAACTGTCACACAAGAACCAGCTACAGATGAAACAAAAGAACCAACAGGACCTCCCAAGATTAAGACTGAGCCCTGCCCTGCAACAAATTTCAATTTTGAAACCCCTGCTTTTGTTAACAAAGCTATATAGACAGTGCCTATTGAGGAGTCTGCCCCTCCCAGCCAGATCAATATCCACACTTTTGTGGAACAATCTACTCAGACCTTACCTCACCCCACTACTTGCAACGCTGAAACACAAACTCAGCCATGGGATGAGCAGGCAATAACACAGAAATGGAAGAACGAGTATGCTGCTACACAGGCCAAAAGCCTGCAAGAGCACAAACAAATCTGGATAAATCATACCTATTCAAATTGGGAAGCTTTAGAGAAGACACGCCAGGAAGCTCATGCCCTTAAGAAACAGAAAATAGAGCTGAAAGGCAGATTGGCCCTGGTATTTGATTTGGCACAAAAGCTATTGGCTACAAGGAAACCATCCTACAATTACTCCTTGTTCCTTATGGAATGACTTACATGGTTTCAGATCTAATCAATCATAGAAGGAAGACCCCATGCAGTACTACACCCAACAGATTTTGTCAAAACCTTTGCAGAAGCCTCTGCTAGGGATCAACACCTCCTCTATGAGGCATATTTTCATAACGAGGCCATCCCCGAGAATAGGCAGCTGAACCTTAATCCTCTTGTCGGGGACATCCAGATTCGGGCATTCACCTCCTTTCTCCACAATCAAATTTTGTGGCAGGATGACTTCCTGGATGCCAAGCACAATGAAGATAACCACCTTCTCTGGATAAGACCAGAACCACAGAATGCAGCCACCTTTGTCATAGAATATTATCAGTTATTAAAGAAACCAGGGATGACTGAACATGTTCAGCAACTACAATCAACAGTGCTTCAGGATTGTCAACACTTCATCATATCCACAGAGATTGCTACCCTCCAGGCAAACAACTTGTTTTGGCAACAATCTACCGAGAAAAGACAGGAATACAATCCTTTTATCCCTACTAATCTCGAGATAGAAATCTCTAGGGTACCTAACTACATCCAGTGTGTTCAGCAATGTGCTGAAAGCTGGATAGGGTACCGGTTTTATTTTCCTATCCTCTGGTTGCCAATAGAGAGATATCAAATCCATTATAAGTTGCCTAAGAAGATAGAAACAACAGCTTGGCAAAAGTTACAATGTGTCCAAGGGTTCAGAGCGCCAATAGATAGTACCTCCCACAACTACTGCTTGAGTAACTTCCACGCTCAGATTCGATATTTAGACTCTGATTCAGAGTGAAGTTGCCTGAGGACATGCAACATTTTAAGTTGGGGGGGATGTTAGGACCACACAATGTACCTTTTTGCCCATACTTTTTGCCATCACTACACTCTTGTTCACTCACATTTAAACTCATATTATCACTTTATCCTATCTTTCCAAAGGTATACAACGTCTCTTATCTTTACTATACGTTTAATCTGTTTTGCATATAATTTTACATCACTCTCGTACTTAACCATTGATTAAAAATGTATAAGTGCTGAAACAGTTCAAACTGCAGATTAGCATTTGAAGCCTGTTGCTGAAACAACAACTCACAGAAGCTGTTACACAGTCCAGGGTCGATGATGATGAAACATAGAAGTTGTTACACAGTTCATGGTCGATGATGCTAAAACACAGAAGCTATTACACAGTCCATGGTCAACGATGTTGAAACAGAGAGGAATCTATTACACAGTCCATGGCCAATGATGCTGAAACACAGAGGAAGCCATTACACATTCCGCGATCAACAACAACTCACACAGATTGACTACAACAACTGCACCGTGAGCCAAGCACAAACCATCGCTGCTACTTGAGAAGTGCTGAAACAGTCAGAACACAAATCCCGTGGCTGAAACAACTCACGATTTGCGATTTCCGAAATAGTATACAACAATAGTAACAAGAAAGAGCTGTTACTCCAACCATAACAGCAACATCTCACTCAGCACTCATAATAGCATTCTGTTGAGGGAGACTAGGATATCCTATTCCAGTTTAGAAATTCGATCTAACTAAGAATAGGACTCAAATATACACCTGTAATTTTTGATCAATTGTATCGAAGGGATTCCCTCTTTAAATAAGAGGAAATCATCATTCGAGGCATCTCCAGTTTTTGTACTAAGAAAGTTTTACAGAGAGGGACGTACTTCATTTTCAAATTGTAATATGATACCTTGGCAGATGAATAAAATACTATTTTGAGCATTTCTCTCTAGCCTTCTCTTTTCTGGGGAATCTTGTGAGAAGGGAGGGCCCACCTTCTTCAAAAGATTCACCCATTAGCTTTATAGTGTGCTAGTATTATTTATGTTTATGCTTTGAGTAAAATCTGTTTTGCTGAAACACTACTTTATTGAACGCTGTCTTGCTGCTACATTGTTTTCATATAATTCATGTTTGGGTAATTGTTAATCATTCTAGTTAGCAATCCTGTGTGATGAATTCATGAAAGCTTGGTAATCAGAGACTTGTGCTGAAGGTTCCTATTTGGGAATTAGGGTCCTGTTCTCTATTAGAAATAGTTAGCTTTCAATTGTTTTCATGAGTGTGTTAATCAGAGACTTGTGCTAAAGGTTCCTACTTGGGAATTAGGGTCCTCTTCTCTATTAGAAATAGTTAGCTTTCAGTTATTTTCATGAGTATGTTAATCAAAGACTTGTGCTAAAGGTTCCTGTTTGGGAATTAGGGTCCTGTTCTCTGTTAAAAATAGTTAGCTTTCAATTATTTTCATGAGTGTGTTAATCAGAGACTTGTGATGAAGGTTCCTGCTTGGGAATTAGGGTCCTGTTCTTTGTTAGAAATACTTAGCTTTCAATTATTTTCATGAGTATGTTAATCAGAGACTTGTGCTGAAGGTTCCTGCTTAGGAATTAGGGTCCTGTTCTCTGTTAGGAATTATTTAGTCTTCAACGTGTGCTAATCGTTTCAGTCAAGCAATGGGTTCATAAAGTGTGATGATCGAAAACAAGTGTTAAAGATTCCTGCTTGGGAATTAGGGTCCTGTTCTCAGAATAGTTAGTCTTTCCTATTACAGCATCTTGTTTTCATTTTAATGTAATCTCAGATTCTTCACTTACTCATTTCTTTAAACTTTGAGCTCTGCAATAGGTAGATTGCTTTTCTGTAATTCAAGTTAGAACTTCAGTTCATTCAAGGCAAGTGTGATTAATATAGTTTCCTTTACTACAACTCTAGGTTGCTTTTGAAATTGAGCATATATAGTGCGTGGTTACCTTTGAAATAAACAGATTTCCCTGGGTTGACAATTTATGTAGCACTTGATTGCTTAAATTAAATAAGCAATTATAGTGACCAACAGAAGATAGGACCTTTTAAGATCCTATGAAAATTTTCTACAAATTCTTATGAGATTGAGTTACCAAAGAATATTGGAATATCACCAATCTTTAATGTAGCATACCTATATCCTTACAGGGCGAATGACACAGGGGAAATAGATGACCACAAAGAAATTTAGTGGAAAAAACATATGCATGTAGCAGAGAAGTTACAATAGAGAAGGTCTTAGATGAAAGGATTTCAAATAAGACCTGAAGAAAGGTTTATCCTGAATATCTGGTTAAGTGGAAAGGCCATCCAGAAGAAGATTCCAATTGGATAGGTGAAGTAGACATTCAAAAGAATGGAAAGAGAGTGCAGTAAATCATGGACAGGAGTCCATGAATTTTTATCCTGAGGAGTATGATGCAGGAGCATCACCATCAACATTAAAAGGAAGCTAGGATGGAGGACAACACATCATCCAGTGCGTATATAGGAGTTGATTTGGATTCTCAAAGGAGGAATCAACTTTTTGAATTTTGAATTTATGAAAATGATGTAATTACTGAACTTTAAATGTTTGGAGGGTGAATTCATTCCAAGATATCCTAGCGGATTGTAGTTTCTTTAATGTATAGGGAGGATTGTACAGATGTTGAGCATCAATCCCTATCCATATTGTAAATGCTCATGAATTCATAACGAGCTTAGGAGTAGGATGTTTTGAATTTGATGTGATAGTAGTAGGTAGCGAGGAGAAAAGGCTCAAGAAGCCCCTCCATGCATAAATATATGTATTTTATGCCCAAATGAGGTTGCTAAAGTTTATTGTGAATTATGATGAAGAGAGTTGCAGAGAGTTGTATGAGTCCATGTACATACTTTGTTGAAGGAATACAAATAGAGAGATTTGATTCCAAATGTATGGTGTTCTCTATTTCTAAGTTCATTGAGTACATGTGATGATTCTTTCTATTTTATCTGTTTTATATGTTTTATGTGTCTGAGTATGGTTTTCATGGTTAAGTGTGGAAACCTTTGATGTTTCCATAAGCTTCAATTATTTCTCTTCTGAGAGTTCTAGTGCAAGGAGTGCATAGTGCCCACAAGGACTGTGAAGGATGAGTCAAGATTGGCTCATAAGATCAGAAGAGGTGGTGTGAAGTTTTGCAGAGGAAGTGCAAGGAGCGCACAATTTCTCTGTGGAGAGAAAATTATGGAGAAGACCCATGAAAGGAGTGCATTAGGCCAACACTTAGTTGAATTATTGAAGAAGTTATGGAGAAGACAAGCACAAGGAGTGAGAAAGGATATTTTCAGAAAAATCTCTAAGTCAAAAATCCTCTACAAGACCAAGGAAGTAAGGAGTGTGCCATAGGTTTGTAATACCTCAAATATCAAATACTAGAAATGATAGCGTCAAAATACTTAAGGAGGTAGAAGTATTATTTTTTTCAGTATCAATGGACAAGATTCAGTTTTGGAAGGATCCAAGATCTCTCGTTACCTTCAGATCAAGAGAAGTGGCCCGAGGTTTAACCTTGTAGATCATTAAGACTTCACATATTCGATAGAAGTCACGAGTCGAGCTCAAAGGAAGAGTTATTGAGGATAAAAAATCAACGAATGAGATTCATTCAGAATTTCGCAGGAAGTATGAGAGCTGTCAGATATGGAGGAGTTGCACAAGGGTTAACCTTTGAATTCCTTCAGACTTTACACATTTGGGAGATTTGGAGTGTGGAGTGTTGAAGGAAAATCTCCCCGCGGACAAGTAGATCTCCTCTTGAGAGATAGACTCTTAAATCTTAAGACAGAAGACACTTAACATGGACACTGACTTCCTTTCAGATCTATACAAACTAATGCATGAGGAGGAAGGAGAACAGAAGTACCTTTTTACCGACGTTTGTCCTTGCATGCTCCGAGTTGAGCTCCAATCTTTCACTCCTCGATAAGCCCTGTAGAAAAACAAAGTACAACCACTTCCTACTCTATAAAGATTAGTCTTAAATAGGTCTATCTACTAAAGAGACACATTCATGTGATATTGAACACGAATTAGAAGGAAACAGGCCAAGCAAATTATATTAATGAGGAAAAAACATTGCTTACAACCGTAGATGGATTGCAACAGTTTCGTCAACTCCTCCTTGTCTACCCCTTTCTCAAAAGATCCACGATCCGACTGATGATAGCTTCACTAATTGGTCCCTATGAGATCATAGGTCTCTTGCTTCCAAAATATCTCTGTTCCAGCACCACTTATGAGATCATAATTTTGGTGTGATTCTCTCTTTTCAATCCCCTTTCACCATGAGAAAGCTTGCTTATATAGCCTTGGAGAGGCTTTAACCACTTGATATGTCCTTGGGGAAGTTGAGGATTTGCCTCCTTCAGTTGAGGATCTACCCTAAGAACATGGCTGGACTAGCGATTCGAGCTCAACTGCCTTCTAAGAATGAAAAGATCCTTCCCCCATTCATCTCAACAACTCAACTGTTTCCCAGAATAGGTAGCGCTCCCTCAAAAGGACCATAAGAGCGCTACAACGCTCCCCAGTAGGCTTAAGGGGGGCGCCAATGCTCCTAAAGACACCAATGCTCCCTCAAAAGTGCCAAAGGAACTTTATAACGCTCCCAGATAGTGTAAGGGGGGGCGCCAGCGCTCCCATAAGAGGTATAGGGGAGCACTCTCCTTCAAAAGCTTAGTTTTTTGAGTGTTTTTAGATGGTAAAAGGTTCATGAGCCTGCTGGCTCATTTCTCCTCTTCCAAATCAAATGTTTGAGGTGTTTCAAGTGTCCTTCTCATGTCGTTATAGGCACGACATAGGAATCATGGTAGTATGCTTCCCTGACACTTGCGACACTTGCGACCTTTGTAATGACGACACTTGTGACACTATCAAAGTGAGTATTTTTTATGTGTAACAGATTGCCCCCCAAAGTATGAAGTTAGAAGACAGGAACTGATAACTGAAATGCTTTGTAGACTTTCAAGCAAGGGTATAGATGCAGAGAACCTGACAGAAGCTACAACCAAACATCCAACAAATATTATGGCATGTTTCAAACCCAAGGCAGGCATACCTATGCTTGAGTGATAAAGACTTCCAAGATATGGCCGCGATAAAATACACTGCGGATCCATAATTGTATTGATAAAAAGGTATATCCACTAAAAATACATGGTGGATCTATACTCTTATGACCTGAACTGATCATAGCCATGAAGAATACATAGTGGATCTACGAGATGACAAGACATAGCCACGACCAATACAAAGTGGATCTATGTCACAGTATATGTGTCATTGTTCAAAAGAAACTCCATCGCAACTTGGGAAAAGTACATACCAAAGTGATCACTCAACCCAGGTTCTTCTTAGTGATCCTAATGTAGTATGAATCTAACCATGTGAATAGATGTCTCGGTGTCGAACATGGAAGAAACCACTTGATTACCGATCAATGATGTAAACCATTAACAAGCGCGAGG